>CATIWC010002249.1:0-359787 GCA_948472305.1 Vicia faba | reverse complement strand
ATATATATATATATATATATATATATATTCCTTATAAAGTTTTAAAATCATTTGCTTGTAAAGTAGTCCAGCAGTTAAGATATCTCTTCAATAAGTTTTGACTGGATACAATATTTACTTTTATGTCGGGTACAAAACCGAGCTTAAAATTTAATCTTTTCTGACTTAATAAGTGTTTTTTATACTAGTGTCGCCTCCATTGAGCTAAGTTTTTTGTCTATCCATTATCAAGCTTCTCGATAATGGTGATCTTTGCATTACAAAAATGAAGACTACAAAATTATTAGCATGCAGTCGGAGGATTTACATAGTTGAGAGATACTTGAAATATGATAGCCATTGGAGGGAGTCTCCCTTCTCCTTTTTTCCTTCCCTTTTTCACGTTCATTCTATGCTTTTGAGAGGAACGGAAAACTTTTGAGAATGTCGGTCATTAAAATAACAAGGCTTAAAAAATATAAGCAATTACCATGAAATTTCCTTTCATTAAACAAATAAGAAGTTACCAAAATAACCTTGCTATTAAACCATATTACCAATGTAGGACCTTTTGCTCAAATAGTGGATTTTGGAACTTTCTAAGTATACTTTCGACTCTATTAAATCTTGATTCAACTCAATTTATAGTATAAGATTAATGGGGATTTATCCAAATATCGATCATTTTATCCTTGATTCTATAATTCTATAAATTTTGAAGAATAGACGGGTTTCAATTCAATTTTTCATACGGGGATATTACAAATTATTTTTTCTTGTAGGAGATCATCTACTTTCTAACATAATTTCTTTTGCACTATTAATAAACTAAGGCATAGGTATCATAATTGATTCAATGGTATACCATAGTTCTATAATATTTGTTTAAAGTTTTTCATGATAATATTTTAAAAAAATTTCTCTGTTAAATTTAATGTAGAAGCTATTGCAACAAGAATCAAGTAAATATATGGGTGAGAGTGTGTTGCAATTGAAGCCATTGAGAACACACACCTTGAACTGATCAATAGTGGCTTATATTTTCTCATCCATTTGATTGAATGATCAATAAAATTCAAAGGTAAAATCTCCATTAATGTCAACGATTTATGATAAATATTTTCACACGCATATCATAAATTGAGGAGATTGGTTTCAATGATTTTAAGACACTAAAATCACAGAAACTTCATATAGTTAATTGATCAATGGAAAATTATCTCCTTTCATGGGAAATAAAAACAACGTTACATGTGATAGTTAAAATTGAGATCGATGTAAAATTACTAAATGCATTTATTTTTAATTTTTATTGATAGAAGCCAAAATGATAATAATATCCGTACATTAACTTGTATAGAGGTATAAGGCTACATTAGAGTGTATTTATTTGACAACAACATAGATGTCCTTGACAACTGCCACTTTTCAAACCTCGTCGTCCACATCTCTGTAAACAACTTTCATTAGATAATGGACATTCTGGTGTGTCAAAACAATCAGTCGTGATATCATCACTCATAATTTCTTCATATCTTCTTGCACCACCTACAATCGATACAAAATTTTTCATATTGAGAAGGTGTTGTGGCATCAATTATTTTTATAAAATATTATATAGAGAATAAATAAGTATATTACCTGGATGCAAAACTAAAGCAATACAAAGAATTGCAAGGAAAAAATATACGCGGTTGATAGCCATGTTTTCTGAAAAGATGAATGGACAAACAACACCCGTAAAGTAATTATTTGTTGAATCTTCTACAGATATTTATATAACAATTATGTTTGACTGTAATAAATAAAATATATGAAACAAAGAATATATTTTAAAAAAATGAATTTACTTGATAATAAAGAATAAGTTTGTTTTGGTCTTGAAAAACAA
Source organism: Vicia faba (assembly GCA_948472305.1). NCBI lineage: Eukaryota > Viridiplantae > Streptophyta > Magnoliopsida > Fabales > Fabaceae > Vicia > Vicia faba. The sequence goes on along the minus strand of CATIWC010002249.1, from coordinate 357,917 downwards.
TTTTTTTCTTTGTATTTTTAAAATGATTTTAATAAAAATTTCATTTAAAATACTAAAAAAAAATATTTAAAATGGTTTTTTAATTCAAATAATTAATTTTAATATTATATAACATAAATTTATATTATATAATAATACTAATAGATAAAATCAGAAAAAATTGTGTCTTAAAAACCATTTCTTAAAAAAGTTATTCAAAACAGCTTCAAAATTAGGCTTGTAAAAAAATATTTTCTTTGTATTTTTAAAATGATTTTAATGAAAATTTTATTTAAAATACAAAACAATTTTTTTTTGTAACATTCCATTTTGTCTAAGCATGTATGTGTATATATTTGGAATGCTAAGAAAAATTAGTAGCTAGTTAGAACTAAAGGAATTACTTAGAATATGACTAGATGACAAATTTATAAATATCACTTAGTTGAAGAACACTTTAAACATTAAGCATCTTGCATGCAATTATATGGCCTTGTTTGGTTAATGGACATTCTAAATCATATATTTGATAGTGGAGTAGAGAGAGAAGGAGGAGAAGCTTATGTTCATCATCTCCTTTTCCATTTCCACACACTTTGGAAAGTATCCACTAAGAAGGTAATATCTGTTTACTCATAACTTTGTTTGAGTTGATTCCAATTTTTTTGAAAATCTTACAAAATTCCTTACGTTTTGCATATACATTTTTCATTATGGATGTTTGTGATCAAGGAGATAAATGAGTTTGATGTTTGAGAATTCTTGCTGAAATGAGGAAAAATGGTGTTACAGGATTGATGGTGATTGAAGTAGAACTTTGATTAAGATAGGAGTTCAATGGAAGCATATTCATCTTCCTAATCTACTTTGGTGCAAGGTGAGTTCCATTATATAGGAACTTGGGGTAGGAATTGGGAATAATACATGTTGGGATAAAGGGTTTTGATGAGAATGCCATGAAATTGCCTCTAATGTATGAATATGATCCCCTTGTAGTACTTGTATGCATATGTACCCTTATTCCGTTCAATATGTTGTTGATTACTGCCTGCTTATGAAAAATTGGAGTTTTGGAACCAAAAGTACGTAATATGCGTTTTCTGGTTTTCTTAAAAAATCATAGGTCGCGCTTAACGCCCAGAATGGCTCTTAACGCTCTTTATCAAAAATTGAGAAAAATAAAAGCTACAGGTTGCGCTTAGCGCAAAAAATGCTGCCTCGTGATTTTGAACTTATTCATGGAGTGTAGTACCATACTGCAACGATTATCGGACGCATCCTTAATCTTCTATGACTTCTATGATCATGGTATGAGCGAAAAAGGCCTTAGAGAAGCCACTTAATTCTACACTATTAATATGAGTTACATTGGAAACATATGAAATGATGAATGGAAAGGATACATACATATATATATATATATATATATATATATATATATATATATATATATATATATATATATATATATATATATATATATATATATATATATATATATATATATATATATATATATATATATATATATATATATATATATATATATATATATATATATATATATATATATATATATATATGTGTGTGTGTGTGTGTATTTGTATTTGTGTCCATATATGTTGTGTTATTATTCCTATGTCAATTATATGATTATGTACAAATGATAAATGACACATATTCATAATACATGTTATGACCCCTTATGTCACTTGTGTGATTATTCGTGCTTAAGAAATGCATTATGTAGGGTGCTATGTTGTGATCATTCAGTTACATGCTTTATGAAAATGAATGATAATACATGTATATGATGAAAATGTATTATTTCATAAATGATATTGTGTGATTATTTGTTAGTTCATAAGTAATTGCTATGTGGCTTGATATGCTGTGTTTATTATACCGTGTTGTGTGATCTCGATAATCTACCGTGATGTGTGATCTCAGTAGATATATGCTTGAATTGAAGTAGGCCGACTACCAAGACGTAAATCACTTATGACCTCAACTAATATTGTGTGATGTTTATTTTGTGCCATGATATGTAGTTTGGGATACCTTGTTATGTGGTCTGGGTATGTCATACACACTTGAGATACTATTGTGATGCGCTTGTGTGAGTCCATAAGGTGTTTCCACCAGTTGTTAATAACATCGTGTGCTTGGTATGGTGGGATTGTGATACCATGTAGGAAATATGACTTTGTGGATTTCTAACTCACCTCTAATGGTGCCACATAGGCAAAACTATTAGGCTTTCAGCAGGTGGGCTCGTGTTCTCAAGATCGTGTTTTTGTACCGGAGGATTTTAATCACATGTATTTTGATGATTGACTGGGTTGTGACGCCACATAGGCAATGTCACCGTGTTAACTCATCACGGATGGAATTCCATTTAGGAATAATCTGATTCATTGTATTGTGAGTGGTGCAAGTCTCCTAACACGATGCATGGGTATAACTCACCGAGGGTGTGCTAATGTAACCTTATTAGGGGCATTAACATACTTTTGAATTCCTCATATACGAGTGTGTGTCTGCATACTTGATTGTATTTGGCTATGTGTTTGCTTAATCTCATTGGGATGTCAAGGAACTACCAATGGAAATTTTCCCCTTTTGTGTACTTGCACCTAGCCGTGAGGCAACCCCTGATTCGCAATGAATCCATTTTGATGCATGCACCTTTTAGAAATGAGTGAACTCTTAAGATAGGGGAACTCACTGAGATTTAGTAATCTCACCCCAATCCTCTTATTATTTTCAAGAACATATTATAGGTAGAAGAATTACTAGATGGTCGGTTTTGAAGACTACGAGCGAGTAGATGGCACGAAGGCCTCATCAAATTTTATATTTCTTCTGTGCATTGTTGAGGACAAGTTGATTTTATACATTATGATATTCGAGTTATGTTGTATATGATTTTAAATTTCTTGTCTTTTTCCAGCTTTTGTAGATGTTTCTATGTACCATTTTTAGCATTGCTGCATATTATTCTAGACATATATGTACAACGTGTTACAATTAGTATCAGAGCAGGTCGATTCTTGTCCATGCAATGAAACATCACTAGTAATTCTCTTCTCCATCATATGTTTGTGTGTTGCTAGCCCGACTTCTACTATTTTACTATTCGGTCATTGAGCCTGATCACGTCACTGACTGCATATTCGATGGATAGGATCACGGTGGAGCCACCACGAGGATGCGTAAGACCCAAAGCAACTCGAGTTAATGTATTAGAATCCGATTGAATTGGGATAATGTTGGGTCTGTTGAGCAAAGATGGATCGTTTGACGCAAAATTATTGACAACCTAACTTTCATGGAGAGATTTAAGACAACTGGAATTCCCAAAGCTTTGATTGGACGAAGGGAACTTCCTTTAGGTCCCTGTAGCAGTGGAGGAAATTCACGAGGCACTTGAGTAGAATTGTAATAAGGGAATTTTGTAATGGAGTGAAGTTTGAAACTATTAAAAATTCACGACTTAACCCTGGTTGCCAGTGATGTGTACGACTTGAGAAACAACTAAATATAAAAGCTTTTGAGAATTTAAACAGGGAAGTCAAATCTTTCTGGTTACTCTAGTCTTGGTAGTAGTTGGATGGACAAGGTGTAAGATTCTTACTTTCTTTGGTGTACCCTAAGTGGTGAATAGTCACTAGTAAAGGATTGAAAGAACGAGTGGAAGTGATAATCTCCAATTGAGAAAATCTTGGATGCCCGATTAGTGAAGGGACTACTCTATATCCGTTCTTGCCAACCTGTGATTGAGCCATAAAACTACGCTTGGCTTTGGGTAATTAGATGTATAGAAGCTATTGTCAATCTGGAACTTCAGTGGGATGAACACAGTTGTGCCAGTTGTTTGGAACCATGGTATTCCTATATGGTGGAATTACCTTTAAAATCTATTATGCATGTAATGTATGGGTAATTACGCGCATGGCATAATTGTTCGAGCTGAATTCTTACCCAGTTGTATCTGGCTTGTTGCCCTCAGAGTAAGTGGTGTTCTGATGCCATGTAGGGAATATCACTTCGTGGATTTCTAACTCACCTCTAATGGTGCCACATAAGCAAAAAAATTAGCCTTTCGGCATGTGGGCTTGTGTTATCAAGATGGCATTTTTGCACCGGAGGATTTTAATCACGTGTTTTTTGATGATTGATGGGGCCGTGACGCCATATAGGAAATGTCACCATGTTAACTTCAATTTAGGAATGATCCAATTCTTCGTGTTGTGACTGGTGCAAGTCTCTTGATGTGATGCACGAGTGTAACTCACTAAGGGTGTAATAATGTAACCTAGTTAGGGGAATTAACGTACTTCTGGGTTCCTCATATACGGGTACGGGTCTGCATACTGGATTTTATTTGGATATGTGTTTTCTTAATCTCATTGGGATGTCAAGGGACTACAAATGGAGATTTCCCCCTTTTGTGTACTTGCACCTAGCAATGAGGAAACCCCAAATTCATAGTGAATTTGTTTTGATTCATGCACCTTGTAGAATTGAGTGAACTCTTAAGATAAGGGAACTCACTGAGATTTAGTAATCTCACCCCAATCCTCTTATTATTTTTTAAGAACAAGTTATATGTAGAATAATTGATAGATGGTCGGTTTTGAAGACTGTAGGCGAGCAGATGGCAGGAAGACCTCATCATATTTTATCTTTCTGCTATGCATTGCTGAAGACAAGTTGATTGTATACATTATAATATTTAAGTTGTGTTGTATACGATTTTAAATTTCTTGTCTTTTTCCATCTTTTGTAGATTCTTCTATGTACCATTTTTAACATTGTTGCATATTATTCTAAACATATATGTATGAGGTGTTACAATTGGTATTAGAGCATGTCGATTGTTGTCCCTGCAATGAAACATCACTAGAAATTCTCGTCTCCCTCGTGTGTGTGTGTGTGTGTGCGTGTGTTACTAACTTGATTTCTACTATCGTAGTATTTGATCGTTGAGTTTGATCACCTCACTGGCTGCATATGTGATGGTTATGATCACGGTGGAGCCACCACAAGAATGCGTAAGATCCAAAGTAACTCGCGTTGAGGTAGTAGAAGCCGGTTGAATTGGGAGAATGTTGGGTTTATTGAGCATAAATGCAACATTTGACGCAGAATGATTGACAACCTAACTTTCATGGAGAGATTCAAGACAGATGGAATTCCAAAAGCTTTGATTGGACGAACTGAACTTCCTTTAGGTCCCTGTAGAAATGGGGGAATTTCATGAGGCACTTGAGTAGAACTTTAATAAGGGATTTCTGCGATGGAGCAGAGCTTGAAACTATTAGAAATTCACTACTTAACCTTGGTTGCCAATGACGGGTACGACTTGAGAACCGGTTGGATAAAAAGGCTTTTGAAGATATAAATAGAGAAGTCAAATTATTCAGGTTACTCTGGCTTGGGTAGTAGTTGGATGGATAAGGTGTAAGATTCTTACTTGTTTTGGTATAACCTAAGTTGTGAGTAGTAGTAAAGGATTAAAAGAATGAGTGGAAGTGATAATCTTTAATTGGGCAAATCTTGGATGCCCGATTAGTGAAAGGACTACTTTATCTCCATTCTTGCCTACCTGTGATTGAGCCATAGAACTAAGCTTGGCATTGGGTAATTAAATGAATAGAATCTAGTGTCTATCCGGAACATCAGCGGGATGACCACAGTTGTGCCAGTTGTTCGGAACCATGGTATTCCTATCTGGTAGAATTACCTTTATAATCTCTTATGCATGAACCGTTCGAGATGAATTCTTAACCAGTTTTATATGGCTTGTTGCCTTCGGAGTAAGTGAACCATAAATGTGTGGCACTCTTAGGTTTTAGCATTCTAAGAAGCATGGATGAAGGGTTTTGAGGAACGAAGACCTCAGTGGAGACCTGTTCAGACATCTGACGGTTGTGACTATAGGATACAGGTAGAGATCGTTATACGCTACTAGGTACATTACTTGAGATCATGGCCTCGGAGTTGGACCACCATGTTGGTACTACCAGATAGGTATAACGCCATAATATCGCTATCATGCATGAGTTACATAGGCCGTCCTTCCCGATGGATGTGGAACAATGTTAATCTAGAACTTAAGGTAGAATTATGATTTGGTACTCGTGGGACGCGGATCCAGATTCTCATAAGGTAGGCGTGATAAGAATCCATATGTCGCGCTCGATAGTGGAGAATTATCCAAGGAGGCGATAGTGGGATAGTTTAAGTTTCGATACTATGTGTGATACGGTGGGAGAACTGACTTGAGGTTTTGCGTTTGTGCTCAAAAATGTTTCGGTTTAGCAAGAGCCGCCACAGACTTTTTATTTTATCCTAAGGAAAGGTCAAAAAGCACAGGAAAGACCTTTGAGATGTTTTCTTGGGTTCGGGGAGTAGATTATGAAAAGGGAAGGTTTAAGCACCATTTTCATCCATGGTTATCCATGGGCTCTTAGTTACTTGTTTAGATCACTTGCTTTTGCTTTTCAATTGTTTGAAATGGTGCTTTGTGTGTGGTTTTAAAAGATGTTTTGAAAAGAGGCCATCGTTGTAGAAACCTTTGTAATGATTCTTGTTTGAATGTATACAAAGGTGTATTTGTCTTTTGAAAAGATTTCAATGTTTGAAAGTTTGATTTTGGGAAATGTTTTGAAATTGTGTTGTGAAGTGTGTTTGAAAATAGCAAGGATGTTTTTGCAAGCTTTGATCAAGTAACTAAGAGTTATCTACCCGATTTTACTCAAAGATCTTTCCTATATGTTTTTAACCCTTTTGACAGTCTTATTTCACCATTGTATTTGGTGAACAACCTAGTGTTAGGATGTTTAACGGGACAGGCGCGGGTCATCGTATAGACCATGATGGCAATTGTGTTAAGTATCTTTGGCAAATTTTTGAGGGACTTGATTATTTTGTTTAGGCAACCTAGATAGCGTCATCGAGGGACTATGATCTTTTGTTTTATTTTTGTTTTGCCAAAGTAACCAACATGCATAACATGGCCCATTTTAAAGCAACAAGTGGCTGTAACCCTAAGGGTGCAAGTGTGCATTGTTTATTAATTTTCATGCATTTTTGTCTTTGCATTAGGTCAAGCTACTTGTTAATTTTGGATTTGCATACAAACCCTAATCTCTAATCATGGCATAATTGAAAGCGTAAAGTACGAGAATTAAAAGTCTAAGCTATTACAACATGATTATAGGGATGGGGGTACAATCTTTGAATGGGGGTGTATTTGACAAGAAATAAAAACCCTAATTTACTATTACATCCAAATTGAATCCAATGGCATAAATATTAAATGGACAATATTTGAATAAATAAATTAAATAAATATACAACAAGTATGAATATGTAAAAAATAATTTTGTTCATTTCTATGTATGTAAAAATATTTAATGTAAGAAAGAAAGAGATAAAATAAAAAGATTAATTTTATTAGGTTAAGGGTAAAACCCTAATTTTCTTTAAGAAAATAAATACATTATATTATTTATATATACAATAAAATAAAATAATATATACAAAAATAAAATATATTTAGAAAAAAGTATTTTAAGTATATTTAATAATAAAAAATAAAAGTGTAGTATTTTTATATTCTTATTCTAATAAAATAAAAAGTGTATATATATATATATATATATATATATATATATATATATATATATATATATATATATATATATATATATATATATATATATATATATATATATATATATATATATATATATATATATATATATATATATATATATATATATATATATATATATATATATATATATATATATATATTATATTAAATATGTACAATAAAATATATACAAAATATAAATATATTTAGAATAATATTTAGTGTGAATAAGAATAAAGAATAAAAATAAAAGTATAATTTATATATTATTTTTAAGTATTCAATAAATAAAATAAAAGTATATAATCAATAAATTAATTTTATGTTAGTAAAATGAAAATAAAATATAAAATAAATGTGAAAATTTTATAAAAAATATTTTTGAGTATTTTTTATATTTGGAAATAAAAAAATAAAATCAGAAATGAAAATAAAACACAAAAATATAAAATATAAAGAAATTGGGCCAGGGGGTGCAAAAACTAAAAGGGGGGTGTCAATAGTGAGCCAGGACCAAGCCCAGCCCACCACTTCATCTTCAACCTTTGTCCTTCACAAAACGCGCGCGCCTGTTACCAAATCTGGACATCCTGTATACGAGCTCTATTGCAAAAACACATAACATCAAAGTTGTAGAGCATTTCAAGACGAATCTAACCATATAAAAAATTAATCCTAACTCTCAAAGACCAGAGAGAATTTCTCTGGCCCTAAAATCTAACCTAATTTTTTCAGTATGTTCATGGATCAAATTCTCTTAGCATGCTTAATATAAATGAAAATTGAGCATATGTACAGCTTCATGGCAATGAATACTACATTTCTTATTCACAAACCTAAGGCTAAATGTTCCTAAATAGAGAGATAGGAAGTTGACAAAAACCTGTTTCAGCTGACTTCGTGTAGGGCAATGTGGAGCTTTTCAACAAGGCTTGAGATATCTGGGAGCTTGCGTGAACTTCACTTGACCTTCTCTAATGTCTAGCTTGCCTTGAATGTACTTGAATCAGCCTACAAAACTCAACCTGCACAAGCTCAAAATGAAAATGGAAAACCCTGTAAATGGAGTTACAGTTAGTGTTTGAGGTTTGGGATAGTTTGGATGGATTGAATGGAAGGTGTTTGAACCAACTTGGGGCAAAACGCACGAGCAAAATGTGCTATGGAGGTCAAGTTGCAGGTTCTGCCCTGTTTTGCCAATGGAAGGTGATTTCTGGATATGGGATGTTTGAGGGCTTAAGAGGCCGTGTTTCTGGCTCAGAGGGATGTGAGAAAGATGTTTCAAAAGCTTGCACAAGTTTTTTTTGGCTGATGTTCAAGTTCTCATGTTTTGGACATGATTTTTGTTTTTGAAGCAAAATGTGGGAAGTGATTGAAACAGGCTTGTACAAGCTATCCTTATGCTTGCACACTTTGCCTTTGGCCCCTCCAACTTGTAGATTTGATTTGCTGTATGAGATATGGACCAATTCTCAAGGGATTCAGTTTTGACATAAAGCACATTTAAGCAAAAATGGAAATGTACCTTTTTCTACTTAGGGATTAATTTTGTGTATAATGTCCTAATGACCAAAACAATGCCTTAGACCAATGGATTTGCATTAAATTATGGAGTTTGAAATGGTTTAGAGGCTTATAAACTAGTGCAAAGCATGCTGACTTAAAATTGCAACTTGTATGAACATGAACACGCCATGGATGAAAAGTGAGTTTTTGCCAACTTCAAGCTTTCGATTCTCCCTAACCACAAATGAGTTTGGGGAGTTCCTTGACATTTTGGAAAGCTTGCAACATGCTCTACAATCCATATTTGAAATTTAACTTGAGATTCCAAGTGGAACTATGTGAAAAATTGCCATGAAGATAGGTCAAAATCCTGCCTAAATTAGGGCAAGATTTCACTAAGTTAAAAGTTTTAGGGACCCTTGTTCCAAAAATCATAACTAGAGATACAATCTTCTTTTGAGAAAACTTTGTGAATCAAAGTTTTAGAATTTGTGGAGTACTACAACTTTCATGTTGGAAGTTTTGTTTGAATCCAATTGCAACATGGTGAAAATGTTGGGCAAAGTTAGGAAAAATTAAGAAAATTTCATAACTTAGAAAAATTCTAAGTTATGAAAATTTTCAACTTTAAACCCTAATTTGCAAAAATGGGTTTCTTGATGAACAAGTTTCATGTTTTGACACATCTTGATGAAAAATGACCCTTGGCACTTGATTTTGACCAAAAAGTCAAAGTTTGACTTTTCAGTGTACAGTCAAATTTTGATCAGTTGACTGAAAAATTCATCTGTCAATCCAATGCAATTGAGATCTTTTGAACTTGTTGAATAGGTCAAGATGATGCCATTGAGTCCTTGAGCCCATAGTTGAACCCAATTTGCCATTGGCTAGGTCAAAAATCAGAAATTGCCTTTGTACAATCAAAACCCTAAAAATGACCATTTTGCCCTTTTGGTGATCTGATCAAATTTCTTGTGGAGTTGTGGTGCAAACTTGATCAAATGGTTCATATGAGTTCATAATGTTGATGTGTGTCTAAATTCATGAGGTTTGACTGTAAATTGGCCACAATTGACTTTTTCCCCAATACAACTGATTTCTAGGTCAACTGTCCAATTGACTGGGCAAAAATTTGATTCAAGCCCTAATTTAGGTCAATAGTGCAAGGAGATGTATTGAGCAGAGCAAACCCTAGCTTGGTCTTAAGTTCAAAGAGCCTTGTGATGAGAAATGTTGATAAAATGAGAGGGCAAATTTTGGGGTACAACAGTTGCCCCTGTTCAATCTTCTTGAACCTGAAGAGTTAGATTGGAAAGTTTTCCTTTCGTGACTCGAAGGTTAAAGAGGATTGGAAACTAGAGTGCCCGTAAATATGCACTTGTCAAAAATGTAACTGAGGGAATGGGCTTAAAGATGCCATCCAAAACTTGTTTGTTAAAAATCAGAAGCATGATAATCAGAACGGTATCCATATCTGGAACGTATCTGAGTTGTATCTAGAGATTGGATTTGTATGAGCAAGGGAATGGCGTCCGTGTCTGGAGCGTATCCAAGTTGTAACTGTATTTGATTCTCGAATGAACATCAGAATGACTGCCGTGTCTGGAGTGTATCTGTGTTATATCCGAAATCTGAATGGGTGACAGAGAAACATCTGTGTATGGAGCATCTCCGGGCTGGGGAATAAATTTGAATGAGTGACAGAATGGCAACCGTGTCTGGCACGTATTTGGACTGTATCTGAAATTGAGATATGTATGAGTAGAAGAATGACTTCCATGTCTGGTGGGTATCCATACTGTAACTGGGATCTGGACAAGTGACAGAATGACTTCCGTGTCTGGAGTGTATCGGAAATTGAAGTTGATAGTTGAATCTGAATGAGAGATAGAAAGGCTTCCGTGTCAGGAGCGTATCTAGTCTGTATCTGATTGCTGAAGTCCGAATGAGTAATAGAATAACCGCCGTGTCTAGGGTGTATCCATACTGTATATGAGATCTTCGAATATTTGTTAAAGATAACTTTTAATCTTATCCTGAAAAGGGTAAAATGTTAGATAAAACATAAAGTTATGTTGCATGACATTTATGATGCAATAAAATGTATTCTATCAATGTTTATGATATATGAATGTAATGTATGCGCATGTAAGCTGATTAGCTGTCTTGCTGAGGAAAATAAATCCTTGATAACTGGAGACAATGAACTCTTTGATTGTTGCTGGGGAAAATAAACCATTAACTGCTGCTGGAGATTCGATACCTTCGTTGGCTGAGACTGAGGAATCCTCTGGACTTACTGCTGGGGATTGAAAATCCTTGGTGACTTGTGGGGATTAACAAGAGCTTTGATAACTTCTGTGGGTAATTTAGAATCCTTTATGACTTTCCTGGGGAAATGAGGACGACTCCAACAAATTCTACTGGAGAATTAAAACCTAGGAGGCTTTAACCGAAAAAATGAAAATAAGAATCTTCGTTTTGCTGGGAAATAACTCTGTGGGGAATTGTTTATCCTGGGAGAATTTTTTGAAAGCTTGGGTTGTATGTCAATCTATTGAGGAATCGGAGGAAGTTGGATAGTATTCCACCGGGGTTTAAGATTTGAAGTTTTGGACTCCGTTGGGGAAGAAAGTTTAAAGTATTCTGGCTCCGCTGGGGATTGGGAGTTTAGAAACTTAACTTTGATGGGAATTTTGAAACTTAACTCTGCTGGGGATATATACTCCAAGGTTTTAGCTCTGTTGAGGATCTGAACGACATACTGTAGGGGATTTCTTCTGGAATAGCCTGAAGACATTTTCCTGTACTTTCAAACTATCAGTAATTACCCTTTCTCCTTTCATTTTATTCGTAGGCAGTGATTATATTCAAATGCATATGCTTATTTAACAAATCATTGGACGTTTTTAAATAAAACATAAGTGTAAAAAGAAAGAAAAGGCAAGCAAATTTATGCACTTTGATGTATCTTTGTATTAACTTTGTAAGTAATTCTATACAAGGGAGACAATCATCCTAGTAAGAGAATGTTGTCATAAAATTGAGAAAAATTTTATACAAAGAAAGATGGCTATGTGTAACAATTCCATGGGGTTCCCATTCTGCTATAACCTTCACAACTCTGAGTATCTTGTCCATTCGTTGCTTCGTCCACAAATGATTGGATAGATCAGAAACTTGGAGCTTGTCCGTGAAGAGATTATCCTTAAAGTGATCCGACGAGACATAGTCATACGCTTTAATTCCCTACCTTTTTCCTGGACCTCCCTTTCGGGTTTCCGATCCATCGGGAAACCCTTTTTTGCCCAAGTCGCCCTTTCGGGTTTTCAACTTGCCGGGTGTACTGATTTTTTTATATTTATCCCTAATTTTTGCCTGAATCGCCCTTTCGGGTTTTCGATCCACCGGGAAACCCTTTTTTGCCCAAGTCGCCTTTTCAGGTTTTTGAATTGTCGGGTCGTTTATGCGTAGTATCTATTGACTATGTATGCGTTCGCAGGGTGCGGCAGGTCGTCGCCGTCCATGGTGGTCAGAGTCATTGCCCCACCAGAAAAGATGTTCTTGATCACAAACGGTCCTTTATAAGTAGGAGTCCATTTTCCCCTGGGATCACTTTGCGGCAGGATGATTCGCTTGATTACAAGATCTCCGACTTGATACACCCGACGTCTGAATTTCTTGTTGAAAGCCCTGATCATCAGTTTTTGATACGTCTGACCATGACAAACAACAGTAAGTCACTTCTCGTCGATCAAGTTAAGTTGATCAAGCCAGGTCTGAATCCAATCGTCTTCACTTAAACCAACATCCTTCATAATTCTCAAGGAAGGAATCTGAACCTCCATAGGTAAAACAACTTCCATGCCGTATACCAAAGAAAAGGGGGTTTCCCCAGTTGAAGTACGTGCCGTGGTACGATATCCGTGTAGAGCAAACGGTAACATCTCATGCCAGTCCTTGTAGGTGACTGTCATCTTTTGAATGATTTTCTTGATATTTTTGTTCGCAGCTTCAACAACACTGTTCATCTTTGGCCGATAGGGAGATGCATTGTGATGTTGAATCTTGAACTGCTCGCACAGAGCGGTGATCATAGTATTAATCAGGTTTGTACCGTTGTCCATGATGATCCTGTCGGGGATACCATACCAGCATATGAGGTTCTGTTTGATGAAGCGGGTAACCACATTCTTTGTAACGGAGGCGAAGGAAGCAGCTTCAACCCACTTGGTAAAGTAATCAATAGCCACCAGGATGAAGCGATGTCCATTGGATGTCGTAGGCTTGATCTCTCCAATCATGTCGATTCCCCACATCGCGAATGGCCAAGGAGCTGTTAGAACGTTGAGAGGAACTAGAGGAATATGTACCTTGTCAGCATAGACTTGGCATTTGTGACAAGTATGGGAATATTGATGACAGTCAGCTTCCATGGTAGACCAGTAGTAGCCTGCCCTTAGAATCTTCTTAGCCATCGTATGTCCGCTCAAGTGGGTGCCAAATGTGCAGCTATGTATTTTAGTCATGATCAACTCAGCTTCAACTTTGTCCATACAATGAAGTAGAACACAATCATGGTTGTGCTTATATAGGATACCATTACTCAGGAAGAACTTGGCAGCAAATCTCCTTAAGAACTTTTTGTCGTTGACTGAAGCTCCTTCAGGGTATTCTCGAGTCTTGAGATACCTTTTGATTTCATGAAACTAGGGTTGTTCCACTACTTCTTCGGTATTAATCTCATGATAGTGCACGGGTTCGTCCATTCGCTCGATGGCAATTCGGGGAGCCTCATTATCCCAGTTGAGTTTAAACATGGAAGACATTGTAGCTAGAGCATCCGCTAGCTGATTTTTTTCTCGCGGGAAGTGCTCGAAGGTAATCTGCTCGAAATGAGGTAACAATGTCAGGACATGTTCTTTGTGTGGGATATGATTAGGATGTTTAGTGTCCCACTCTCCTTTGATTTGACTGATAACCAAAGCTGAGTCCCCAAATACGACCAGAGATTTGATTCCCAAGTCAATAGCAACCTTGAGACCAAAGATACAAGCTTCATATTCGGCCATGTTGTTAGTGCAGCTGAAGCAGAGTCTAGCGGTGAAAGGTGTATGGCAACCTTCTGGAGAAATAAGTACCGCACCGATACCGTTGCCAAGTGAATTCGAAGCACCATCAAAGTACAGGGTCCATCGAGATCCTTGTTCAGGTCTGTCACACGATCCGTTACCTTCAATGTTGTCCAATGTCATAATGTCCTCATCCGGGAAGTCGAACCTCATAGATTGATAATCTTCGACGACTTGATGAGCTAGACGGTCGGCTAGTACACTCCCCTTTATAGCTTTTTGGGTTGTGTACTGGATATCATACTCAGTCAGGATCATCTGCCATCTAGCGATTCTTCCGGATAAAGCAGGCTTCTCGAAGATGTACTTGATCGGATCCATTTTGGAAATCAGCAAAGTGGTATGTGTCAACATATACTGCCTTAGTCGGCGAGCAGCCCATACCAAAGCGCAGCAAGTTTTTTCGAGCAGTGAGTAGCGAGTCTCACAGTCGGTAAACTTTTTGCTAAGGTAATAAATGGCATGCTCTTTTCGTCCAGACTCGTCATGTTGGCCCAGTACGCACCCCATTGAGTTATCCAAAACAGTCAGATACATGATTAAAGGTCTTTCTTCGACGGGTGGCATCAAGATAGGAGGTTCCAGTAAATACTCCTTGATCTTATCAAAAGCAACTTGACAATCATTGTTCCATTCAACCACCTGATCTTTCTTCAACAGCTTGAAGATTGACTCACAGGTAGATGTTAGGTGAGAGATGAACCTTGCGATATAGTTTAGGCGTCCCAAGAAACCTCTAACCTCCTTTTCAGTACGGGGGGCAGGCATTTCTTGTATAGCTTTGACTTTGGAAGGATTAACTTTGATGCCTTTGTTACTGACGATAAATCCTAAAAGTTTACCGGACCTGACTCCGAAAGTGCACTTGCTAGGGTTCAGTCTGAGTTTATATTCCTTTAACCTGGCAAACAGCTTATGCAGATGGTCGAGGTGTTCTTCTTCTGTTTGTGAACGGGCTATCATGTCGTCTACGTAGACTTCGATCTCATGATGTATCATGTCATGAAACAAAGCTACCATGGCTCGCTGATAGGTTGCCCCGACATTCTTCAGTCCGAAGGGCATCACCTTATAGCAGAAGGTACCCCACTGCGTAACAAAAGTAGTCTTCTCCATGTCTTTGGGGGCCATTTTGATCTGGTTGTACCCTGAAAATCCATCCATGAAAGAGAATACCTTATGTTGAGCTATGTTGTCGACCAAGATGTCGATGTGTGGTAGTGGAAAATCATCTTTAGGGCTAGCCCTGTTTAAGTCTCTGTAGTCCACACACATTCTGACTTTGCCGTCCTTCTTAGGCACAGGCACAATGTTAGCAACCCATTGTGGATAGGAAGTAACAGCCAGAAAGCCAACATTGAACTGTTTCATCACCCCAGCTTTGATCTTTTCGGACATGTCGGGCCTCATTCGGCGGACTTTTTGTTTGATTGGTGGAAAATCTTCTCTTGTAGGGAGACGGTGAACCACAATATCTGTATCTAGTCCCGGCATGTCTTCATAGGACCAGGCAAAGATTTCAACAAACTCATTCAATAGCTGAACTAAGTGCTCTTTGACACTTGGCTCTAGGTTGGCACCCACTTTAACCTCTTTCCTATCTTCCCCTGTTCCCAAATTGATAGTCTCTAACAACTCTTCATGGGGAAGAATATCCCTTTCTTCTTGTTGCAAAAGTCTAGCTAACTCTCCAGGAACTTCACAGTCTTCATCACCTTCGTACTCGACATGATTGACCAAATCTTCAGAGCCACTGAAGGCCAAAGCAGAGTAGTCATCCATGGAATCCGGAGTGGATGGGTACCTGCATTTTGTGAGTGTGGGTGTGTGTAAAGGATAGCCATCCTTAAACAAAATAAAAATGTAAAAGGAAAGAAAATGAACACAAAAGTTTATAGATGAAAACGTCCATGATTCATTAAAAATGGCATATGAAAAATGAAAAATCAAAACCCTTACAAATGAACCTATGTGCCCCGGGAAAGGAACAAGGCACAAGAGTGTACACATTGTTTAAAAGTTATTACAGACCAACATAAAATGTTTAACAGATAAATTACTGATTGATGAAAGTAATGGGAACGAAGTCTTTCGCCTCCCAGTTATTCAATCCTCCTTCAATGGTTGGAAAGATCCAGTCTTCAAAATTGCTTCCTTCTTCATCATCCTCTAAAGCATGAATTCTGTGATGAGTGATATTTAAGGGTGGTCCTCCAGCCCGGGAGTGGCGCATAGCTTTCTGGCTAGCAACAGTGAAACCCAATCTAAACTTATCTGTCTTGTAAGGAAAATCTGGCAGTTGACCCCACATTGTACTTCCTCCTTCCTCGATTACAGCCTCCGCATCTTTAAGGGATGACATCCGGGACACAGGTTTGGTAATGATGGGCACATCATTCATTGTCTTGGCTACCGCAACTTCAGGAGAAACCTCTTCAAAGTGTTGGAAAGGTGTTTCTATGAATTCACCATCTAACTCCATGTAGCGGAAAGAGTTAAGTTGGCTTATCATATACTCCTCCTCACCATGAACTGTTATGATCTTACCCTGGCTTGGGTATTTGAGCATCTGGTGTAGAGAAGAAGTGACTTCCCTAGCGTTGTGGATCCATGGCCTTCCCAGCAAGCATGAATATGAAGGACGGATGTCCATCACATAAAATGTAGAGTTGAAAATTTCCGTTCCCACCTTGATTGGGATGTCCACTTCTCCGTGAACCATCCTCTTAGAACCGTCGAAGGCTCTAACAATGATATTACTGGGCTTTAGGGTCAATCCTTCACAGTCCAATCTGTCTAATGCTTTCTTTGGTAGAACATTTAAAGATGAACCAGTATCAACCAGAACATGAGCAAGTGTGCCCCCCCTGCGTTCTACCGAGACATGCTGTGCATCATTATGCTTTCTTCCCTTGGGGGTCAAATATGCATCAGAGAAGCCAAGACCATTGTCGGCTGTAAGGCTAGCCATGCACTCTTGAAACTAATCCGTAGAAGTTTCTTGAGGCACGTGTGCCGTCTTCTGAAATTTGATCAAGGCTTTGGCATGAGCCTCAGAGTAGAGTAATAGAGCCAGCATAAATATTTTTGAAGGGGTTTGCCCCAACTATTCTACGACATTATAGTCGCTCTTCTTAATTATCTTTAAAATCTCCTCCATCTCTTTTTGGGTGGTCTCGGGGATAACCAAAGTTTGAGCCCTCGTCCTGACGGGCATTTCTTGGATCCCCTTACCTTTATCAGTGGTAACAACAGAGGGTGCAACCTCAGGAGTAACAATTTCTTCAATTACTGGGCTTTGCACAGATATCTTGGCAGGCACAGGAGCACTTGAGGGTCCGAAGACTGCCCGTGGAGGAGCAATCTCCGGAGAGAAGATTCTTCCGCTATGAGTTATCTTACTTGTCCCTGCAATATTCCCTATGTCAGGAGTTTCTTCATCGGAATTCTCTTGGACTAATTCGATCTGCTTGACACCATGGTAGAAGTTCTCTCCTCCATAATTCCATGGTATCGTCTTGTTGGACTTATATGGGATAGGCCCCGACATGGTAATCTTCAGCGGTACAAGCTTTGGATCAGGCATAATCTTAACAGGCCTTTTGCAGGTCTTGGAAAGATTATCGGAAATGGTGATTATAGCAATGTCATTGATTGGCGTAACAAGGGTAACAGGGGTAACATGAGTGATAGTAGCAACATGAGTTTTCTGAAATAGGATCTCTTGAGTATCCATCAGGCGTTGGATGCCTGATTTCAACAGTGGGCAGTCGGATTGCAAGGTTGAACAGAGGTAATAATTTTTTCCACATCCCGGGAAAATCCCGACTTTCAACAGATTCGTCTTGATCACTGGCAATGGAGTCATTAAGTCATCAACAACGGTAGCATGAAGATCTTCCACAATAGCATGGACATTATGACCATGTTTTGGCATAGGATCAGATATCACATTATGTTTTTCGGGAGCATCAAACTCTACTTCCTTGGCATCTATCAAATCTTGGATCTTGTTTTTAAGGGCCCAACAGTTGTTGGTGTCATGCCCTACACTGTCCGAATGGTATGCACATTTTGCATTTGAATGATAATAGGGAGAAGAGGTATTTGGGTTTTTCGGTGCTTCTTTCAAGTTGGTAAGGTTTAACTTTAACAGATGAGGGAGGACCTGAGCTGGTGTCATATTGATTCGGCTAAATTGCCGTTGTGGCCTTTCTACCCTTTGCTGGTTAGTTCTAGGTTGACTGCTTCGAGGTTGATCGGCTGAGGAGTTCTGCATCATCACAGCCCCTACCGCTAGTCGGCGCTCCATTCTCCCTTTATTTCTCTGGGTGTGAACAGCAGAAACTTCCTTCTTGGCTGGGAAGGTCTTCTTGATAGCAGTGGAAGCGGAGGAATCCTTCTGAATTTTACCACTTTTAATGCCATCTTCGACCCTTTCACCGGTCAGAATTAATTCGGTGAACCCTGTAGACGAGCTCCCGGTCAAGTGATTGAAGAATGGACCTGACAGAGTCCCTAAAAACATGTCAACCAGCTCTCTATCCGACAACGGTGGCTGCACCCTTCCAGCCAAATCCCGCCGCTTCTGGGCATACTCCTTAAATCCCTCATTAGAGGCCATACCCATACTCTGTAGTTGAGTACGAGTAGGTGCTAAATCTGCGTTGTATTGGTATTGTCGGTAGAAAGCAGCAGCTAAATCTTCCTAGTTATGAACCAGTCCAATTGCGTACCCGACAAACTATCTTGAAAAAAGTGGACCAACAGATCCTTATCAGAAGAGTGAGGTTGGATCTTTCTGACGTAGGATCTCAGATGCATCTTCGAACAGGACAAACCGTCGTATTTAGAAAATGTAGGCCCTTTGAACTTGGGAGGAATGACGATCCCAGGAACCAACCCTAGTTCTTAGAAATCTAGCCCAGGTACCCTTTGCACTTCCATGTCTGCTAGCCGGTCTTCAAGATTCTTATACTTATCATCCGCCAGAGGGTACTGCTGTTTGGAGTAATATTCATCCTCTTCCTCTTCTTCTTCTTCAGCTTCAGACTTGGAGGGCATTGCAACTCCCTTTCCTTTACCAACCCCTTTGTTAGACGTCGAGGGGAATTCCAGAACTCTCCTAGCCTGATGCTCAAATCTTCTTCCCATAGTGGCCACACCAATTCTTTTCTTTTTCTTCTTGTCTGGTTCCTTCTCTTTCTCTAACAGTGCTTTAAGATCCTCTTGACCCTTTTCCAAGGTTATGAGGAGTTGTTGGAATTGCGAATTTTGTGCTTGCAGATCTTTAACCGTATGCTCAATATCCATCTTGCTGAAATAAACAACAGAAAGATAA
Organism: Vicia faba; assembly: GCA_948472305.1. Lineage (NCBI taxonomy): Eukaryota > Viridiplantae > Streptophyta > Magnoliopsida > Fabales > Fabaceae > Vicia > Vicia faba. The sequence goes on along the minus strand of CATIWC010002249.1, from coordinate 338,293 downwards.
GGAAACCTGGTGTGAAGACCTGTTTATGCATATTATGAATGATATGTTATTCATGTAATGCATTCAAGGATTAAGGAATTCAAATTTGTTGCAAACAAAAAGAACACACGTCATATTAATAAGAAGAAATTTGTTAGTACATAAATGCCCCATGGGCAAAATATTACAAAATTCTTAATGTAAAAAGACGTTTCGCATCCTCTTTGGCACGATGTAAGTGTTAAGAGTCTCCTCTTCGTGAAGTCGGCGGGTAAGTTCCAAAACCTTCTTCTCACTGGCATAGAAGCTGGCTTCAAAAGTGTTCCGTTCTTCCTTGAGCTGTATCCAACTCCTTTGCAATTCTTCCAATGATGTTGGCATGTCAGGATGTAGGAGGGTGTATGGAACTTCTCCTTCCATAACAGGCTCTTTGATCACGGGGAAAATGTAAGGGTAAGGCATCATAAGACTCTGGGCGCGGGTTCATACCCACTTGAGATAAGGCTCAAGAGGGATGGAATTCTTGTGCCATAGTGTCTTACTATCCACTTTTTTGGGCATCCTCCAAGCTCGGATAAACCATTGTCGAAGTCCTTGAGCATCGTCTTCAAAGTCAAAAACAAAGTCAGGAATCAGCATATCATGAGGGCCATCCCTTCGAGCATATCCAAACCGTCTCAGAGCTAAACATGGGTTGTAGGTAATGCCTCCCCTAATGCCAAGTAGTGGGACATTAGGGAATTCTCCGCAATGATCAATGATGATGACATTTTCTCTGGAACAAGAACACCAATGAACATCAGAATGTGTGAGGGTCATCAATCGTTATGACCACCTTAAACCCTGCTCATTCTTCAAAACTGACTGGGGAAGGTGAGAAATAAACCACCTTGCTAGAAGAGGAGTACAGCACATGAGAACACCTCTTTTCCTCATTGTTCGTATGTAAAATGAGTGTAGGATATCCCCAAGCAATGTAGGCACAAGATTCCGAGATATGAAAATCTTGACAGCATTCACATCTACAAGCTGATCAGGGTTTGGGAACAAGACCAACCCATAGATGAGAAGTGCTACAATCTCCTCAAAAGCTTGCAGATCTAGAGAATTCCAGCAGTCTTGTGCCTTCTCAAACAGAAACTTTGCCAAGAAACCCTTGACACCACTTCTGGTTTCCCAATAACCTTTGATATCATATGGTTGCAAGTGTAATGCTTGAGCAACATCTTCAAGCTTTGGTTCTCTTTTCGTACCGTTGTAGGGTAGTTGATGGAGAATAGGAATCCTCAGGAGTTGATAAAATTCCTCAAAAGTAGGTACTAGTTGGTAATCAGGGAATGTGAAACAGAGGTGTAGGGGGTCAAAGAACTGGAAGAGAACTTTCACCATGTCTTCTTCAATGTTGGAGTTAACCAAGTTGAGAAGTCTGCCATGTCTTTCACTGAAGAGAGAATTCTATGGAATCTTGGAAGCAAGCTCCTTGAGTTGAGGAGGGATTCTCACAAGGTTGACTTGAATTGTTTTCCTGCGAAGAGGTTCCATGACCTACAAAACAAGAACAAAGATGAAGATCCAAACCCTTGAAATGGTTAGTGGATGCACATGATGCTTTATGATGTATATGATGTATGCACAAGTATATGTACAAACAAGTCACACAAGATCCTAGTTTCAGGCTTGCATGGGGGTTTCATAGGTAAATACCCTCTTGAAGTTAGTTGGTTCAACCTGTCCTATAAATAGTAACCGGGTTCTAAGGAGCTCAATATCACTGGATTATTTTCTGTGTTTATCGTTTCAGTTTAGCCACTTAACTAGCGACCGAAATATTCCAAGAAAAACAACCCTCAATGAGTGTAGTATCGAGTATCTACCAACTTCGGACTGCACCAAAGTCGGTCACCTTACTACCCCTAAAAAAAGGCCAAGATGGTCAAGTAAGGTTCTAAGAGTTCATTAGTGCTTCATGACATCACTCAGCGGCCCCGTATTCTCTTTGATTGACTCAAAGGCTACCGGTACCCACAAATATGTCGCACTAATATAGCTATTGCTTCAACCATGTCGGTATACCCCGCACAGTTTCCACAATGTATTGTTATTTACCTATGAATGTTTCCCAAAAATCCGGGTGGAGGATTCAAACCCAAACAAGAGAACCAAATGTAAAGCAATCAAAGAAAACAAGATAAGCATGCAAAGGTGATCTAAACCCTAAGGTTACTCCACTTTAAAAATAAGTCCCCAGTAGAGTCGCCAGTTCTGTGATTCGGTGGGAGAACTGACTTGAGGTTTTGCGTTTGTGCTCGCAAATGTTTCGATTTAGCAAGAGTCGCCACCGACTTTTTATTTTATCCTAAGGAAAGGTCAAAAAGCACAGGAAAGACCTTTGAGATGTTTTCTTGGGTTCGAGCAGTAGATTATGAAAAGGGAAGGTGCAAGCACCCTTTTCATCCATGGTTATCCATGGGCTCTTAGTTACTTGTTTAGATCACTTGCTTTTGCTTTTCAATTGTTTGAAAGGGTGCTTTGTGTATGGTTTTAAAAGATGTTTTGAAAAGAGGCCATCGTTGTGGCAACCTTTGTAATGATTCTTGTTTGAATGTGTGATCGGTGGATCTGGAACTGACTGTTTAACGCTGGTTCGCGAAATGTCGCGGAAGCAAGAGTCGCCACCGTCTTTTATTTTCTCCAAATGGAAAGGACAAAAGCACAGAAAAATTCCTTAAAGAGATTGCTCTCGGTTCGGGAGGTAGATTATAGAAAGGGAAGGTGTTAACACCCTTTCTATCCATGGTTATCCATGGGCTCTTAGATACTTGCTCACTTGTGTTTTCAAAAATGGTTTGTTTGCTTTTCAACTGTGGGTTTTAAAAAGTTTCTTTGAAAATTTCAGTTCGACTCTTGTATCGGTCCTCAAGAGTGTTTAAAAAAATGCTTTCGAAAGCTTTTTGAAAATGTGTTGGTGTGAAAAGTATTTTTGAATTTGTTTTGAATTTAGAGCAAGTATCTAGAGTCGTCTACCTACCCTAAGGAATTCGTCTGTGTAAATGTCCTTAAAGTAGTGCCATCCCACCATTGAGAGGTAGGTAGCACCACCGTTGGAGGTATTCGGGTCAATTCGAGGTTCGGGACATGGTGATCACCAGAGCAATGGGAAGACACCTTAGAAGCTACCCTCATGCCAGGTTCCCGGATCATGAGGACTTACTAAGACATCCTCTACTCGACGATCACCTTTCGAGGCAAGGCAACAGTGAGGCGTACCCTAGGGGTGGTGTGTGATTTGTGTGTCGTTTTCATTTGTATTTATCTTGTCATGTCATTGGTGATCTAACGTTTGTTTTTTTATTTTTATCCATACATTCTTTCATGCCATTATCTAACAGTTAAAAATTGCGAAAAGTAAATTCTAAGCTATTACAAACGGCGCGGGTCCACATCGCCAAAATTTCTTGAACCCGATTTGACAGAAAAAATAAAGAAAGAATAAAGCAAATAAAGAATTAAAAGTGCAAGAAATTAATTACATGGCTTCGGGAGAGATACATAAATATTTAAACGAAATAAAATAAATATGCGAATAAGAATTAAAAACGAGGGCGTTGGACCCTTTTTGAAAAATTAAATTAATGATGGAATTAATTAATTAAAAAAAAGAAATTGTTTTTTTTGTACTTTTGATATTTTATGATTTTAATGAAAAAAGAATAAAATGTAATTAAACCTAATTCTAGTTGTTTTTAATTTATTAAGAAAAGAAGATTAAAACCTAATATTAACCCTAATTAATTTACATGCAAATTTAATTATAAAAATAAATATCTAATATTTAATTATTATGAAATAAAAAAAATAAAAAAAGATAAAAATTAATTAAACCCTAATTCTATATTTTTTAGATTTTTATTATGAAAAGATTATAATTAACCCTAATTAATTTACTAAATGAATTAATATAATTTATTTATGAAAATACTAAAAATAAAATGTTTATTATTTTCTAGCTTTTTTCTGATTTTTTGATGTTTTTATATATTATTTATATTTTATGAAAATAATTAATAAACAATAATTAAAAAGAAAGTATAAATAATAAAAAAAGAAAACAATAAAGAAAATATAAATTTTGCAAACCTAGGGGGTCTGCCCCTTAATATGGAGGTTTTTTGTAGTGATCCAGGCCCATTAACCTTGGCCTTGTGGACTTTCCCAGGACACGTACCCACGCGTTGACTAGAGCACATCGTGTTCCCCAGGCCTGTGCCTTTGGATTGAGGTAATTGACGCGTGGCCGGCTTGATCTTGAAGGTGTATGGTGCGCTTCAGCATGGAATCTGCATGTGAATATTAATTGGAAAATAATATGGAGATAGTGAAGACCTGGGGCTCGAACCCAGGTCTTGAACGTTAACACACACATGCCTTGCCAATCGTACCAAGCGCGTTTTCTGTATAATAAAGAACAAACAAATATTATAAGAATAAAACATGCGTTAGTGCTTTTTAGCGCGAACTTTTAAACGCCCCACTCAGAGCCTTACACATCATCATCTTCCTCACATCTTCGTTCTTCCTGAAAACATAACAAACATAGGCAACGGTTTTTACACCGTTCCCTTAGGCAACATATCATAAAATAGCGACTAGCCCCAAGGGCTCCATAAATTAGGCGTGAGGTTAGCCTTGTGATCGTCTGAGCATGCTGGATTCAATGGTCCAAGTATTGAAGGCCAATTTTTCCTTATTTGAAAAACCCTAATCCAAGGTCCTGTAAACCCTAAAACACGACCATGGCATCTTTGCATACAGCGCATAATAATCCAATCAAAGCATATGGTTAGCTTGCAAACATTATTCTAAACACAAAAATAACAATGAAATATGTTAACAATGCATGAATGATAGAAAGCGATTCTGAAATTTTCTTTACCAATTTCAATGGTGATTTCACGTTTTCTTGAGTATGAGGCTTAGGGAATGATTGGAACACGTCCTATGATCCTTAAGGAAGCTAATGGAATCAAAATCGTGCCTTGAATCACCCTCTAACCTTGTTTTCAGATTTGAGTTTCTTTGCAAAAAATTCAAGTTTGTGTCTTGGTTTCTAGCGCAGCTCAGTGGTCCTTTTGCATTAGGTTTGTGTTCAGGCTTAAGTATAGAGTGAATTAGGTCAAAGAAAACAATCCAAATCTTTTGCATTCATGGTTTTTGAGATTTGATTTTCAAGCATTAGTTTTTCAATCTTTTTCATGCACTTTTTGTACAAATCATATCCAATCAATTCCAATTCTTCCATATCTGATCATGCACGTTTTATTGAGTATATTTCATGCACAAAAAGATTTTATTTCATTGGTTTTATATTTTTCATGTATTTAATTGATTTAAATGAATTATTATTAATAAAAATTCAAATAAATAAATAAAAAATGAAGAAATACTTCCCTTTGGGCCAAGTGGTCGTGCACATGCTTGGAATAATGAATTATGGAAGGAAACTAAGCCCATTAGCAATTTTAGGCCATTTGAATCAATGTTGACTTTTCAAAATATCCAAAACTTTCCCAACTTCCACAAGGCATAACTTGCTCAATTGTTAAGCTTTGCTCATGTTCTTGGACATTTTGGAAAGGTCTTTGAGTCCTCTAACCAATGTCTTTGGTCCCATGTCATTTTGATTTACCAATCTCAAGTTATGGCCTTTGACTTAAAGTCCCTTTTTGTTGACTTTTGAAAATGACCTATAATGTTGAAATTGATAACTTTTTGTGAGAGCATTTCTTGGACTTGAAGTATGAATATGAGTTGTAGGAAATGTCTTTCTCTTCAAAATGAGCTTTGGATGGAATTTTTCTGATAATCCATGTGAAAGTTATGCCCTGGTCAATTTACAATTGACTTTTTCAGCTGTCCAAATAAGGAAACTTTTGCATCTTGATGATTTTTGAGCCAAGCTTTGAGAATCATGATCAAGCATTGATCAAATGATGTTTGTAGCTTCAAAAATGAGATGTTGACCAAAAATTTGAACTTTTGACTGTCAAATGACCATTTTGCCCGTACAGTTGACTGTAGTGCAATTAGGGTTTTGACTGTGCAATTTTGTGCTGAAAGTCTTGACACTTGGTATGAGGATGCTTGACCATATTTATGGGCATGTGGGACTTGATTGGACCCTTGGAAAATTCATTTCCTTGATCAGAACAAAAACCCTAATTTTGACTGTTTAGGAGACCCTTGACTGTGCAACCCTTGGGGAGATTTTGAAGCTTGACTTGGCAATTCCTTGAAGAATATGGGAGGGCAAATTTTGGGGTACAACAGTTGCCCCTGTTCAATCTTCTTAGACCTGAGGATGCAGATTGGCTGACGTGCCTTTCGTAATCCGAGGGTGGAAGATGATTGAACACTAGAGTGCCCAGAAATTTGCGCTCACATAGTAGCAGTGTGATGGAAATGGGCTTATAGATGCCATTTAGAGATTGATGAATAGGATGATGGGCTTATAGACGCCATCTGGATGTTGATCGCATAAGAGATTCCTTAGCGAGAACTTGCGTACCTGCAAAAAAGAAGATGATTACCTGACCTGTTACGGGGCTGGTCTTCAAACTCTTTGTATAGATGTGTCCTGACTGGTTACAGGAGCTGGATCTGGAGCTTCAAAAGATGATGAATGAACCAGGGGTGGTTACTACCTCAGCCTGAACAGTGAGAGAACCTTGGGCGACTTCAACTTCAACAGCAATTGTTGAGAGAATCTTGGTGGGAATTACCATCTCCGCAGTATCGGGGAGAGAACCATAGGCGATTACAACCTCAATAGCAATTATTGGGAAAACCTTGGATGGAATTATCAGCTCCGCAGGATCGGGGAGAGAACCATAGGTAATTACAGTCTCAATAGCAATCATTGAGAAAACCTGGAATGGAATTATCATCTCCGCAGGATCGGGGAGAGAACCATAGGTAATTACAGTCTCAATAGCAATCATTGAGAAAACCTGGAATGGAATTATCATCTCCGCAGGATCGGGGAGAGAACCATAGGCAATTACAGTCTCAATAACAATCATTGAGAAAACCTTGGATAACTTCTACTGAGTCTTCATCAGAAAAAACTGTTTGGGGTCGATTCAGCTGGACTAGAGAAGTCCTTGGACTGGATAAGAAACAGAGAATCTTAGGGTCGATTAACTGAACCGGTATAGGTCTTGGAATGTCTTCAACTGGGTCTTCATCAGAAAAATCTGTTTGGGGCCGATTTAACTGGACCAGAGAAGACCTTCGACTGGATAAGAAATCTTTGGAGTCGATTAACTGAACCGGTCTAGGTCTTGAAATATGATTGAGAATTTAACTGAATCTTTCCTGAAAGGTAAAGGTCAGTCATATGCAATGCATGATATGGATCAAGCAATGATGCTCTCAACATAAATGAGATTTGTAAGATATGATGCGTCTATGCATGCTATAATGATGTATGGAAGTGCTATGTTTATGAATGCATTTTTCGTCTAGGAAAGTAAATCCTTGACGGGTGCCGGGAAGTCACTCCTGGGCTAATGTTGAAGAATAGATTTGCCTCCTCTGGGGATGATAGTTGCAAGTATACCGGTAGGAGAAGATGACTCCGTTGGGGAGTAAACTTGGCGAATGGATTACTCTGCAGGGAGAAAATTACTCTAGCGATCTGGCTGGGGAACAGAACTCTGTGGGGAGAGAGGTACTCTTATTGAGATGTTGGTAGTAACTTCACTGGGGATACCATCGTTATATTGGAAGTTTTAATAGACTCCGCTGGGGACAAGAAGACTTCGCTGAGGGCGATCTTTCCGTGGCTTTTGGCTGAGGATAACCCAGTTATAAGCTCTGGTGGAGCATAACTTTTGAATAAAGCCGGGAGACGCGTTCGTGCTCTGCGAGGATAAGCTTCCAGAATCTACTGGGGATAAGCTTACTGCTTGGGGAGATGGATTCCAACTTCTTGGGGAAACTGGATTGGATTCTCCTGGGGAAGTTTTGAGATGTATTGGGAGTAACTCCACTGAAGGTTTGATATACCGCCGGGGAACAATATTTAGATCAAGGCTGCCGGGGATGCTTGTTAAGAATGCCTGTATATATGCTGCTGGGGAATGTTGAGATTTGCTGGAAGATACTCAACTTCCTTAAATTTGATTGTAACTTTGCTCGGGAAGAGTATGTTGACTTGCTGACGTACTCTCTGGGGAATTAAGATATGCCGGTCTATGTTCTTTAGCTGAACCTACCTTGGTACCTTGGAGGACAGAACAATTAGATTGCTTAGACAACTCTTTATTGCCCCTGTTTCTAATGTTACCTGTAATTAATCCTTTGTTTCGTATGCAAATATTCATGAGTTAGCAAATTATTGTCAATGCATATATCACAAATTGAACCTTGGACGTTCTTCGCAAAACAAAACAGAAAAAGAAAAAAACAATTGGCACTCTTAACTGAAAAGTATATTTGTATTGATTTTTGAATGGCCTGTAAATAGGCGTTTTGTGTACAAGAGGCTGACGTCCTAGTAAGAGTTTATACAAGTTTTGTACAAAAGAAAATAAAGCAGCTGTGCGAAATGAATGATCCCACTGGGTTTCAACTCTGCTATTGCCTTTATAACTCCGAGCGTCTCATCACTTGATGACCTTGGTTGAAGGTGAAGCTGACTGATCGATGCCGTCTGAACTTGGTGTCGATACCGGATTCCGGATACAAAGTGATCCAATGAGACATAGTATTACGCTTTTATCCCTAACTTTTGCCTGGACCGCCCTTTCGGGTTTTCAGTCCACCGGGATACCCATTTTTGCCCAAGCCGCCTTTTCAGGTTTTCGACTTGCCGGGTGTACAGATTTTTTATTATTTTTTATTTCATCCCTTCATTTTGTCCGAACCCTTTTGGTTCGCCGGGAAGCCCTAATTTTTGCCTAGGTATGTCAGCCTAGCGGGTCTTTATTTATGCGTAGTATCTTTTTACTATGTCTGCATTGGCGGGGTGAGGAAGGTCGTCACCATCCATGTTGGTCAATATCATTGCTCCTCCTGAGAACACATGCTTAACCACAAATGGCCCTTCGTATGTAGGGGTCCATTTGCCCCTTGGATCACTCTGAGGAAGGATGATACGCTTGATTACCAGATCCCCAACTTGATACTCTTGTGGTCTGACCTTTTTGTTAAAAGCCCTGATCATCCGTTTTTGATACGTCTGACCATGACAAATAGCAGCAAGTCTCTTTTCGTCAATCAGATTTAGCTGATCAAGTCGTGTCTGGATCTAATCATCTTCACTCAGATCTGCATCCTTCATTATCCGGAGAGAGGGTATCTGCACTTCGATCGGTAAGACTGCCTCCATGCCGTAGACCAAGGAGAAAGGAGTTGCCCCGGTTGATGTCCTGGCTGAGGTACGATACCCATGTAGAGCAAACGGTAACATCTCGTGCCAATCTTTATAAGTCACTGTCATCTTTCGCACGATTTTCTTGATATTTTTATTCGCTGCTTCTACAGCCCCATTCATCTTCGGTCTGTAAGGAGAAGAATTGTGGTGCTGTATTTTGAACTGCTCGCAGAGGTCAGTGATTATCTTGTTATTCAGATTGGTACCGTTGTCTGTAATAATTCTCTCTGGGACGCCGTATCGACAGATCAGATTATGCCGAATGAACCGTGCCACAACAGTCTTGGTTACCGTAGCGTAGGAAGCTGCTTCGACCCACTTTGTAAAATAATCAATCGCTACAAGGATGAAGCGATGCCCGTTAGATGCCGTATGTCTGATCTCACCGATCATATCAATGCCCCACATTGCAAAAGGCCAAGGTGCAGTCAGGACATTCAGAGGAACTGGAGGAACATGCACCTTGTCTGCATAAACCTGGCACTTGTGACACGTCCGAGAATATTGGTAACAATCAGCTTCCATTGTGGACCAGAAATACCCTGCCCGAAGGATCTTCTTAGCCATAGTGTGTCCACTGGAATGTGTTCCGAAGGTACCCTCATGTAGCTCTGCCATAATCCTTTCTGCTTCAGTCTTATCCACACAACGTAGTAAGGTCGAATCATAGTTTCGTTTATACAAGACGTTGTTGCTAAGGAAGAACTTTGTTGCGAACCTTCTCAGAAACTTCTTATCATTAACAGATGCACCTTCAGGGTATTCCTGAGCTTCCAAGTACCTTTTCACCTCATGGTACCAAGGCTTCTCAGTCACTAATTCGGTCTCAAGATCACAACAGTATGCCGGTTCGTCTAGTTTCCAGATGATGATCCGGGGAGCCTCATTATCCCATTTGACTTTGAACATAGAAGACATTGTAGCTAACGCGTCCTCCATCTGATTCTCTTCTCTTGGAAAGTGTTCAAAGGTTATCTCTGTGAAGTGGGGGATCAGGGTCAACACACATTCTCTGTAAGGAATCAGGTTTGGATGTTTCGTATCCCACTCTCCTTTGATCTGATTGATCACAAGAGCGGAATCTCCGAAGACACTTAGAAACTTGATCCTTAGGTCGATCGCAGCTTGAAGACCCATGATGCACGCCTCATACTCCGCCATGTTGTTGGTACAGTTGAAACACAGCCGGGCAGTGAGCGAGGTATGAGTACCTTGTGGAGATATGATTATGGCGCCGATACCATTTCCCAAAGCGTTGGAGGCTCCGTCAAAGTGCATAGACCATCGGGATCCTTCCTCAGGTCCTTCATTCTGTCCAGGTACTTCACAATCAGTCACTATCATGATGCTTTCATCTGGAAACTCAAAGTTCATTGACTGATAGTCATCTACGGCCTGATGTGCCAAGTGGTCTGCCAATACACTTCCCTTGATGGCTTTCTGGGTCGTATACTGAATGTCGTATTCCATCAAGATCATCTGCCATCTTGCAATTCTCCCAGACAGAGCAGGCTTTTCGAATATGTACTTTATAGGATCCATCTTTGAGATCAACAAGGTAGTGTGAGTCAGCATATACTGTCTCAGCCGGCCAGCAGCCCATACCAAAGCGCAGCAAGTTTTCTCAAGCAGTGAGTATCGGGTCTCACAGTCGGTAAACTTTTTGCTAAGGTAATAAATGGCATGCTCTTTTCGGCCAGACTCGTCATGCTGCCCCAGCACACACCCCATTGAGTTGTCAAGCACTGTTAGGTATAGTATTAGAGGTCTCCCTTCAACCGGTGGCATAAGGATAGGTGGTTCTTGGAGATACTCCTTGATTCTGTCAAAAGCAGCCTGACATTCATCGTTCCAATGTACTACCTGATCTTTCTTCAGCAGCTTGAAGATTGGCTCACAGGTAGCAGTCAGGTGTGAGATGAAGCGAGCAATGTAATTCAGGCGTCCTAAAAAGCCTCTGACCTCTTTTTCTGTCCTAGGAACTGGCATCTCTTGAATAGCTTTAACCTTATCAGGGTCCACTTGAATTCCCTTGTCACTTACCACAAAGCCTAGCAACTTTCCAGATCTTACCCCGAAGGTGCACTTGTTCGGGTTCAACCTTAGCTTGTATAGTTTCAACCGGTCAAACAACTTCTGCAGATGATCTAGGTGCTCTTCCTCAGTCTGGGTCCTTGCGATCATGTCGTCAACATACACTTCTATCTCATGATGGATCATGTCATGAAATAAAGAAACCATGGCACGTTGGTAGGTTGCCCCAGCGTTCTTCAACCCGAAAGGCATGACCCTGTAACAGAAGGTGCCCCACTGAGTAACAAATGTAGTCTTCTCCATGTCTTCAGGTGCCATCTTGATCTGATTGTAACCTGAGAAACCATCCATGAAAGAGAACACCTTATGCTGAGCTGTATTATCAACAAGGACATCAATGTGAGGTAGAGGGAAGTCATCCTTGGGGCTGGCCCTGTTCAGATCCCTGTAGTCGACACACATTCTGACCTTACCGTCCTTCTTTGGTACCGGCACCACATTAGCAACCCACTGAGGGTAAGAAGTCACTGCAAGGAACCCGGCGTCGAACTGTTTCATAACCTCGGCCTTAATCTTCTCAGACATCTCTGGGCGCATACGACGTACCTTTTGCTTAACCGGAGGGCAGTCTTCCTTAGTTGGCAAGTGATGGACCACAATATCGGTATCCAACCCGGGCATGTCTTCGTAGGACCAGGCAAAGATCTCCATATAATCATGCAGCATCTGAGTCAACCGTTGCTTCACGCTGAGCTCTAGGTTGGCACCAATCTTTACCTCTTTCCTGTCTTCTTCAGTACCCAAGTTTATTGTTTCCACTGGCTCTTCATGGGGTTGAATTGCCCTCTCCTCCTGAAGTAACAATCTTGCAAGCTCGCCAGGCACTTCGCAATCATCTTCACCTTCGTCTTCGGCTAAGTTGATCGGATTTTCGAAGTCATAACTGGCAGTAGCAGAGTCGTTACCAGTGAGATCCAGAGTGGATTGAAACCTGTATGAGTGAGTGTGTGTGTAAATACAGCTGTTTTGAAATATGTATAAAGGAAAGAAAGACAGAAAAGGAGCATAATATTTGAAATGTGAAAAACGTCTAATGCTTTTATTTATGATATATGACAGTGACAAACAAAAGCCCTCATAAATAAGACCACGGTGTCCCGGGTAAGACACCGGGCCATACAGTTTCAAATTATTGTTTATTACAAATCCAAAACAAAGAAGTTCATTACTGGGGGACAAAAGTTATGGGTGTAAAGTCCTTAGCAGTCCAATTGGTCAATCCACCATCAGTCGTCGGGTAGATCCAGCTATCGAACTCTGACTCTTCCACTTCGTCTTCCTCTCCAATAGCATTCACTCCTGAGTAGGTGATGAGCACAGAAGGTCTTCCAATTCTCGCCTTGCGCACAGCCTTCTGAGCCTCCGCAGTGAAACCCAGCCCAAACTTGTTAGTCTTGGGAGTAAAATCAGGGAGCTTGCCCCAGTTTGCACATTCACCTCTTTCAATCACAGCCTGGGCGTCCTTTAAGGAGGCCATCTTCAAAGGAGAAACCTCTTCGATCACTGCTTCTGCTGCTGCCAATGTTTGTGGTACCTCCTCAAAATGTTGGAAAGGGGTCTCAATGAACTCCCCATCCATTTCTACGTACCTGAAGGAGTTGAGGTGGCTGACCATGTATTCCTCTTCCCCTTGCACTGTTACAATCTTCCCCCTGACCGGGTACTTGAGCTTCTGATGCAACATGGAGGTCACAGCTCCAGCCTTGTGGATCCACGGGCGACCCAGCAAACAAGAATAGGATGGACGGATGTCCATCACATAGAATTTTGAATCAAATACCTGTGACCCAACCCTGATTGGGATGTCAACCTCACCATGTACCATTCTTTTGGACCCGTCAAAGGCCCGGACAACAATGTTACTTGGTTTGAGCTCTAAACCCCCACAGTCCAGCCTATCCAGAGCCTTCTTGGGCAGCACATTCAATGAAGAACCAGTGTTAACCAGCACATGAGCAAGAGTAGTGCCCCTGCATTCAATGGAGACATGCAGGGCATCATTATGGTTCTTCCCTTTGGCTGTCAGATCGGCATCAGAGAAACCCAGGCCATTATCAGCGGTTAGGTTGGCCACACAGTCGGTGAACTGATCAGCAGACGTCTCTTGGGGTACGTGGGCTGTCTTTAAGAAAGCAATCAGGGCCTTGGCATGGGCCTCTGAACACAGCAGCAGTGATAGCATGGAGATTTTAGAGGGGGTGTGCCCCAGCTGTTCGACAACGTTGAAATCACTTTTCTTTATAATCTTGAGGATTTCTTCCATCTCCTGCCTGGAAGCCTCAACAATGGTCTTTGGTGCCTCCGTCCGGGCAGGCATATCAGCAGCAATCCCCTTGCCCCGAGCATCAGATGACTCGGCAGCAGGGGTGGAAACTTGGTCAGGGGAAGAGACAGACACACTGGCAGGTGTGATGATCAAAGGCCTCTTAATTACCGGAGGAGCAATGTCTGGTGAGAATAGTCTTCCACTACGAGTGACCTTAGCAGGCCCGGTGATGTTGGTGACACCAGTATCAGCGTTGAACTCTTGTTTCACACCCAGAACATAAACATCTGCCCCATAGTGCCATGGGACAGCCTTATCAGATTTGTAGGGGATGGGTCCTGGAACAGTAATGGTGATGGGGGCAATCTTGTGGACAAACAAAATTTGGACAGGCTTCCTTGAGGGAGCCTTGGAAGGGTTGTTGAATATGGTAATAATTGAGACTTCTTCAACAGGAGCAGCAGGAACAACAGTCTTTCTGAACAAAATCTCTTTACTATCCATCAGGTTTTGGACGCCTGACTTCAGCAAAGAACAACCAGCAGGGGAAGCAACACATAGAGGGCAACCTTTGCTACATCCCAGAAATAAACCGGCTAGCAACAGGTTCCTCTTGACCGTCAGCAGCGGAGTAGCAACATCATCCACCGAAGCTACATACAAATCCTCCTCAACAGCATTCACTCCATGCTGGGGCATGGGAGCGGTTACAACATTTGGCCTCTCGGGCGCCTCAAACTGTATCTCCTTTGCATCAATAAGGTCCTGAACCTTATTCTTTAGGGCCCAACAGTCATCTGTGTTATGCCCCGGGCTATCAGAGTGGTAAGCACAACGAGCATTAGGATTGTACTTAGGAGATGTAGTATTTGCAAACTTCGGAGCCTCTCTGACGGTCACTAAGTTGGTTGAGAGCAGCTGTGGCAAGATCTGTGATAAGGTCATGCTCAAGCGGGTAAACTCTCTCCGGGGTCTTTCAGCCCTTTGAGGATTGGTTGGCCGAGGAGCGGCAGCAGGCTTGGCAATCATTACCGCACTGACAGATTGGTGGCGCTCAGATTTCTCTGGTCTCCGGGAGCCATATACAGCACTAGCCTCCTTTTTGAAGGGTTTCTTTTCAGCATTGGAGGAGGCAACCTTCTGTATCTTCCCCGATTTTATACCGGCCTCGATCCTTTCACCAGTCAGGATCAGATCAGTAAACCCAGCAGAGGGATTACCAATGAGATGATTGAAAAATGGACCAGATAGGGTCCCCAAAAACATATCCACCAGCTCCCGGTCCGTCAATGGTGGCTGCACCCTGCCAGCCAGATCTCTCCATTTCTGTGCGTACTCCTTAAAACCTTCACCCGACCCTAGCGACATACCCTGGAGTTGGGTACGCGTAGGAGCGAGGTCGGAATTATATTGATACTGCTTGTAAAAAGCAGTGGCCAGATCCTCCCAGTTACGAATGTTGGTTCCATCCAACTGATAGAACCATTCGAGGTGAGTCCCTGAAAGACTCTCCTGGAAGAAGTGGATCCATAAGTTCCTGTCTGCTGTGTAAGGCTGGATCTTCCTTACATAAGAACAGAGGTGCATCTTGGGACAGGAAGCCCCGTCATACTTCACAAAGGCAGGTGCCTTGAATTTGTGTGGAATCACCACCCCAGTAGATAACCCCAAGTCCCCGAAATCCAGTCCAGGCACACGCTGAATTTCCATAGCTTTTAATCTGTCCTCCAGCTGCTTGTACCGGTCTTCAGCAGGAGGGTACTGTTCGTCGTTGAAGTCTATTTCAGTATCAGAGACCACAGGAGTAGGGACCTCCCTTTCTTGGTGACTACCTTCCCCCACAGATGGAGTAGTCCTCTCAGCCTCATTTTGAAAGGTGTTCCCGAGTCTGCGCCCAGTGTTAAATAGCACAGTCCTCTTCTTCTTCTTATTCTTCTTCAGAAGCATAGCCTTCAGCTCTTTTTGACCTTGAGCCAAACCCATGACCAGCTCCTGAAATTGGGCGTTCTGCGCCTGAAGAGCCTTGATAGATGTCTCGGTTGATGATTCAGGGTTCATGATGCTGAAATAAACAGCGAAGAACAGTCAGCAACCTGAAAAGAAGAGTACCTGTGATGCATATGATGAATGGAATGCGTATGATTTATGTTTTCAAAGACAATCGGGAATCAACTTTGTAAACAAAAAGGAACACACTTCATTAGATTCAACTTTGAAACTGAAATTATTCAACAGGTTGCCCTTAGGCGTTACATGAAAGGAAATACTGAAAAGGGAAGTAAAACTGTAAAAGAACATCCAGAGCTCCTTATTGATCCCATGGTCTCCTCTTCTCTGTACGGGTGTAGGCATTCAGAGCTCGCTCATTCTCCAACTGCTTTGTCAGCTTCTGGATCTTCAATTCCTGCTCGTTGAACTTTTCCCGGTAAGAATCCCGTTCTTCTCGCAGTTGCGACCAAGACCTCTTTAATGTCTCATAATCAGTGGGTATCTGGGGAGGCAGGACAGTTGGAGGAACACCATCTTTGTCAGGACACTCAAGAATGACGGGTCTGACAGCTTCATATGGCATACCTAACTTCTGAGCTCGGGTGTGAACCCATTTGTAATAGGCTTCCATAGGTAAAGAAGTCTTTGGTCCCAACTCTTGTGAGTCAGCTTTATGAACTTTGTCCCAAGCCTGGATGAACCTACGACGCAGCTCGTTACTATCCACCTGAAACTCAAAACTGATGTGAGGCACCAACATTTCATGAGGCCCTGCTCTTCTGGCTCTTCCAAACTGACGGAGTGCTAGACATGGATTGTAAGAGATTCCTCCTTGGGTACCAATCAGAGGAACATTAGGGTATTCCCCGCATCGATCAATAATAGCTATCTCATCCAAACCTCTGTAAGTCCAAATGATGTCTTTATCGGTGAGAGACATTAACCTATAAGCCCAACCTCTTCCTTCTTGGTTCTTCAGTACGAACTTAGGGAGGTGCGAAATAAACCACCTCACCAACAAAGGGATACAACACCATAGGGTTTCTCGTCTTCGGGTAGTACGAGCATGAAGTTGTTGCAAGATGTCACCCAAGAGAGTGGGCACCGGATTCTGAGACATAAAGATCCTTATGGCAGTGGCATTGATGAAGTTGTCAGGATTAGGAAACAGGACTAACCCATAGATTAAGAGAGCCAAGATGTCTTCATATGCCCTAAAGTCCAGGTCATTCCAGAAACTGTTAGCTTTACCAATCAGAAACTTGGCCAAGAAACCCTTAATTCCGCTTCTAGTCACCCAGTTGTCCATTACCTCTTGATGTGTCAAGGGAAGAGCTGCAGCAACATCCTCAAGCCTGAGGGTCTTTTCCCAACCAGTAAAGGGAGTCTGATCCAAGATAGGGATACCAAGCAGATCAGAGAACTCTTCCAGGGTAGGGACCAGCTGGAAGTCTTGAAAGGTGAAGCACTGGTACAGAGGGTCATAGAACTGGGTCAGAACACTCATCAACTGTTGATCCCGCTTTGCAGTGACTAAACTGAGAAGAGAACCATGCCTCTGAATGAAGGAAGTGGTATTTGGAATTCTGCTAACCAACTCTTCAAGCAACTCAGGGGAATGAACAAAGTTGAACCGGATAGTATTCCTTCGCACAGGCATCATGGTGTCCTACAAAACAGAGCAAAGATGAAACCTTCTTGTCTTTGAAATGGTCAGTCCTTATGCAGGATGCATGCAATGCTTATGATGTTATGATGCTATGATAAAGCACACCGCAAATAGATACAAAGGCAAACATGGTAAGGCACACAAGTCACACAAAGCAAGCCCTTAAAGTTTAGGCCAGCATGAGGTCTAGGTACTACCCTCTTTCAGTTTATTGGTTCATACCTGTCCTATCAAAGTAACCGGGTTCTTAGAGGATCCCAATATCATTGACTACCCTCAATCGGTCATAACTCCAGCATCGCAATCTTTTCTTGCGGCCAGAACCATCACGAGAGTTTAGCCTCAATGGGCGTAGCATACTGCTACTGTTCTAATGGCCAAGTTGTGTCAATTAAGGTTCTAAGGTTGTTGGTGTTTAATGACTCCTTAGAAGACCCATATTCTCCTCGTTGCAACACAAGGGATATCGGTACAGACCAAGGTGCCACACCAACGTAGCCACTGCTTCACCCATGTCGGTCTACGCCGGACAGGTCCCTCACAGCTTATGCTACCTAATCAGGGTACCCCCAGATCCGGGTTAGGATCTATATAACTCCCATGCAACCCACAATTTTAAAGCAGACAAGTCAATACAATTGAAAACACAGTTATGAACTAACCCTAAGGTACACCTCACTTTAAAAATCCTCCCCAGCAGAGTCGCCAGTTCTGTGATCGGTGGATCTGGAACTGACTGTTTAACGCTGGTTCGCGAAATGTCGCGGAAGCAAGAGTCGCCACCGTCTTTTATTTTCTCCAAATGGAAAGGACAAAAGCACAGAAAAATTCCTTAAAGAGATTGCTCTCGGTTTGGGAGGTAGATTATAGAAAGGGAAGGTGTTAGCACCCTTTCTATCCCTGGTTATCCATGGGCTCTTAGATACTTGCTCACTTGTGTTTTCAAAAATAGTTTGTTTGCTTTTCAACTGTGGGTTTTAAAAAGTTTCTTTGAAAATTTCAGTTCGACTCTTGTATCGGTCCTCAAGAGTGTTTAAAAAAATGCTTTCGAAAGCTTTTTGAAAATGTGTTGGTGTGAAAAGTATTTTTGAATTTGTTTTGAATTTAGAGCAAGTATCTAGAGTCGTCTACCTACCCTAAGGAATTCGTCTGTGTAAATGTCCTTAAAGTAGTGCCATCCCACCATTGAGAGGTAGGTAGCACCACCGTTGGAGTATTCGGGTCAATTCGATGTTCGGGACATGGTGATCACCAGAGCAATGGGAAGACACCTTAGAAGCTACCCTCATGCCAGGTTCCCGGATCATGAGGACTTACTAAGACATCCTCTACTCGACGATCACCTTTCGAGGCAAGGCAACAGTGAGGCGTACCCTAGGGGTGGTGTGTGATTTGTGTGTCGTTTTCATTTGTATTTATCTTGTCATGTCATTGGTGATCTAACGTTTGTTTTTTTATTTTTATCCATACATTCTTTCATGTCATTATCTAACAGTTAAAAATTGCGAAAAGTAAATTCTAAGCTATTACAAACGGCGCGGGTCCACATCGCCAAAATTTCTTGAACCCGATTTGATAGAAAAAATAAAGAAAGAATAAAGCAAATAAAGAATTAAAAGTGCAAGAAATTAATTACATGGCTTCGGGAGAGATACATAAATATTTAAACGAAATAAAATAAATATGCGAATAAGAATTAAAAACGAGGGCGTTGGACCCTTTTTGCAAAATTAAATTAATGATGGAATTAATTAATTAAAAAAAAGAAATTGTTTTTTTTGTACTTTTGATATTTTATGATTTTAATGAAAAAAGAATAAAATGTAATTAAACCTAATTCTAGTTGTTTTTAATTTATTAAGAAAAGAAGATTAAAACCAAATATTAACCCTAATTAATTTACATGCAAATTTAATTATAAAAATAAATATCTAATATTTAATTATTATGAAAGAAAAAAATTTAAAAAAAGATAAAAATTAATTAAACCCTAATTCTATATTTTTTAGATTTTTATTATGAAAAGATTATAATTAACCCTAATTAATTTACTAAATGAATTAATATAATTTATTTATGAAAATACTAAAAATAAAATGTTTATTATTTTCTAGCTTTTTTCTGATTTTTTGATGTTTTTTATATATTATTTATATTTTATGAAAATAATTAATAAACAATAATTAAAAAGAAAGTATAAATAATAAAAAAAGAAAACAATAAAGAAAATATAAATTTTGCAAACCTAGGGGGTCTGCCCCTTAATATGGAGGTTTTTTGTAGTGATCCAGGCCCATTAACCTTGGCCTTGTGGACTTTCCCAGGACACGTACCCACGCGTTGACTAGAGCACATCGTGTTCCCCAGGCCTGTGCCTTTGGATTGAGGTAATTGACGCGTGGCCGACTTGATCTTGAAGGTGTATGGTGCGCTTCAGCATGGAATCTGCATGTGAATATTAATTGGAAAATAATATGGAGATAGTGAAGACCTAGGGCTCGAACCCAGGTCTTGAACGTTAACACACACATGCCTTGCCAATCGTACCAAGCGTGTTTTCTGTATAATAAAGAACAAACAAATATTATAAGAATAAAACATGCGTTAGTGATTTTTAGCGCGAACTTTTAAACGCCCCACTCAGAGCCTTACACATCATCATCTTCCTCACATCTTCGTTCTTCCTGAAAACATAACAAACATAGGCAACGGTTTTTACACCGTTCCCTTAGGCAACATATCAGAAAATAGCGACTAGCCCCAGGGGCTCCATAAATTAGGCGCGAGGGTAGCCTTATGATCGTCTGAGCATGCTGGATTCAATGGTCCAAGTATTGAAGGCCAATTTTTCCTTATTTGAAAAACCCTAATCCAAGGTCCTGTAAACCCTAAAACACGACCATGGCATCTTTGCATACAGCGCATAATAATCCAATCAAAGCATATGGTTAGCTTGCAAACATTATTCTAAACACAAAAATAACAATGAAATATGTTAACAATGCATGAATGATAGAAAGCGATTCTAAAATTTTCTTTACCAATTTCAATGGTGATTTCACGTTTTCTTGAGTATGAGGCTTAGGGAATGATTGGAACACGTCCTATGATCCTTAAGGAAGCTAATGGAATCAAAATCGTGCCTTGAATCACCCTCTAACCTTGTTTTCAGATTTGAGTTTCTTTGCAAAAAATTCAAGTTTGTGTCTTGGTTTCTAGCGCAGCTCAGTGGTCCTTTTGCATTAGGTTTGTGTTCAGGCTTAAGTATAGAGTGAATTAGGTCAAAGAAAACAATCCAAATCTTTTGCGTTCATGGTTTTTGAGATTTGATTTTCAAGCATTAGTTTTTAAATCTTTTTCATGCACTTTTTGTAAAAATCATATCCAATCAATTCCAATTCTTCCATATCTGATCATGCACGTTTTATTGAGTATATTTCATGCACAAAAAGATTTTATTTCATTGGTTTTATATTTTTCATGTATTTAATTGATTTAAATGAATTATTATTAATAAAAATTCAAATAAATAAATAAATAATGAAGAAATACTTCCCTTTGGGCCAAGTGGTCGTGCACATGCTTGGAATAATGAATTATGGAAGGAAACTAAGCCCATTAGCAATTTTAGGCCATTTGAATCAATGTTGACTTTTCAAAATATCCAAAAATTTCCCAACTTCCACAAGGCATAACTTGCACAATGTTTAAGCTTTGCTCATGTTCTTGGACATTTTGGAAAGGTATTTGAGTCCTATAACCAATGTCTTTGGTCCCATGTCATTTTGATTTACCAATCTCAAGTTATGGCCTTTGACTTAAAGTCCCTTTTTGTTGACTTTTGAAAATGACCTATAATGTTGAAATTGATAACTTTTTGTGAGAGCATTTATTGGACTTGAAGTATGAAGATGAGTTGTAGGAAATGTCTTTCTCTTCAAAATGAGCTTTGGATGGAATTTTTCTGATAATCCATGTGAAAGTTATGCCCTGGTCAATTTACAGTTGACTTTTTCAGCTGTCCAAATAAGGAAACTTTTGCATCTTGATGATTTTTGAGCCAAGCTTTCAGAATCATGATCAAGCATTGATAAAATGATGTTTGTAGATTCAAAAATGAGATGTTGACCAAAAATTTGAACTTTTGACTGTCAAATGACCATTTTGCCCCTACAGTTGACTGTAGTGCAATTAGGGTTTTGACTGTGCAATTTTGTGCTGAAAGTCTTGACACTTGGTATGAGGATGCTTGACCATATTTATGGGCATGTGGGACTTGATTGGACCCTTGGAAACTTCATTTCCTTGATCAGAACAAAAACCCTAATTTTGACTGTTTAGGAGACCCTTGACTGTGCAACCCTTGGGGAGATTTTGAAGCTTGACTTGGCAATTCCTTGAAGAATATGGGAGGGCAAATTTTGGGGTACAACAGAATATATACAAAGGTGTATTTGTCTTTTGAAAAGATTTCAATGTTTGAAAGTTTGATTTTGGGAAATGTTTTGAAATTGTGTTGTGAAGTGTGTTTGAAAATAGCAAGGGTGTTTTTGCAAGCTTTGATCAAGTAACTAAGAGTTATCTACCCTATTTTACTCAAAGATCTTTCCTATGTATTTTTAACCCTTTTGACATTGTTATTTCACCATTGTATTTGGTGAACAACCTTGTGTTAGGATGTTTAACAAGACATGCGCGGGTCATCGTATAAACCATGATGGCAATTGTGTTAAGTATCTTTGGCAAATTTTTGAGGGACTTGATCATTTTGTTTAGCCAACCAAGATAGCGTCATCGAGGGACTATGATCTTTTGTTTTATTTTTGATTTGCCAAAGTACCAAACATGCATAACATGGCCCATTTTAAAGCAACAAGTGGATGTAACCCTAAGGGTGCAAGTGTGCATTGTGTATTGATTTTCATGCATTTTTATCTTTGCATTAGGTCAAGCTACTTGTTAATTTTGTATTTTTGTATACAAACCCTAATCTTTAATCATGGCATAATTGAAAGCGTAAAGTACGAGAATTAAAAGTCTAAGCTATTACAACATGATTATGGGGATGAGGGTACAATCTTTGAATGGGGGTGTATTTGACAAGAAATAAAAACCCTAATTTACTATTACATCCAAATTGAATCCAATGGCATAAATATTAAATGGACAATATTTGAATAAATAAATTAAATAAATATACAACAAGTATGAATATGTAAAAAAAGTTTTTGTTCATTTCTATGTATGTCAAAATATTTAATGTAAGAAAGAAAGAGATAAAATAAAAAGATTAATTTTATTAGGTTAAGGGTAAAATCCTAATTTTTTTAAGAAAATAAATACATTATATTATTTATATATACAATAAAATAAAATTATATATACAAAAATAAAATATATTTAGAAAAAAGTATTTTTTAAGTATACTTAATAATAAAAAATAAAAGTGTAATATTTTTATAATCTTATTCTAATAAAATAAAAAGTGTATATATATATATATATATATATATATATATATATATATATATATATATATATATATATATATATATATATATATATATATATATATATATATATATATATATATATATATATATATATATATATATATATATATATATATATATATATATATATATATATATATATATATATATATATATATATATATATATATATATATATATATATATATATATATATATATATATATATATATATATATATATATATATATATATATATATATATATATATATATATATATATATATTATATTAAATATGTACAATAAAATATATACAAAAATAAAAATATATTTAGAATAATATTTAGTGTGAATAAGAATAAAGAATAAAAATAAAAGTATAATTTATATATTATTTTTAAGTATTCAATAAATAAAATAAAAATATATAATCAATAAATTAATTTTATGTTAGTAAAATGAAAATAAAATACAAAATAAATGTGAAAATTTTATAAAAAATATTTTTGAGTATTTTTTATATTTGAAAATAAAAAAATAAAATCAGAAATGAAAATAAAACACCAAAATATAAAATATAAAGAAATTGGGCCAGGGGGGTGCAAAAAGTAAAAGGGGGGGGGGGTCAATAGTGAGCCAGGACCAAGGCCAACCCACCTCTTCATCTTCAACCTCTGTCCTTCACAAAACGCGCGCGCCTGTTACCAAACCTGGACATCCTGTATACGAGCTCTATTGCAAAAACACATAACATCAAAGTTGTAGAGCATTTCAAGACGAATCTAACCATATAAAAATGATCTTCAAATTGATCTCTCATATTCCTCAAGATTTGTCAAGAATGATCTTCAAATTGTTCAAGATGGCTCAAGAGGTAGACAGTCAAACCATCTCCTAGGACATCTGAAATTAGGGTTTTGGTTCTTTCAAGGAATTTGGGGTTTTCAATGGTTCAACCAAGTCTCAAGGGCCTATATACATTCTCAAGCACCTACATGCCAAGTTTCAAGACTCACAGTGCCAATTTGCACAGTCAAAAGCTTCATTTGACCTACAATCAACTGCAAGGGCAAAATGGTCATTTTGCAGTCAAAAGTCAGAGTTTTTGGTCAACATCTTATTTTGAGTCCACAATCATCATTTGATCAAGTCTTGATCATGATTCCACAAGGATAGCTCAAAAATCATCAAGATGCAAAAAGTTACTATTTTTGGATAGCAGAAAAGTCAACTGTATCTTGACCAGGGCATAAATCTTTCATGGTTTGTCAGAAAAATTCCATCCAATGCTCATTTGGAAGGGGATGTAATTTCCTACAATCCACTCCAAGTTCAAGAAATGCTCTCACAAGAAGTTACCAATTTTTACATTATAGGTCAATTTCAAAAGTCAACAAAAGTGCACTTTGAGTCAAAGGCCATAACTTGAGATTGGTAAATCCAAATGACATGGGACCAAAGGCATTGGTTAGAGGACTCCAAGAGCTTTCCAAAATGTCCAAGAACATGGTCATATGATCAAAATTGAGCAAGTTGTGCATTGGAGAAGTTGGGAAATTTTTATAAATTTGCAAAAGTCAACTTTGCTCAAAACACCTTATTTTTGCTAATGGGCCTCAAATCTCTTATTGAAACTTCATCCATGACCTATGCACGATCCATCAAGCTTAATGGAATTTATTTTCTTATTTTTGTTGATTAATTGGATTTTTAATTAATATTAATTCATTTAATTAATTTAAATTGTAGGAAAATAGAAGATTTGATGTTTTCAATATTTTTGTGAAGCAAATAGGACCTCAGCATGCTGGCAAATTCGAGCACCAAGTCAAAGATACAAAATCTCCAAATTTGGCAACATTTTCCAATCATGAAAAATCAAAAAGATTTGATTTCCAATCAAAGATTCAATCACCATTGCACATGGATTTTTGCCCAGCTCTTGACCTAATTCAATTGCCCTATATATATGCAAGCAAATCCTAACCTAATGGACATGAAAAAAGCTGCAGAAAGACCCCATTAAATTTCAAGAATTTCAAAGAAAAGTGAAAAGCGGATTTTTGCAACCTAGGCTAATTCAAGGCATTTTAACCATTCAAATACATTACAGGAGATCCCAGGGACGTGTTGCAATCAAATTCAAGCCTTAAAGCTCAAAGAATCATCCTAGACAGAATCACAGTTTGCAGCTTTTTACCAAAATCGTGACTCTTAAATCATGCATATTTAACGTGTTTTCTTGATTGATTTATGTTGCTAGGAACCATACGAAGCTAATGGTATCATCTAATTGAATTATAACTCCCTGAATCACAAGATGCCATGAACGATTTCTAGGGTTCTTAAGCTTTGAAATTGGGGCTTTCTGAACCAGGCAAAATTAGGACTTGTGAGACATATGGTTGAGATCGTGAGAACCAGACGAACACAAATCACCCCTCGTGAAATATTTATATGAACCATAGTGCTAATCGCTATTATTCGTGCAACTAGTTTGTGGGGGTTAAAAACCCCCGCTATCTAATATTCTTTTATGCAGGTACAATGAAGAAGATGATGAGGTGTTAACGTCTGGTTGGCCAGTTTAAAAAGAAGTGCGCGTTTTTATAATTTCAGTATGTTAATTGGTTTGCATATATAATGAATCTTTATTATTCCACTAATGACTAAAGCAGGTTGGTGGAGTGGTTGAGCGTATTGGCCTATGAACGTTGGCACCTGGGTTCGAATCCCAGGTCCCCCAAAACATTTGTTTCTATTTTTCTTCCTATGCTCACATGCAGCTTGCAAGGGGATGTCCACCATACGCTTCCAATTCCCAGGCGCCAAGTGGCCTCAAACTCAAATCCTGTGGCCTAGATTGGAAGACTAGCGTACTCCTTGGTCAATGCACGTGTGGACGATCCAAAAAAGTCAAAGAGGCTTGCAGTTTGTTAGGCCACAATTTTCCAAACACACCTCCTAACTTGGGCCAACACCCCCCTGGGTTATTCTTTTTTCTCTTTTAATATTTTCCATTTAACTATTTTTATTATTAATTATTATTATTATTACTTAATTAACCAAATTAATTTTTTCATAATAAAATCAGAAAACTAAAAATAATATTATTTTTATTAGTTATTAAAATTAATTTCACCCTTAATTTATTATTTTTGTAAATAAATATAATTAACTAATTTAGTTTAATTAGGATAATTCTAACTTTTTTCCGCAATAATTTAAAATCAACATAGAATTAGGGTTCTTGACAAATTTAACCTTTTTATTTTATTTTCCGTAAAACATTAAAAAACCAAAAATATTTCTTTTTATTAATTAATTAGTTTTAGGTTTAATTTAATTAAATGCAAAATAACAAAAAATTCTTTCTTTCTCAAAAAAGGGTCAAAACCCTAAAAACATTCTGATTCAATTTTTTCCCGCGCGTGTGATTTTTGATTCCTATTATTTTTGATCCATTATTATGTAATTGCTCCGAGGATGTAATAACTTTAATTAGGACTTTTTATCGCTTTCTTTAATTTCCCGCAATTTACTTTTCAAGGGTTGTTTTTGGCGATGTAAATACCCGACGCCTTGTAATAGTTTAGTTTTACTTTCCGCAACTATTAACTGTTAGATGTATGTTAACTAGGATATGCATGACAAGACTTATCTCTGAAATTAAAATCAACCTGTAGCTCACCATAACATGTACAAAGATAACTTAACATGAAACCTGACACACTCACACATGCCACTCCTAGGGTACGCCTCACTTGGTTGCCTCGACGTGGTCATTGAGTATAGGGTGTTTTAGAGGTCGCCCTCCTGTCTAAAGATCAAAAGTTGCCTCGAAACGGTTGCCTCGGATAAAACGATCTAAGACATTAGGGTTACCGCTAAGGCGTCCTACTATTGCTTTGGTGACCACATGTCCCTATAATCGAATTAACCCGAAAACTCCAACGACGGTGCTACCTACTTCTCAATAGTGGGACAGTACTGTCTAAAGGACATTTACACAGCTTAATTTCTTTTGAGTAGGTAGAGGTTCTCAGGTACTTGCTCTTTCAAAACAAAAATACTTTTTTGCACCTACACTTTTCTGACAAAAGTTTTCAAGCAACACTTCATACACTCTTGAGGACTGATACAAGAGTTAAATCGAAGTTTTCAAACAAACTTTTTCAAAATCCACAAACACCAGAAAAGCAAAACTTTTTGAAAACATAGTGAGCAAGTACCTAAGAGCCCGTGGATAACCACAGATAGAAAGGGTGCTAACACCTTCCCTTTCTATAATCTACCTCCCGAACCGAGAAACATCTCGAAAAGGAATTTTGCTGTGCTTTTGTCCTTTCCTTGTTGGATAAAATAAAAGACGATGGCGACTCTTGCTTACCGCGACATTTTGCTAAACGCAAACGCGAACCAACATTTCAAAACAGCCAGTTCTATTCCCACAGATCACAGAACTGGCGACTCTACTGGGGATTTAATAAGTGAGGTGTACCTTAGGATAAGATCACTTATGTTTTCAATTGTATGCCTTGTATGCTTTATCTTTGTGGGCTTGTATCGGAGTTTCATAGATCCTAACCCGGATCTGGGGAATACCCTTTAGGTAAGTAGCAATAAACAGTGAGGGACCTGTCTGGCGTAGACCGACACGGGTGAAGTAGTAGCTACGTTGGTGTGACACCTTGGTATGTACCGATATCCCTTGTGTTTGAACGAGGAGAATATGGGTCTTCTGAGGAGCCATTAAGCACCAACTGACCTTAGAACCTTAAATTGACCAACTTGGCCATAGAACAGTAGCAGTATGCTACACTCATTGAGGCTAAACTGTCGCGATGGTTCCGGCCGCAAGAAAAGGTTGCCAAACTAGAATTATGACCGATCGAGGGTAGTCAGTGATATTGAGATCCTCTAGAACCCGGTTACTATTTTTAGGATAGGTCTTAACCAACTGAAACTGAAAGAGGGTAGTACTTAAACTTGATGCCAGCCTGAAATCTAAGGGTTCTGTTGTGTGACTTGTGTGTCTTTGCCATGTTTGCCTTTTGTGAATACTTGTGGTGTGCCTTTACCATAACATCATAACATCATAACATTGCATACATCCTGCATAAGGACTAACCCATTTCAAGGATCTCAAAGGTTTGTGATGCAGGTCATGATGAACCAAATGTCTAGCAAGGGGCAAAGGGGATTTATTTTCCTCTAGCCAAGGTTGTTCGGAGATCAAAACATGATAACTGGAGTCAGGGGCTATGACCCACTCGATATGGTGAGCTTGACTCTTGAAGAAGGACTCTCAGCAACATAAAGTTCCTTCAATCGAGCTACCAGATTCAGATTCTAACAGTTTCCTGTTTACCCCGCGAGATCCTTGAAAACATTGCATACATACATATCATTGCATAACAGGTCACCCTTTACAGGTCTCTCACGTTCTCGCTGTTTATTTCAGCAATGGCTTTCCAACAAGACAACCAGGATCTTCATACTCAAGAGACTCAGTTCAGGGAAATCTTCCTAAGCCTATCCAAGGGGCAGGAAGAGTTGAGAACACTCCTCATGGGGAATTTGGTCAAGAAGAGTCCTGAAGACAGTAAGGACGAACGGCTGAAACATATGCAAGCTGAGGTAGATGCAATGAGAGCCCAGATGCTGGGGCAGATGGCTCTTATCCAAGGCTTAGCTCGGGAGCAAGAAGAGTTGAGAACCATGATCAACCAGCTTCATCAAGACAGATACAACAGTATGAAGCAAATAGTCAAGGCTGAGGATCAAGTCATTAATCAACTTCTGAGAAGTCAAAGGTTTGGTTTGATGAAGAATGGACCTCTCCAAGTTGCTACTACCTCACAGGTCCAACAACAACCTTGCCATAAGCAACGGGTTACTCCGAGGCCGTTTACCAAGCTCAACATGTCACTGACTCAAGCGCTACAGCAAATGTTGAAGGCAGGGCTGATTACATTAAGGGCTCCTCTCCGGAATCCAAACACTTCCGCTACTACCTATCATCCCAATGAAAGGTGTGCATACCACTCTGACAGTCCGGGACATGACACAAACAATTGTTGGGCCCTGAAGAATAAGGTTCAAGACATGATTGATGCCAAAGAAATCCAGTTTGACTCTCCAAAGACTCCAAACATAATCACTGCTCCTATGCCAAATCATTGAAGGCTTTTGTTTTATTTGAATTTTCAAGTTGTATTTTTCTTTGCTTATTCAAACAATTATCATGTCAAACTTTTTTATTTCATTAATGCATCGCATATGTCTGTTTTGAATCAGTCCATTCGTATTCACTATATTCAAATTGCTTCCATTTTTGTGATGATCAACTCTCGATTAAAAATTCTAAACCTTTTGAGGGAGGATGACGAAAACGATACCACGATCTTTACAGTATGCTTTTGAACAGACCCCGCTGACGAAGTACAGACATTGTTTCAAATCCTAAACAGTGGAGTTATAAGGAAGATAATCCCTAGTCAACCCCTTTGAGCCAAAGAAGTTGGAGTTTTTCTTTTCACAAAAATTAAAACCCTTAATTATAACCTGGGGCAGGGTAGTTCTCTCAGTTGATCCAGGTGCACAATGAATGGCATCAAAGAAGTCCTTCTGAAACAAGAGACAGTGATGGTTCCCTATAATCGCAAGGACAAGCAGTCATTATCTCTCAAAATAAAAGCCCAATAAGTCAAAACCTGTGAAGGAGACTTACAAAAATTGGGGCATCCCGCTGACTGTAATCACAAAAGAAATAGTTTAGGCAAAAAGACAGGGATAACATAATAAAAAAGGAAGAGGTCCTACAAACCCTCAATAAAAAATAAAATAAAATAAATGACTGCCTGTTCAAAATAAATTGTCATTATACGAACCATCACTGGTATATCAGAGCAAAGACTCAAACAAGGTCTAACGCACGATTAGCTGAGTTTAGGATCGAAGAACATCACGAAGAACGGGTGGGT
Organism: Vicia faba; assembly: GCA_948472305.1. Taxonomy (NCBI): domain Eukaryota; kingdom Viridiplantae; phylum Streptophyta; class Magnoliopsida; order Fabales; family Fabaceae; genus Vicia; species Vicia faba. The sequence goes on along the minus strand of CATIWC010002249.1, from coordinate 308,380 downwards.
ACAAATAAAATTTGAGCCTTTATCCTTTGTTTCTTAAACCGTGAACCAGGACACGTTATAACCCTTAAAAGTCCTAGATGAAGCATGGGTTAGTTCGAAAGCATACTGTTACAAAAGGTATCCTGACTCCTGTAGGGCTCGCTGTAAAATCCTGAGTTGACATCACATTTTACAAAAATCACTTGTTTTATTGAAAACTGCATTTTCAAAAAAACTTCAAGACAGACATAAGCTTTGCATTCTTAAAATAACATTGTTTGCATATGACCATTTGTTCAAACAACATAGAAATTCGCATGAAGAATATCTAGTGAACAAAGACACTTCCAATCCAGGGGCACGACATGAGCATTGTCCATCATCTGGGGCAGTCAAGTCAAGATTCAAGGAATCTCTCAAAATGCCAAATAACTAGGGGTAGATCTCCGCCTGAGTCACTTGGGGCATTGGACATGAATTCCAGCGACGAATCTTGCATGATCAGACATCTTCTGGTAGTATGGCGACACAACACTACTGACAGTGACAACTCCCTGCGCTCTGAGAACGTGGACATAGTAAAAAAAATACTACGCATAATCAAAGACCCGCTAGGTCGACTGGCCTAGACAAAAATAAGGGCTTCCCGGCGAACCAAAAGGGTTCGGGCAAAAATAAGGGATGAAAATGAAAAATCTAAACACCCGGCAATTCGAAAACCTGAAAAGGCGTCTTGGGCAAAAAAGGGTATCCCGATGGATTGAAAACCCGAAAGAGCGGTCCAGGCAAAAGTTAGGGATCAAAAGCGTACGACTATGTCCCGTCATCTTGTCACTTGCCTACCAGAAGAAGATTTGTCAATCGGAAGTTATCAAGGCCTCCACAGGTACCTTCTCCCACAGAAGCCGGGGCAATAAAAATTGTCCGAACTGTACAAGCTGCTCTGTCCACCAGGTACAAGGTAGATTCAGCTGAAGACTATGACCAAGAGACCTTCACTCCCCGCAGAGTAAGACGGTAATGGTAGCTCTCCCCACCGAGACTTGCAACTATGAACAAATCAGCAATACTCTCCCCAAGCAGAGTTGGTCTACCATCAGCCCTAAAAAAGTTGGGTATCCCCGGTAGATCTTAATATTCCCCAGCGGAGTATAGATATTCCTCAGCAAGCATCCCCGACGTTCTTAATATTCTTCAACAGAGTATAAGAATGTTCCTCGGCGGAATACAAGATACCCCCAGTGGAGCTATTTTCCCAGCACAGTCTGAAAAAAGCTTCCCCACCAGAGTTGAATCATCTTCCCCAGTAGATTCTGGAAGCTTGTCCCCTGCAGAGTACAAAGGTTATCCCCCACCAGAGTCTAACTGGGTTATCCTTAGCAAGTTGCAACTGAAATATTCTCCCCAGCGAAGTTCTTTCTATCCCCAACAGAGCTTATCAACGGAATCCCCAGCGGAGTTCATCAAAATCCCTAGCAGAGCTTATCAACGGAGTCCCCAGCGGAGTTATCGTTAAAATCTCAGCGAAGCATCTCTTCCCCACAGAGTAATTCCCCGCAGAGTAATCTCTTCACTAGGTTTATCCCCCAATGAAGTCATCTTCTCCTACAGGTTTATTCTTGCAACCGTCTTCGTGCATCATCCCCAGTGGAAACGAAGAATTCAACAATACTCTTCAACATCAGCCCAGGATTTAACAAACTCCCCGGCATCCATCAAGGATTTATTTTCCCAGAAGAAAATACATTCATAAACATATCACATTTCACATCTCCTAGTTACATACATGATAAAGTGCATACGACACGATCTCATTTTGAGAACATCATGCATTTCATACATCATGACATTGCATGCAACTAATGTTTCGCCTTTTCAGGAAAAGGTCAATCCAAAGATGATTGCCATCAACCTTTCTTAAGTTCCAGATCAACACCTGTAACTAGCCAGGAAATATCTGTGGACAACTGATTGTAGATCTATACCTGTAACTAGCCAGGAAAGTTATCTACATGAAGAGATTGAAGATCAACACCTGTAACAGGCCAGGAAGCTATCTTTCTTTCTCCGGTCAGAGATTAATACCTGAAACTAGACAGGACGACTATCTCCTTGACCAACCTTTCTTAAGTTCCAGATCAACACCTGTAACTAGCCAGGAAATATCTGTGGACGACTGATTGTAGATCTATACCTGTAACTAGCCAGGAAAGTTATCTACATGAAGAGATTGAAGATCAACACCTGTAACAGGCCAGGAAGCTATATTTCTTTCTCAGGTCAGAGATTAATACCTGAAACCAGACAGGACAACTATCTCATCGACCAACCTTTTTCAAGTTCCAGATCAACACCTGTAACTAGCCAGGAAATATCTGTGGACGACTGATTGTAGATCTATACCTGTAACTAGCCAGGAAAGTTATCTACATGAAGAGATTGAAGATCAACACCTGTAACAGGCCAGGAAGCTATCTTTCTTTCTTAGGTCAGAGATTAATACCTGAAACCAGACAGGACAACTATCTCATCGGCCAACCTTTTTCAAGTTCCAGATCAACACCTGTAACTAGCCAGGAAATATCTGTGGACGACTGATTGTAGATCTATATCTGAAACCAGACAGGAAAGTTATCTACATGAAGAGATTGAAGATCAACACCTGTAACAGTCCAGGAAACCATCTTTCTTTCTCAGGTCAGAGGTTAATACCTGAAACCAGACAGGAAAACTATCTCGTTGGCCAGCCTTCTTAAGTTCCGGATTAATACCTGTAACTAGCCAGGAAATATCTATGGACGATTGATTGTAGATCTATACCTGAAACCAGACAGGAAAGTTATCTACATTGAAGAGATTGAAGATTAATACCTGTAGCAAGCCAGGAAAACTATCTTTCTTTCTCAGGTCAGAGATTAATACCTGAAACCAGATAGGAAAACTATCTCATCGGCCAACATTTTTCAAGTTCCGGATCAACACCTGTAACTAGCCAGGAAATATCTGTGGACGACTGATTGTAGATCAATACCTGAAACTAGACAGGACAACTATCTACTTGACCATCATGAAGCAACCCCACGCTGGTTCCTTATCTCTTTCAGATGCAGTTTTATACGAACTCATCATCAGGCAACCCTACACAGGTTCCTTCTTTCAACCTACCAAGTTACAATTCAACGAACAATCTCCAGATGGCATCTATAAGCCCATCCCCCGACAAGATTCTGTCACATCTCCAGATGGCATCTATAAGCCCATCCTCCTATCCATCATCTCTCCAAATGGCATCTGTAAGCCCATTCCCGACATCACATTGATGATACTACACCATGCGAGTGCAAATTTCTGGGCACTTTAGTGTTCAATCATCTTCCACCTTCGGATCACGAAAGGCACGCAAGCCAATCTACATCCTCAGGTTTAAGAAGATTGAACAGGGGCAACTGTTGTACCCCAAAATTTTCCCTCCCATATTCCTCAAGATTTGTCAAGAATGATCTTCAAATTGTTCAAGATGGCTCAAGAGGTAGACAGTCAAACCATCTCCTAGGACATCTGAAATTAGGGTTTTGGTTATTTCAAGGAATTTGGGGTTTTCAATGGTTAAACCAAGTCTCAAGGGCCTATATACATTCTCAAGCACCTACATGCCAAGTTTCAAGACTCACAGTGCCAATTTGCACAGTCAAAAGCTTCATTTGACCTACAATCAACTACAAGGGCAAAATGGTCATTTTGCAGTCAAAAGTCAGAGTTTTTGGTCAACATCTTATTTTGAGTCCACAATCATCATTTGATCAAGTCTTGATCATGATTCCACAAGGATAGCTCAAAAATCATCAAGATGCAAAAAGTTACTATTTTTGGATAGTAGAAAAGTCAACTGTATCTTGACAAGGGCATAACTTTTTCATGTTTTGTCAGAAAAATTCCATCCAATGCTCATTTGGAAGGGGATGTAATTTCCTACAATCCATCTTCACACTCCAAGTTCAAGAAATTCTCTCACAAGAAGTTACCAATTTTTACATTATAGGTCAATTTCAAAAGTCAACAAAAGTGCACTTTGAGTCAAAGGCCATAACTTAAGATTGGTAAATTCAAATGACATGGGACCAAAGGCATTGGTTAGAGGACTCCAAGAGATTTCCAAAATGTCCAAGAACATGGTCATATGATCAAAATTGAGTAAGTTGTGCATTGGAGAAGTTGGGAAATTTTTATGAATTTGAAAAAGTCAACTTTGCTCAAAACACCTTATTTTTGCTAATGGGCCTCAAATGTCTTCTTGAAACTTCATCCATGACCTATGCACGACCCATCAAGCTTAATGGAATTTATTTTCTTATTTTTGTTGATTAATTGGATTTTTAATTAATATTAATTCATTTAATTAATTTAAATTGTAGGAAAATAGAAGATTTGATGTTTTCAATCTTTTTGTGAAGCAAATAGGACCTCAGCATGCTGGAAAATTCGAGCACCAAGTCAAAGATACAAAATCTCCAAATTTGGCAACATTTTCCAATCATGAAAAATCAAAAAAGATTTGATTTCCAATCAAAGATTCAATCACCATTGCACATGGATTTTTGCCCAGCTCTTGACCTAATTCAATTGCCTTATATATATATGCAAGCAAATCCTAACCTAATGGACGTGAAAAAGCTGCAGAAAGACCCCATACAATTTCAAGAATTTCAAAGAAAAGTGAAAAGTTGATTTTTGCAACCTAGGCTAATTCAAGGCATTTTAACCATTCAAATACATTGCAGGAGATCCTAGGGACGTGTTGCAATCAAATTCAAGCCTTAAAGCTCAAAGAATCATCCTAGACAGAATCGCGATTTGCAGCTTTTTACCAAAATCGTGATTCTTAAATCATGCATATTTAACGTGTTTTATTGATTGATTTATGTTGCTAGGAACCATACGAAGCTAATGGTATCATCTAATTGAACTATAACTCCCTGAATCACAAGATGCCATGAATGATTTCTAGGGTTCTTAAGCTTTGAAATTGGGGATTTCTGAACCAGGAAAAATTAGGACTTGTGAGACATATGGTTGAGATCGTGAGAACCAGACGAACACAAATCACTCCTCGTGAAATATTTATATGAACCATAATGCTAATCGCTATTATTAGTGCAACTAGTTTGTGGGGGTTAAAACCCCCCGCTATCTAATATTCTTTTATGCAGGTACAATGAAGAAGATGATGAGGTGTTAACGTCTGGTTGGCCAGTTTAAAAAGAAGCGCGCATTTTTATAATTTTAGTATGTTAATTGGTTTGCATATATAATGAATGTTTATTATTCCACTAATGACTAAAGCAGGTTGGTGGAGTGGTTGAGCGTATTGGCCTATGAACGTTGGGACCTGGGTTCGAATCCCAGGTCCCCCAAAACATTTGTTTCTATTTTTCTTCCTATGTTCACATGCAGCTTGCAAGGGGATGTCCACCATACGCTTCCAATTCCCAGGCGCCAAGTGGCCTCAAACTCAAATCCTATGGCCTAGATTGGAAGACTAGCGTACTCCTTGGTCAATGCACGTGTGGACGATCCAAAAAAGTCAAAGAGGCTTGCAGTTTGTTGGGCCACAATTTTCGAAACACACCTCCTAACTTGGGCCAACACCCCCCTGGGTTATTCTTTTTTCTCTTTTTATATTTTCCATTCAACTATTTTTATTATTAATTATTATTATTATTACTTAATTAACCAAATTAATTTTTTCATAATAAAATCAGAAAACTAAAAATAATATTATTTTTATTAGTTATTAAAATTAATTTCACCCTTAATTTATTATTTTTGTAAATAAATATAATTAACTAATTTAGTTTAATTAGGATAATTCTAACTTTTTTCGCAATAATTTAAAATCAACATAGAATTAGGGTTCTTGACAAATTTAATCTTTTTATTTTATTTTCCTTAAAACATTAAAAAACCAAAAATATTTATTTTTATTAATTAATTAGTTTTAGGTTTAATTTAATTAAATGCAAAATAACAAAAAATTCTTTCTTTCTAAAAAAAGGGTCAAAACCCTAAAAACATTCCGATTCAATTTTTTCTCGCGCGTGTGATTTTTGATTCCTATTATTTTTGATCCATTATTATGTAATTGCTCCGAGGATGTAATAGCTTTAATTAGGACTTTTTATCGCTTTTTTTAATTTCCCGCAATTTACTTTTCAAGGGTTGTTTTTGGCGATGTAAATACCCGACGCCTTGTAATAGTTTAGTTTTACTTTCCGCAACTATTAACTGTTAGATGTATGTTAACTAGGCTATGCATGACAAGACTTATCTCTGAAATTAAAATCAACCCGTAGCTCACCATAACATGTACAAAGATAACTTAACATGAAACCTGACACACTCGCACATGCCACTCCTAGGGTACACCTCACTTGGTTGCCTCGACGTGGTCATTGAGTATAGGGTGTTTTAGAGGTCTCCCTCCTGTCTAAAGATCAAAAGTTGCCTCGAAACGGTTGCCTCAGATAAAACGATCTAAGACATTAGGGTTACCGCTAAGGCGTCCTACTATTGCTTTGGTGACCACATGTCCCTATAATCGAATTGACCCGAAAACTCCAACGACGGTGCTACCTACTTCTCAATAGTGGGACAGTACTGTCTAAAGGACATTTACACAGCTTAATTTCTTTTGAGTAGGTAGAGGTTCTCAGGTACTTGCTCTTTCAAAACAAAAATACTTTTTTGCACCTACACTTTTCTGACAAAAGTTTTCAATCAACACTTCATACACTCTTGAGGACTGATACAAGAGTTAAATCAAAGTTTTCAAACAAACTTTTTCAAAACCCACAAACACCAGAAAAGCAAAACTTTTTGAAAACATAGTGAGCAAGTACCTAAGAGCCCGTGGATAACCACGGATAGAAAGGGTGCTAACACCTTCCCTTTCTATAATCTACCTCCCGAACCGAGAAACATCTCGAAAAGGAATTTTGCTGTGCTTTTGTCCTTTCCTTGTTGGAGAAAATAAAAGACGGTGGCGACTCTTGCTTACCGCGACATTTTGCTAAACGCAAACGCGAACCAACGTTTCAAAACAGTCAGTTCTATTCCCACCGATCACACAGATGATACCTTGTAGATGTTTCTTGTTCTGAGAAGTGTTAAGTGGGTAATTATCTTTGAATGCCTAGGGTGGAACTAATGTGTGATCATCGTGTCCTGGCCAGTACAAAGTATCACTATTCCTTAACGTTGGCAACCAATGTTAGAATAGATACATTATATCTTGGGTTAGACCAATGAGAGATGTGTCTAGAGGAGTATCTATAGATTCTCAAAAGTGAAGCAATGTCAATCTCGGTAAGAAAAGACACGTTGGCTTTGGAGTGCCGAAAAATTTCAAAATGGAATGTTCGAGGCATGGAGTATTCTTCTTTACATTATAGTTACACTCTAGACATTAGAAATGTTGCAATGGGGAATGCAACCGAGGAAGTGAGTTTAGTGACAGTTTCAGAAACAACGCGGCGTGGTAATGAGACGCTTCTATAAGCTTCAAGTAAGAAACTGAATTTACATCCGAGTAAGAGGGATCCTGAGATTGTGCATGTATGAGACTGCAAGGTTGAAGGAAGACGTAAAAGGATTGGTAGGTACTAAAGGTGTGAAGAAAATGCAAGAAAGACAGGTTTGGAAACATAAACTCTAAAGCATAAGTAGAAGTAAAGAACACGTGATATATCCTGGTTCACTTGAGAAACGCCTAAGCTAGTCCACGCCACCATACCAAGGTGATTTCTCCTTGAATTCAAGGACTTAATCCACTATTTGGAATGCGGCTTCAGGAAAAAGTTCGGGACCACATTGTTTTTCAATGGAATTTTTTAAAGGTTGCTGGGATATTTTAAAGCTTGATTTATTTCATTGTATTTATGAATTTCTTACCTAAGCTCACCTTCCTAAAGCTATTTCTACAGCTTTTATCTTTCGTATTCCCAAGTGCCAGAATCTGCATGATGTCTCTGATTATCGGTATATTTGTCTTATTAGTAGTGTCTACAAGACTATTTATAAATTGTTGTCAAAAAGGCTTAAGGATGTTTTGAACAAGCTTTTTTCTAGTAATCAGCCCACCTTTGATCCAAATAGAGGGTTTCATGATGGTGTTTTGGTCCTAAATGTAGTGGTTGACTATGCTAAGAGGAAAAATAAAGGTTTATTTCTCTTTAAGGTTGATTTAGAGAAGGCTTTTGATTCCGTTTCATGGGATTACCTTCTATATATTCTTAAAAGAATGATGTTTGGTTCTAAATGGTGTGATTAGGTAAAGGCTTGTGTGTATTTTACTTCTTTCTCGATTTTGACCAATGGTAGCCCAACCATCAATTTTTAAGCTGGAAGGGGACTTCTCCAAGGGGAACCTCTTTCTCCGTTTCTCTTCATTATGGTGGCTGAAGGTCTAGTAGGTTTGTTGCGGAATGCGTGTTGTCTCGACTACTTCCATCTTTTCTAATTGGGTGTTAATCTTCATATTGATCTTCTTCAGTTTGATGACGATACTATGCTTGTGGGAAAACCTTCATGGGATAATTTAGGGTCTCTTAAAACTTTGTTACATGGTTTTGAACTTTGTTCAGGTTTAACGGTTAATTTCAATAAAAGTAGGATCATAAGTGTTAACACGGACTCTGTTTTTTTCAAGATGCCTAGGATTATATGTCTTATATTGGTAGCTATATTCCATTATCTTTTTTAGGAATTCAAATTGGTTGTAATCCTAGAAGGCGCTCATCATGGTCGTTGGTTTTAGCCAAGGTACAAAATAAACTAGTCTCTCGAAAAGGGAAAAATCTATCTCTTGGTGGCCGAGTCACCTTGCTGAACTCTGTTTTGAATGCCATCCCGCTTTTTACATTCTCGTTTTACAAAGCTCCAAAAGTTTTTATTTAATGTGCATTTTTATGGAATGGTAAAGAGAATACTAGGAGGATTAACTGGGTGTCGTGGTCGCCTATTTTTTTACAGAAACTAAATGGTGGGTTTGGAGTGAAGGATTATGATATTTTTAATATAACTCTTTTGTGTAAATGAGAGTGGGGAGTCTTGGTTAGAGATTATTCATTGTGGCAAATATTTCTTTCTTTCGAGTACGGGGATATCAAGAATGACATTTGCAATAATTCGCGTTCCTATGTTAAATCTGATCATTTGTTGTGGTGGAGGGATTTGTAATTGTTGTTGAATGTGTGGGGGGTTGAGAATAGTTGGTTTAATATGAGTATTTCTTACTATTTTGCCGGATTTTCAGCCTCTTCTGAACCAGCCTGACTGGTTCATTTGGAGGAGTGTTGCTGGCGGATTTTCAGTGAAATCTGCTTTCGGAAGATTGTATGGTTGCGGTGTCTTGTTTTCGATTTATAGCACAAGTTTGATGTCATATTTAAAGGGCGTTTGGAAATAAATTGTGCCAGCAAATATCCATGTGTTTGCGTGGAGGTTATCCATTATAGATTACAAACAAGGGATGAGCTTGCTAAAAGAGGAGTTATTTCGGAAGTCCATAATCTCGTTTTCCCTTTATGTTTTGGTCTGAGTTAGAGTCACCACCATCTTTTTTATTTCTTGTTGTGTTGCCAATAAGGTTTAGTTATCTATATTTGACTGGTTTGTGGTGGTTGGTAACTGTTTCACTCCTACTATATATGATCATCTCTTGTTGTTTGCTTCTGTTTTTTCAAAGAGGACAAGGAAAAATTGTAGGATTCTTATTTAGTTATCAGTTGTCAGTGCCATTTGGTTAATTAGGAATGTTACTCTGTTTAATGAGGGGGTTGAAAGGGAGTCAGGAGATTGTTGTCGTAGCCAAAATGTTAGTTTGGGATTAGATTTATACTACATATTTTGGTCAGTTTTCCTGTTCCAAAGGTGACTGGATGTTCAATCTTTTTGTAGCTTTGGGTTAACATGTGTTCTTTCTTTGTATTAGGTTGAATACCTCTTATGTTTGCTTTAATGCAATTTTCTTACTTATAAAAAAATTGCTAAATAACTCATGAGAAATATTTCATTTTTTAAATTAGAAAGTTCGTTGAATCATGCAAGAGAAATAGGCCTTATGATTACAATGGAAGACAATTATGACTTTGGTTAAATCTTGATTTACCCCCATTTTATATAGAGATTTCTTTTATATTTGTGATTATAATACTAAAATAACATGTATGTAATATTATGATCATCACTATATTAGTAATATGTAAGACAAGACACTGTAGCTATGTAATGCACTTTATTCTGTTGAACCCGTTTATGTGATGATTTTTAATATACTAGCAATGCTATTTATATACATGAACACCGTATAACATATAAGCAAATTGAGTATGTCTGAAATCAAAAGTCAAAATTGTGAAATCTAAATTAGAGATAAATCAAGTGCATTAAATTAATAACTTCAATATGTGTTCATAATATCCACATACAGCTGACACATTCTGTAATGCAGGGATATCCAAATAAGAGCCATTATAAGCTATTAAACAATAAGATATCCCAATCTTACAACCTTAAACACATGTAATAGATGTTGATTAAATTCAATCAGTTTTGGGAAAAACAAAAGTCATATTCTTTTGGGTAGGGGAAAATTCATTCCATTAGGGACCTAGACATAGTTATTGCTGTAACTCTTAATATTCTATCATGTGGCTCTATATAAATCACATTGCATCTCATTGTATAATTTAGTTGGACAAAATCTATAAAGAAGAGACATTTAACAGTCCACTCTCATTCTCCTTTATTTCTTCAAATTGGTATCAGAGCGCATGACAAATATGATGTCAGATGCCACTGCCATGACTTTTGAAGTCGAACTATAAAAACTGGAGCATCCAGATGAAGGCGCTGCTAGGATCATTAGATGTATGGGAAGTGACTAACGATGGGTTTGAAGAACCATCAAATACGACGACATACACAGCTGCTCAGAATAAGGCATTGAAAGAAACGCGAGCAAGAGACAAAATAACATTGTACATGCTGTTCAGAGCAGTTGATGAATTAATTATTGAAAAGATTACTGGTTCGACTACGTCGAAGGAGGTGTGGGACACGCTTGAAAAGGCTTTCAGAGGAGCTGATAGAGTCAAGCTAGTTCGCTTGTAAACTCTTCGAGGAGAAATTGAGAGAATGAAGATGAAGGAGACAGAGTCCGAATCAGACTACATTACTCGTGTGCAGACGGTGGCAAATCGACTCAATCAAAATGGAGAAGCAACATCTTATGCTCGTATTGTCGAAAAGATTCTGAGATCTTTGACAGATAAGTTTGAAAATATAATATGCGCAATAGAAGAGGTGAAGGACATTTCAACAATCACTGTCGAAGAAGTCGCTGGTTCGCTTGAGGCACATGAACAACGCAAAATAAAGAAGAATGAGGAGGCACTTGAGGATGCAGAACCCAACATAGATGGAAAGGCACCTTTCTCTCAAAATTGGTGTGGGAGAGGACATGGTCGTGGAGGACGTAATGGTGGTCGAAGTTACCAAAATAACAACTTCGACATGGGAAAATCAAGCCAACAAAATTGGCGTGGCAGAGGACGTGGCTAGAGAGATGGTAGATCGAATTACAACAACATTAAATGTTACAAATGCAACAAACCGGGGCACTATGCGAAAGATTGCAACTCCTACAGTTGCTACAACTGTGGTAAAACGGGACATCCTGCAAAAGCATGTCGATCCAAAGGAAAGGTAGAAGAAACAACAAACCTTGCCCTAGAAACAGAATCGAATGAAGGATTTTTATTAATGACTCAAAAGGAAGCAGAAGCAGAAAATGACACTATGTGGTACCTAGACTCAAGAGCAAGCAACCATATGTATGGTCATAAGCATTTGTTCAAAGATATAAATAAAATCGAAGACGATCATGTTTCGTTTGGAGATGCGTCGAAAGCAAGAGTCGAATGAAAATGAACAATTTGCTTCTTGCATATGAATGGTTTGATAGGATCAATCCAAGACGTGTACTATGTACCAAACCTCAAAGCAAATATTTTGAGTCTGGGACAACTCACTGAAAAGGGCTATTCGATTCTCATGGAAGATCGAAGCCTGCATTTAAAAGACAAGTTAGTACATCTGGTTGCTCAAGTCAAAATGGGGAGGAATCGAATGTATAAGTTGAATTTGAGAATCATTCGAGAAAAGTGATTACATGTCAATATCGAAGACCAATCATTCTTGTGGCATCTTCGATTTGGTCATCTACACCAGGATGGACTAAGGAGGTTAACAAATAAAAATATGCTGCATGGACTGCAAAATGTAGAATTCGAAGGAAAATTCTGTGAAGAATGTGTGTTTGGAAAACAGACGAATACTTCATTCCCAAGGAAGGCAGAATATCAGGCCAAGAAAATTCTGGAATTGATCCACGCTAACATATGTGGACCAATTACCCCAAAATCTTTCAGTGGCAAAAGGTAATTCATATCCTTCATTGATGATTTTTCAAGGAAAACTTGGGTGTACTTTCTGAAATAAAAATATGAAGCCTTCGAAGTATTTAAGAAGTTTAAGATAACGGTTGAAAAAGAAACAGACAAACACATCAAAGCCCTTCGATCATATAGAGGTGGGGAATATACTTCGACAACCTTTATGAAGTACTGTGAAGAGCAAGGCATAAGAAGATTTCTGACTGGAGCTTACTCACCCCAACAAAATGGTGTAGCGGATAGGAAGAATCGAACAGTCCTTGAAATGGTTCGATCAATGTTGAAGATAAAAAACATGTCGAAGGAGTTTTGGGCAGAAGCTGTACAGTGTTCTTTCTACGTTCAAAACAGATGTCCATATTCGAAGCTGGGAGATTTAACACCTCAAGAAGCTTGGAATGGTCGAAAGCCAACTATGTCTCACTTCAAAGTGTTTGGAAGTGTGGCTTATGTACATGTGCCTGATCAAAGGAGAACAAAGCTGGAAGATAAGAGTCAGAAATACATACTCATTAGGTATGACAAAAAATGAAAGGTTACAAACTCTTCGATTCAATAAACAAAAAGGTGATAGTCAGTAGAGATGTTCGAGTAAACGAAGGAAGTAAATGGGACTGGGACAATTTGAATGAGGTTGGGGTCGAAGTAGCAGATGCTATATCGAAAGACACTTCGACAGATCCAGAAAACTATGATGATGAAGAAGGACCCTCACAGCCCAGGTTGTGAAGCTTACAAGACTTGTATGAAAACACAGAAGAAGTACATCTTGTATGTTTATTGGCAGACACTGAATATCTTAGCTTCGAGGAAGCAATAAGAAAAAAAATTGGAAGGATGCTATGAATGAAGAAATTAAGGCTATCGAACAAAATGATACTTGGGAACTTGCTGAGTTACCAAAAGGAAGTCAAACAATTGGTGTAAAATGGGTTTTTAAGAAAAAAGATAAATGCATAAGGTGAAATCGAAAGATTCAAGGCGCGACTTGTGGCGAAAGGATATAGGCAGAGAGCAAGAATCGATTATGATGAAGTCTTCGCACCTTTTGCGAGAATGGAGACTATTAGACTACTCATATCTCATGTTGCTCAACACAAATGGAAAATCCATCAGATGGATGTAAAGTCAGCCTTTATGAATGGCATGTTCGAAGAAGAAGTTTACATTGAACAACCCTCTGGATTCATGAAAATTGAAAATGAAGGAAATATGCTAAAGCTGAAGAAGGCACTTTATAGGGTGAAGCAGGCACCACGAGCATGGAACACTCGAATTGACACATACTTCAAGGAAAATGGATTTCAGCAATGTCCTTTCGAACATGCCTTGTATGTGAAAAAGAAAAAGGAGAAAGTACTGCTTGTTGCTCTCTATGTTGATGATTTGATTTTCTTGGGGAACAACAATCAGATAGTTGAAGAGTTCAAAGTCTCAATGACATAAGAATTTGAGATGACTAACCTAGGCCTGATGAAATATTTTCTTGATCTTGAGGATCAATAGGAAAAACAGAAATCTTCATCTCACAAGAAAAGTATGCGACAGATATCTTGAAAAGATTTAAGATGGATAGCTGCAATCCTATTTCGACACCAATGGAGCCAGGAGCAAAGCTTTCAAAATTTGATGGGGGAGAGTGTGTCAAAGCAAACAAATTTTGAAGCTTGGTGGGAAGTCTTCGATACCTCACATGCACAAGGCCAGATCTCTTGTTGAGTGTTGGAATTGTGAGTCGCTTCGTAGAAGAACCAGTTGTTGAAAACTGGAAAGCTTTGAAGATAATCCTTCGATACGTCCAAGGAACTGTGTCACTTGGAATGTTCTATTTGAAAGCAGAAGAATACAAGTTAACTGGCTACTCTGATAGTGACTGGTGTGGTGACATTGATGATCGAAAGCGAACTTCAGGCTATGTATTCTTCATGGGAAACACTGCTTTCACCTGGCTGTCAAGGAAGCAACCCATTGTAACTCTTTCGACCTTTAAATCAGAATATATAGCAGTATCCTAGTGCGTATGCCATCCAATATGGCTGAGAAGACTGCTGAGCAAGATGGAATCGAAGCAGGAAGCTGCAACAATGATTCAAGTTGACAACAGATCTGCAATCGAACTGGAGAAGAATCCAGTCAACCATGAACGAAGCAAGCACATTGATGTTCGATTACATTTCATTCGAGAACATGTGAAGGATGGAAGCATCAAACTAAAGCACGTTTCAAGCAAAGATCAAGCAACAGACATCCTCACAAAATCACTGTCGAAGGGGCTTTTCGACAGAGGCAAGAAAATACTAGGCATGATGAATCAAAAAAAATATTTGAATTTATGGGGGAGTTTTATTGGTTAAATTCAATCAGTCTTGGGAAAATCAAAAGTCAGATTCCCTTGGGCAGGGGGGAAATTTATTCCATTAGGGACCTAGACATAGTTATTGCTGTAACTCTTAATATTCTATCATGTGACTCTATATAAACCATATTGCATCTTATTGTATACTTTAGTTGGACAAAATCTATAAAGAAGAGACAGTTAACAGTCCACTCTCATTCTCTTTTATTTCTTCAATAGAACCTACTATTGATTGCAAACAAATTAATACATCGTGATAAGCACATCAATAACACAAAATATATCACAGACAAATAAATAAAGTCAGAAACACAGTTAATACTGATCCACAATAATTATGTAACAAAAAATTGAATGAATTAATACCTCAATATATTTGAAAACACAACCACAAAATACATAAACTATTTCCAATTGAATTCACCCAACTAGTTGGTTGGGTGAATGTCATTCCTAAAAAATTCAAATTCATAATCTTTATTGCTCGAAGCTAGATTTACTGCATGTTCTGACATATCACAATTATACGGTTAAACGAGATATGAATTTGATTGTACATTCATGTTAATCTAGGTCATAACGTGTCAAAGGTTAAACAGGTTAGATTTAGCCAAACCGGAACGAAATAGATCACACATTTCAAGCATTTACGATCTTCATCGACACATCGACATGTTAATTATGTATGCTAAACAGGGACATGTTAAACTTTGAAATTGAGAGTAAATTTTAAAATACTTTAATGCTTATCAGCATTATTATGTGGGAACATTGATAATGTTTAACAAGACATGATTGTTGGTGCACAAAGAAGAGATGAAAGGAAAAAGGAATATATTTAATGATAGCTAAAAATAAGAAATAATTATTTACAGTGAATTACATTCACCTACCTCACTAGGTTATTTATACACAAAATTAGGGTATAATAAAATCCTAAATATCCTTTAACAAAGATATTAAAAGATCTAAAAAGTTATTCCTAAAATTTATATTTACCCAAAACTGACAACACCAATTTCATCCCTTAAACTAAGAAATTGATGAGTCTTGATAGCCTTTGTTAGAACATCTTCCAGCTACTTCTGGGTGCTACAGTGCATAACTTCTAATATTCCGCTCTGAACTTGATTTCTCAGAAAGTGATACTTGGTCTCAATATGCTTACTTCTCCCATGCAGCACTGGGTTCTTGGCAAGATTTATTGCAAACTTGTTATTAATCATCATCTTCAGAGGTTTATTTACCTCAATCTTTAGATCTTTCAGCAAGTTTAGAATCCACACAGCTTGGCATGCAGTCAGAGCGCCTGCAATATATTCAGCTTCACAGGTTGACAGCGCAACAAGAGGTTGCTTCTAGGAACACCAAGAAATAGAACCTCCCAGACATTTGAATAAGTATCCAGAAGTACTTCTTCTGTCAACTCTATCTCCATACCAATCAGAGTCTGAATAACTCAGAGATTCTGATTCGATCTTTCTTCCAGACGAAAATAACACTTCATACTTTATAGTTCCCTTCACATACCTCAGAGTCCTGACAGCAGCTTGGTAATGAGACAACTTTGGTCTACTCATAAATCTTCTTACCATTCCAACTGTATAGCAAATATCAGGTCTGGTATTACACAAATACCTCAGAGAACCAACAAACTGTTTGAAGGTTGTAGCATCCACATCCTCTCCATCAGAATCAGAGTCCAACTTCTGATTCGTATCAGAAGGTGTGATAGCAACTTTGTAATTCTCTAGCTCAAATCTCTTCAGAATCTCAAGTTCATACTTCATCTGATGCAAAATGATTCCTTTCTCAGAGTACATAAATTCCATCCCTAGAAAGAAACTCATTTTCCCAAGATCTATCATCTCAAATGCATTCATCAGAACTTTCTTGATCTCAACTATCTCTTATTCAAAACTTCTAGTGAGTAATATGCATCAACATACAAATAGACCATAATCATATTAACTTCTAAAGTATGCGGAACATAAACACCATACTCCATCTCACACTTCTAAAACCCTTGTCCCGTGAAAAATGAATCAATCTTCAAACTCCAAGCTCTTGGCGCTTGCTTCAATCCATACACGACTTTGTGTAATTTGAACACCGTCCCTTCCTGATACTTTTTCTTAAATCCAAGAGGTTGTGATACGTATACATCTTCTTGTAAGTGACCATTCAAAAATGCATATTTTACATCTAAGTGCATCAGAGGCCAATTCCTGTTATCAGTTATTGCAATCATAAATCTGATTATTTCATATCTCGTTACATGTGCAAACACTTTAGAGTAATATAGCCCATGCTTCTGTAGAAAGCATCTTGCTACTAATCCTTCTTTGTGTTTGCCAATTGATCCATCTGGCTTTAGATTCTGCTTGAAAACCCATCTGACGCTGATGGCTTTCTTGCCTTTTAGAAGTTCTGTCAGCTTCTAAGTCTTGTTTCTCTATATAACATCAAGTTCTTCTTTCATGGACTTCAACCAGACTTACTGCTTAAAAGCCTCTTCCGTAATAACGGGTTCAGAGTCTACTAACATTCCTTCGGAGTCTACTTCAGTGTCTTGCAACATGTCAAACTCTACAAATCTTATTAGGATGCTTCTGACTCTTTGTTGCCTTTGAACTGGAACTTCAAAAACTTGGACACCAGAAATTTCTCGTTCAGAAGCGCTTGTTTCAGAAATTGGACTTTCTCCAGAAACTTGACTGTCTTCAGAGTCTGGATAACCATCGGAGTCAGATTCAGAATCATCTTCACCTTACGAATCTTCTTCAGAGTCAGAGTCTTTACCAGCTTCAGAAACATGTGTTTCTGACTTTTCTTCAAGAGTTCTCTCATCAGAGTCAGGACGAGACCTTTCCCAATTCCAGACTTCTGATTCTTCTACAATGACGTCTCTGTTAAACTCTTTGTTAGTTTCTGGACAATAAAGTTTGTACGAGTTTGTACTATGGTACCCCACAAGTAACATTACTTTACTTCTATCATCCAGTTTCTGTCTTCTGGCTTCTGGGACATGTTTGTAACATACAGAATCAAAAACCTTCAGATGACTAACACTTTTCTTATCTCCAGTCCACTTCTGAACAAGAACTATTTCCTTCAATTTCTTCGTTGGGCATCTGTTGAGCACATAACATGCAGTGGCAACAACTTCTCCCCACAGAGTAAGAGGAAGCTTCTTCTCTTTTAGCATGCTTCTCACCATATCAAGCAAATTATGATTTGTTCTTTCAGCAAGACCATTGTGTTTAGGATTATACGGAGCAGTAACCTCATGCTCAATTCCATTCTCCTTACAAAACCTTCTGAATTTTGTGGAGTTATAGTCACCACCACCATTAGTTCTATGAATCTTCAGAGTCTGGCTATTGTGATTCTTAGCCTTCAGTGTGAACTTCATGAATTTAGCAAACACCTCGTGTTTGAACTTTATGAGAGATAACCATGTCATTCTGGTGAACTCATCAATGAATGACACAAAGTATTTATTCCCTCCAGTTGATGCTACTGGAAATGGACCGCTCACATCAGAATGCACTACTCCTAAGGCATGCTTTGCTCTTGGAGATAGTTCTGATGCAAATGGTAATCTTGGTTGCTTCCCTTTCATGCACACCTTGCATGAATTTTTAGACTTCTTGATTGTAGGAATTCCATGTACCAGATTCTTTGATTTCATAAGTCCTAAGCTTCTGAAATTCAGATGACCAAATCTTATGTGCCACAACTCACCCTCCTTGACAACACTTGTTTCACTAAGGCATTCAGAGTCTGCAGTTCTAACATTCACCTTGAATATTCTGTTCCTTTCATGTTCTGACTTCATAATCAGCTTCTGATTACATTAATACAGCTTTAGAAGATTATTCTTCATGGTAACCGAAAAACCTTTCTCAACCAGTTGTCCCACACTTATCAGATTGCTTTTCATGCCAGGTACATACCATACATTCTAGATCACTACTGCTTTCCCATTGTTTAGAATGATTTTGACATTTCCCATACCTTCTGCATTGAGGTATTTATCATCAGCACATCTGATCTTTGTACTCTTCCCAGAATCAAAATCAACCAACCATTTCTTATTTCCAGTAAGATTGTTTGAACACCTTGTGTCCATATACCACAATTTTGATGAATTCATATTATCAGATTTAGAGGCCAACAATAGCACAGGTTCATCATCAGACTCTCCTCTGGCTATATTTGCTTCTTCTGACTTCCTTTCTTTGTTTGACCAGTAATCTTTGGCATAGTGAGCAAAGTTCTTGCAACAATGACACTAAATATTCTTCTTTTCATACTTCTCCTTTTCCTTCTGGACATTCTTCTGCCTATCAGAGTTTGAAGCTTCTGACCTTTCACCACCATTATTTTTCTTCCTGGATTTTGACCAAGTCTATTTCTGATACTTCTTAACGGAAGTTACTTTTAGAGCCTGCTGCTCTACTTCCCTCTCAGAAGTTCTCGTAGTCATACGCAACTCATGTACCTCTAGACTACTTTGTAGATCTTCAACTCTCATGGTGCTCAGATCTTTGGAATGTTCAATTGCTACCATGATGTAATCAAACTGAGAAGTTAAAGATCTCAAGATCTTCTCAATGGTTACTTGTTCAGAAAGGGTTTCTCTACAAGCTTTCATCTCATTAGTGATCAGAATCACTCTAGAGATGTACTCAGAAACTTTTTCATTGTCCTTCATGTTGAGATTCTCATTTTTCTTTCTGAGAGACTGAAGCTTCACCTTCTTCACTGATGCGTTACCACTGTAACATCTGACCAGTGTGTCCCACCCAACCTTTTCTTTTTCAGAATCAACAATCTTCTCAAACACATTCACATCCACACATTGATGGATGTAGAACAACGCCGTCTGATCTTTCTTCCTTAGCGCCTTCTGTGTCATCTTTTTGCCTCAGTTGCGCCTTTATAGCCATCGGTGACAAGATCTACCACATATTGAGAACCAAACAACACGCGCATCTGGATCTTCCAAAGATTCCAGTTTTTGCCATCAAAAACTGGAAGCTTGGAATGGATATCACCGTCGTTTCCATTCATCTTCTACCTTGTGTAATTTACGCAGAAACTCAATAAAACAATGTTTCCCAAATTAAACAGATTCAGAATATTGTAATTCTCAATCACACAATACTTTTCCTGTGGGTTTCGAACCGGAGCTCTGATACCAATTGTTAGTGCACAAAGAAGAGATGAAAGGCAAAAGAAATATATTTAACGACGACTAAAAATAAGAAATAATAATTTACAATGAATTACATAGACTTACCTCATATGTTATTTATACACAAAATTAGAGTATAATAAAATCCTAAATATCCTCTAACAAAGATATAAAAAGATCTAAAAGAATATTCCTAAAATATAAATTAATATCTAAAAAATTATTTCTAAAATATAAATTAATTCAACCAATGTTAAAGTTATTAAATTTAACTTTATTGACTTTTAAAACATTTTACAAGGGCCTCAGCATATACTTAAGAGACAAATGTAAGTGATTCAAAAAGTGATGAAAATTCAAATCAAGATATAATTAAGATGGAAGAAAACATCACTCAATTAAGAAGCATAACAATTCAGCATAACATGAGAGTCATACACATAAAGCACATCTAGGGCAAGAAGAGTCATCAAACTCTACACATAACGGAAAATATGCACAAGCAAACACAATATATCTAGAAAACTTAAGCACATTAGTTTACAGATACAATCCAAACTCACATGACAGAGGGGATTTAAATTCTCTATTTTAATATACCATTACCACTAAATTGACACTTCGTTGAGGGCATTACATGCTAGGAATTCCAAATAGTAATATTAAAAGCAGATTGTTATAGAAAATAAACTAAATTATTTTATATCTCAAATTAGTTTTCACCTGGAAGTAGAAGCTTCATTGACCAAAGCAAATTTGATCAGCTCTTTGCTTTTGCATACTTACAACTTCTGATTCTGTGAGTTAGAAAATTTGTAAAACCACTAAATCAAAATTAGTTTTCATGTCTAAATCTTCAAATGAGACAATATGAATTATGGTTTCATCTAACTAAAATGTTCTATACCTCTATCTAATGCATGGTATACTGTTTTCATTCTCCTTATCGGTTCTGAGAGATTTCATATGATTATCTATCTCCTTATCATCCAATGGTCTCTCTAGGCTCTTAGAGAAATTTGCACATCTTGAATATCATTGAACTTCATCTTATTATAATCAAATCCTAATAATCATTGAGAGAATCTTTAAGAAATTCCTTCTTTGGAGAATGATTTGAACTAGACTTCAACCATCTTGTGTTGTGTCTTCAATGTTCATAGTCACATTTCAAACAAATTTATGTTCTTTCAAAGATATTTCCTGCAAACAAAATAGGTTTATTTTGTAATAAAGAATAAAAAACATTAAGCAAGAGAAAGCAAGATTATAAAACACACACCTGCACGTAAAATAAAGAGAAAAATAAGCCTAGATGGATTCTATTAAACCTTCTTGAGACCTATTGTTTAAGCACAAGCTTGTGTCATTGGTACCAAGAGATGTGGCAATTGGTGCAGCAAGGCTAGATAAGCACCGTCTGGTGACAATGAGGTAGTAGACGATGTGAAATAACTAGTATTTAGTATTTATTGTTATGATGAGTGATGACATTATTTTCAAAACATGATACTCTAGAAATTATTTATAAATGACATTGTTTTCAAAACATGATGAGTGATGCGAAATTATTTGACGATGAATCAAAACCCTAACTCATTTGCGTGCATGAATTCTGTTTGGCTGAGAGAAATTATTTGACGATGAATCAAAACCCTAACTCATTTGCGTGCGTGAATTCTGTTTGGCAGTGAAGACAAAACACAAGGGCACTGCGCGAAATATGAGTTGTTGGATGACGACGGTGGGACTTTGTCGTGGATGTTTTGTAATTGTAGGCAACGGTATGTTCACCATTGTGAATTTGGTAATTTTTAAGTAATTGGACACGACGGTAAGTTAGTGTCGTGGTCTTTGATGATTTTCAAATAATTTTTTTCAAGTAATTAGATTTTTTCATGCGGCGGTTAATGTACCGTCGTGACATATAATTTAGGGCGGTTTTTAAACCGTCGTGAAATGATTTTTAGGGTGATTGGTGTATACCGTTGTGACACGCGTCTCTATATTAGAGTTACGACGGGTATCAAGTAACTGTCGCAATCTATGTGTCGTAAAATGACATTTTTCTTGTAGTGAGTTTTCTTCAAAATAATAACTTTTTCTTTAAAAAGTTATTCAATGGTCTGTTTTACCTTACTCATCAAATAAATGATGAAGGAATGGAAAAACTTCTACATTATCACACAAGTTCTTTAGAAATCTCTTCACCTAATAACAACAAAACAGAATCATTGGATCTTTAAGACATAGTAGTATACCTAATCTTACCTTTTAGTTGTCTTGATTAACTATAACATTATCACACAAGTTACTTAATATTAAGAAAGTTGTGTAAGAAAGGTAATAAGGTATGATCCTCTATATATATGGCTGATGACTTCTCGGTAAGTATATCAATAGTGTCATAAAAAGATATAGTATCCACTCGGCCAACTTCAAAAGTGTTTTTTCCCTTTTCAAAAGTGATTTCACCAAGCTATAACCGATTACACTCCCGTGTTAACCGATTACAACACTTGAATTAATATATTTTCACACAACAGTATTCACATCTCCAAACTCACTTATCACAGTTATTCAAAAATATATCACTCATCAAAATTTTGACTGTAAGATCTTTTTAGGGAAGGGGGTGGATTAAATTCCAAACTTAAAACTAGAGAGAGACCAAATATACAAGTGCAATTAATAAAAGGAAGAAAAAAAGTTCCAAGTCAATGTGTTGAAAACAATCTTTGAAAGTCATTTAAAGTTTCCACTGACAAAACGGGTTTGAAAATGAACAAAAGTAAGGCATGGCACTTAAAAGTCTCTTAGTTGGAGAATACACGCTATGATCTTAAACACGGTCTTTGTTTTTAAAAACTATTAAACGGAAAATGGATATTGCCCAATCTTTGAAGGTCTTTTAAAGTTTTTCCACTATCTAAACATTATGGGCGGTGGGTTTGGAAATTAACAATACCAAATTTCATGTTACCTTCCTTACCATTTCCATGCACACTTTATTTTCTCTCGCTTTCCTTTCTTTCAAATAATCTATAAAGTTTCAACAAAATCTTCATTAATTTGCGGGAAGCTCGTCAAGAAATTTAATCTGAATTTTAGACTTCCTCAATGCCTGCAACACCTGTTTCCTCTGAAAAATATGTCCCTTGCTTTATTTCCATTCTCCTCTTAGATTTATATAGATGCTTGTATTTGTAGCTCATCAACTCACTCAGATAGCCTTAATAGCCTCAACTTAGCGATATTATCTGTATTTAACAGTCAATTATTTTATATCTTTAAAGTAACCCGTAATTCTTATTTTTATACATGCTCAAACTCTAGCAAAGGTCACAAACATCAACAAAGTTATAAAGCACGGACAATCGGTGTCTGACACGGGTACTGACATAATACCATTTTTTAGAGACTTCGATGCTACATAGCAACAAAGCATTTCATCACTAGATAGGTTTTTATCAAAGTTCAAATATATGAAAATTATAAACATTGAACAATGTTAAGAAATTGATATATATATATATATATATATATATATATATATATATATATATATATATATATATATATATATATATATATAAGGAATTGAAGTGGAGGAAAGAGAGAAATACAGTTAGAGAGAGAGAGAGAGAGAATGACACCTTTAGTTCAGGTGGTTTGTGCTTCTTTATTAAGGTTGTGAAGATGAGAATATAGGTGTTATGTGTTGATTGACGGCGAATCACGGTTTTTGATTTTAGAGACTTTGAGTTAAGGTGTGAATTTTTTGTAAATTTGGAGTTTCTGATTTAGGATTTAGAAGAAGCAGTTGAAAGAATTAGTTTAGAAAATTTCTATGTTTGGGAGATAAGAGTTGAAATTTTGAGATTATATTAGTTTAGAAAATTTTTTTTTTGCAATGGAAGAGTAAAAAGTTGAAAAAAATTACAACGTCTTATAAAAATTATAAACATAGCTTAAAACTATATCCGAACAATTTATGTATTTTTTATTTTATTGAATATAAGAGAACGGTTTTAAATATATAATTATATTAAAATAATTTAAAATTATATAAGAATGATTTTTATTTATTGTTAAAAAAGAGAATAAAAAATATTTTTCTTTATCATCTACAAGAATGTTTTTCAGCCATTGCATATCATTTGCCAAAAATATTTATCCTCCTGCAATGAAATATTAAATTTGTTGTCTATTACATTTACAAGAACAATTTTTTTACCTCACAAAAATTAAGCGTTGTCTTAGAGTAAAATATTATAGCCTAAGGGGTTTATATTGAAGGTAACTAAAAGTTTTAAGATCATTTGCTAGTAAAGTAGTCCAGCAGTTGAGATGTCTCTACAATAAGTTTTGACTGGATACAATATTTACTTTTATGTCTGGTACAAAACCGAGCTAAAAATTTAATCTTATCTCACTTAATAAGTGTTTTTTATACTAGTGTCGCCTCCATTGAGCTAAGCTTTTTGTCTATCCATTATCAAGCTTCTCGATAATGGTGATCTTTGCATTACAAAAATGAAGACTACAAAATTATTAGCATGCAGTCGGAGAATTTGCATAGTTGAGAGATACTTCAAATATGATAGCCATTTGAGGGAGTCTCCCTTCTCCTTTTTTCCTTCCCATTTTCACGTTCATTCTATGCTTTTGAGAGGAACATAAAACTTTTGAGAATGTCGGTCATTAAAATAAAAAGGCTTAAATTATATAAGCAATTACCATGAAGTTTCCTTTCATTAAACAAATAAGAAGTTACCAAAATAACCTTGCTATTAAACCATATTACCAATGTAGGCCCTTTTACTCAAATAGTGGATTTTGAAACTTTCTAAGTATACTTTCGACTCTATTAAATCTTGATTCAACTCAATTTATAGTATAAGATTAATAGGGATTTATCCAAATATCGATTATTTTATCCTTGATTCTATAATTCTATAAATTTTGGTGAATAAACGAGTTTCAATTAAATTTTTCATACGGGGATATTACAAATTATTTTTCTTGTAGGAGATCATCTACTTTCTTCCATAATTTCTTTAACACTATTAATAAACTAAGGCATAGGTATTATAATTGATTCAATGGTATACCATAGTTCTATAATATTTGTTTAAAGTTTTTCATGATAATATTTTCAAAAATTTTCTCTGTTAAATTTAATGTAAAAGCTATTGTAACAAGAATCAAGTAAATATATGGGTGAGAACGCGTTGCAATTGAAGCCATTGAGAATACACACCTTGAACTGATCGATAGTGGCTTATATTTTCTGATCCATTTGATTGAATGATCAAATGCATTTTCTGTGCTTTTTCACCTTTCCTTTTGGTTAAAAGAAAAGTCAGTGGCGACTCTTGCTAACCGCAAAATTTGCGATCAAATGCAAAACAACCAAGTCAGTTCTCCCACCGTATCACAATCACCTTTAAGAATATGAAGATTTGATGAAAAATTTCCACTTGCATAATTCACCGCCATTGATTTTCTTATACTTCCTATGATCACTCAACCGGAGCTCTTGATACCAGATGTTGGAAATCCACCAATATCTATGATGAATTTCTATCAATCTTGATGAACAAGATTGTTATAACCACACAATAAAAACGAATTATATGAAAGAATAAAAGAAAGAGAAGACAATGATTTTCTACAGAGTTCTCTCTGCCCACAAATTGTGGAAAACTTCTTATTTACTTGCAACTGCAAATTCTGTGAATACAACTTGATTGATTATAAAATAGGGGTTACTTCCTCTATTTATAGATTTAGGTTAGCCAGCTCCCTAAGACAAAAGCCCAAAACTATAAAAGTCCAAAATACATATTTTAAAATTAAATCAAATCTCTCTAATTTAAACCTAAATCAAATCTCTTATATTTTAGATCGAAATCAAATCTTGTGTGTAACTAAATCAAATTTAATTTGACACACACATTATTCGATACTATGAATTACAATTTAACACACCACCTAATTCATTATATTTAAACTATCTACATTCATCATAGCTTGAGTCATGTGAAAGTGTTTGGATCGATAGCACATAGACATGTGTCATATCATTTGAGAAGAAAATCTGATGACAAATCGAATCAAATGATCCTAGTAGGATATCATTCGACAGGAGGTTACAAGTTGTTCGATCCCAGACTCACGCCTCAGGTGGTTCTCAGTGATGCTGTCTCTCAGCACCTAGAAATTACGGGACCACGAGGACGATCCCAAACTTGTCACTCTCCTCCTCATGACCCCAGGGGCATAGGTGACAGTCAAACTTCCTTGTGGATAAGACAGTAGTGAAATGTCCATTAATGTCAACGATTTATGATAAGTATTTTCACATAAATTGAGAAGATTGGTTTCAATGATTTTAAGACACTAAAATCATGGTAACTTTATATAATTAATTGATCAATGGAAAATTATCTCCTTTCATGGGAAATAAAAATAATGTTGCATGTGATAGTTAAAATTGAGATCGATGTAAAATTATTTAAATGTATTTATTTTTAAATTTTATTGATAGAAGCCAAAATGATAATAATATTCGTACATTAACTTGTACAGAGGTACAGGGCTACATTAGAGTGTATTTATTTGGCAACAACATAGATGTCCTTGACAACTTCCACTTTTCAAACCTCGTCGTCCACATCTCTGTAAACAACTTTCATTAGATAATGGACATTCTGGTGTGTCAAAACAATCAGTCGTGATATCATCACTCATAATTTCTTCATATCTTCTTGCACCACCTACAATCAATACAATTTTTTTTTATATTGAGAAGGTGTTGTGGCATCAATTATTTTTATAAAATAATAAAAAATTATGTAGAGAATAAATAAGTATGTTACCTGGATGCAAAACTAAAGCAATACAAAGAATTGCAATGAAAAAATATACTCGGTTGATAGCCATGTTTTCTGAAAAGATGAATGGACAAACAACACCCGTAAAGTAATTATTTGTTGAATCTTCTACATATATTTATATAACAATTATGTTTGACTGTAATAAATAAAATATATGAAACAAAGAATATATTTTTAAAAAATGAATTTACTGGATAATAAAGAATAAGTTTGTTTTGGTCTTGAAAAACAATTTTTTTCTTTGTATTTTTAAAATGATTTAAATAAAAATTTCATTTAAAATACTAAAAAAAATATTTAAAATGTTTTTTTTAATTAAAATAATTAATTTTAATATTATATAACATAAATTTATATTATATAATAATACTAATAGATAAAATCACAAACAATTGTGTCTTAAAAACCATTTCTTCAAAAAGTTATTCAAAACAGCTTCAAAATTAGTCTTGTAAATCAAATATTTTCTTTGTATTTTTAAAATGATTTTAATGAAAGTTTTATTTAAAATACAAAACAATTTTTTTTTGTAACATTCCATTTTGTCTAAGCATGTATGTGTATATATTTGAAATGCTAAAAAAAATTAGTAGCTAGTTAGAACTAAAGGAATTACTTAGAATATGACTAGATGACAAATTTATAAATATCACTTAGTTGAAGAGCACTTTAAACATTAAACATCTTGAATGCAATTATACGGTCTTGTTTGGTAAATGGACATTCCAAATCATATATTTGATAGTGGAGTAGAGAGAGAGATAAGGAGGAGAAACTTATGTTCATCATCTCCTTTGCCATTTCCACACACTTTGAAAAGTATCCACTAAGCAGGTAATATTTGTTTACTCATAACTCTGTTTGAGTTGATTCCAGACTTTTTGAAAATCTTACAAAATTCCTTACGTTTTGCATATACATTTTTCATTATGGATGTTTGTGATCAAGGAGATAAATGAGTTTGATGTTTGAGAATTCTTGCTGAAATGGGGGTAAATGGTGTTACAGGATTGATGGTGATTGAAGTAGAACTTTGATTATGATAGGAGTTCAATGGAAGCATATTCATCTTCCTAATCTACTTTGATGCAAGGTGAGTTCCATTATATAGGAACTTGGGGTAGGAATTGGGAATAATGCATGTTGGGATAAAGGGTTTTGATGAGAATGCCATGAAATTGCCTCTAATGCTAGCATATGATCCCCTTGTAATACTTGTATGCATATGTACCCTTATTGCGTTCAATATGTTGTTGATTACTGCTTGCATATGGAAAATTGGAGTTTTGGAACCAAAAGTACGTAATATACGTTTTCTGGTTTTCTCAAAAAATTGTAGGTCGCGCTTAACGCGCAGAATGGCTCTTAGAGCTCTTTATCAGAAAATGAGAAAAATAAAAGGTACAGATCGCGCTTAGCACGAGTCTGTCCGCGCTTAGCGCGAAAACTGTTGCCTCGTGATTTTAAACTTATCCATGGAGTGTAGTACCATCCCGCAACGATAATCAGACACATCCTTAATCTTCTATGACTTCTATGATCATGGTATGAGCGAAAAAGGCCTTAGAGAAACCACTTAATTCTACACTATTAATATGAGTTACATTGGAAACATATGAAATGATAAATGAAAAGGATACACACACACACACACACACACACACACACACACACACACACACACACACACACACACACACACACACACACACATATATATATATATATATATATATATATATATATATATATATATATATATATATATATATATATATATATATATATATATATATATATATATATATATGTTATGTTATGATCCCTATGTCAATTATATGATTATGTACGAATGATAAATGACACATATTCATAATACATGTTATGACCCCTTATGTCACTTGTGTAATTATTCGTGCTTAAGAAATGCATTATGTAGGGTTCTATGTTGTGATCATTCAATTACATGCTTTATGAAAATGAATGATAATACATGTATATGATGAAAATGTATTATTTCATAAATGATATTGTGTGATTATTTGTTAGTTCCCATTTTTTCCGGTTGAATGTTCATAAGTAATTGCTATGTGGCTTGATATGTCGTGTTTATTATACTGTGTTGTGTGATCTCGATAATCTACCGTGATGTGTGATCTCAGTAGATGTATTCTTGAATTGAATTAGACCAACTACTAAGACGTAAATCACTTATGACCTCGACTAATATTGTGTGGCCTTTATTTTGTGCCTTGCTATGTGGTCTGAGATACCTTGTTATGTGGTCTGGGTATGTCATACACACCTGAGCTACTATTGTGATGCGCTTGTGTGAGTCCATGAAAGGCGTTTCCACCAGTAGTTAATAATATTATGTGCTTGGTATGGTAAGGTTGTGATGCCATGTAGGAAATATGACTTTGTGGATTTCTAAATCACCTCTAATGGTGCCACGTAGGCAAAACTATTAGCCTTTCAGCTGGTGGGCTCGTGTTCTCAAGATGGAATTTTTGCACTGGAGGATTTTAATCACATGTATTTTGTTGATTGATTGGGTTGTGACGCCACAAAGGAAATGTCACCGTGTTAACTTGTCACGGATGGAATTCCATTTAGGAATAATCTGATTCATTGTGTTGTGAGTGGTGCAAGTCTCCTAACACGATGCACGGGTGTAACTCACTGAGGGTGTGATAATGTAACCTGGTTAGGGGCATTAACATACTTCTAAATTCCTCGTATACGAGTATGTGTCGGCATACTTGATTGTATTTAGATATGTGTTTTCTTAATCTCATTGGGATGTTAAGGGACTACCAATGGAGATTTCCCCCGTTTGGGTACTTGCACCTAGCCGTGAGGCAACCCCTGATTCGCAATGAATCCATTTTGATGCATGCATCTTTTAGAAATGACTGAACCCTTAAGATAGGGGAACTCAATGAGATTTAGTAATCTCACCCCAATCCTCTTATTATTTTCAAGAACATATTATAGGTAGAAGAATTACTAGATGGTCGGTTTTGAAGATTGCGGGCGAGTAGATGGCGCGAAGGCCTCATCAGATTTTATCTTTCTTCTGTGCATTTTTGAGGACAAGTTGATTTTATACATTATGATATTCAAGTTGTGTTGTATACGATTTTAAATTTCTTGTCTTTTTCCAGCTTTTATAGATGTTTCTGTGTACCATTTTTAGCATTGCTGCATATTATTCTAGACATATATCTACAACATGTTACAATTAGTATCATAACAGGTCGATTCTTCTCCATGCAATGAAACATCACAAGTAATTCTCTTCTACATCATATGTTTGTGTGTTGCTAGCCCGATTTCTACTATTGTAGTATTTGGTCATTGAGCCTGATCACCTCACTGATTGCATATTCGATGGATAGGATCACGGTGGAGCCACCACGAGGATGTGTAAGATCTGAAGCAACTTAATTTAATGTATTAGAAGCCGATTGAATTGAGATAATGTTGGGTCTGTTGAGCAAAGATGGATCGTTTGACGCAAAATGATTGAAATCCTAACTTTCATGGAGAGATTTAAGACAATTGGAATTCCCAAAGCTTTGATTGGACGAAGTGAACTTCTTTTAGGTCCCTGTAGCAGTGGAGGAAATTCACGAGGCACTTGAGTAGAATTGTAATAAGGTAATTTTGTAATGGAGTGAAGTTTAAAACTATTAAAATTCATGACTTAACCCTGGTTGCCAGTGATGTGTACGACTTAAGAACCAGATGAGCATAAAAGCTTTTGAGAATTTAAACAGAGAAGTCAAATCTTTATGGTTACTCTAGTCTGGGTATTAGTTGGATGGACAAGGTGTAAGATTCTGACTTGATTTGGTGTACCCTAAGTGGTGAGTAGTCACTAGTAAAAGATTGAAAGAATGAGTTGAAGTGATAATCTCCAATTGAGAAAATCTTGGATGCCCGATTAGTGAAGGGACTACTCTATATCCGTTCTTGCCAACCTGTGATTGAGCCATAAAACTACACTTGGCGTTGGGTAATTAGATGTATGGAAGCTAGTATCTATCTGGAACATCAGTGGGATGAACGCAGTTGTGCCATTTGTTTAGAACCATGGTATTCCTATATGGCGGAATTACCTTTAAAATCTCTTATTCATGTAATGTATGGGTAATTACATGCATGGCATAATTGTTCGAGCTGAATTCTTACCCAGTTGTATCTGGCTTGTTGCCTTCCGAGCAAGTGGTGTTCTGATGCCATGTAGGGAATATCACTTTGTGGATTTCTAACTCACCTCTAATGGTGCCACATAGACAAAACCATTAGCCTTTTGGCATGTGGGCTCGTGTTATCAAGATGGCATTTTTGCACCAGAGGATTTTAATCACATGTGTTTTGATGATTTATGGGGTCGTGACACCACATAGGCAATGTCACCACGTTAACTTCAATTTAGGAATGATCCAATTTTTCGTGTTGTGACTGGTGCAAGTCTCTTGATGCGATGCACGAGTGTAACTCACTAAGGGTGTGATAGTGTAACCTAGTTAGGGGAATTGACGTACTTCTGGATTCCTCATATACGGGTACGGGTCTGCATACTTGATTGTATTTGGATATGTGTTTTCTTAATCTCATTGGGATGTCAAGGGACTACAAATAGAGATTTCCCCCTTTTGTGTACTTACACCTAGCAATGAGGAAACCCCGGATTCATAGTGAATTTGTTTTGATGAAATCACCTTGTAGAATTGAGTGAACTCTTAAGATAGGGGAACTCACTGAGATTTAGTAATCTCACCCCAATCCTCTTATTATTTTTTAAGAATAGGTTATATGTAGAATAATTGATAGATGGTCGGTTTTGAAGACTATAGGCGAGCAGATGGCAGGAAGACCTCGTCATATTTTATCTTTCTGCTATGCGTTGCTGAAGATAAGTTGGTTGTATACATTATGATATTTAAGTTGTGTTGTATACGATTTTAAATTTCTTATCTTTTTACATCTTTTGTAGATTCTTCTATGTACCATTTTTAACATCGTTGCATATTATTCTAAACATATATGTACGGGGTGTTAAAATTGGTATTAGAGCATGTCGGTTGTTGTCCCTGCAATGAAACATCACTAGAAATTCTCTTCTCCCTCGTGTGTGTGTGTGCGTGTTGCTAACTTGATTTCTACTATCATAGTATTCGATCGTTGGGTTTGATCACCTCACTGACAACATATGTGATGGTTAGGATCACGATGGAACCACCACGAGAATGCGTAAGATCTAAAGTAACTCGCGTTGAGGTAGTAGAAGACGGTTGAATTGAGAGAATGTTGGGTTTATTGAGCATAGATGCAATATTTGACGCGGAATGATTGACAACCTAACTTTTATGTAGAGATTTAAGACAAATGGAATTCCGAAAGCTTTGATTGGATGAAGTGAACTTCCTTTATGTCCCTGTAGCAATGGGGGAATTTCACGAGGCACTTGAGTAGAGCTGTAATAAGGGATTTATGCGATGGAGTAGAGTTTGAAACTATTAGAAATTCACTACTTAACCCTGGTTGCTAATGACGGGTACGACTTGAGAACCAGTTGGATAAAAAGGCTTTTGTGAATATAAATAGAGAAGTCAAATCTTTCTGGTTACTCTGGCTTGGGTAGTAGTTGGATGTATAAGGTGTAAGATTCTAACTTGTTTTGGTATACCCCAAGTTGTGAGTAGTAGTAAAGGATTGAAAGAATGAGTGGAAGTTATAATCTCCAATTGGGAAAATCTTGGATGCCCGATTAGTGAAGGGACTACTTTATCTCCATTCTTGCCTACCTGTGATTGAGCCATAGAACTACGTTTAGAATTGGGTAATTAGACATATCCTCGCTGCGTGGGCGTCCTTGTAGAAAGGAACTCAACTCAAAACGAACCGAAAACAACTGCTTAATGCTTTGGCCGCTGAAGAGGAAGAATATAAGCTAGTGTATATCCGGAACATCAGCGGGATGACCATAGTTGTGCAAGTTGTTCGGAACCATGGTATTCCTATCTGGCGGAATTACCTTTATAATCTCTTATTCATGAACCGTTCGATCTGAATTCTTACGCATTTGTATATCGCTTGTTGCCTTCGGATTAAGTGAACCATAAATGTGTGGCACTCTTAGGTTTTAGAATTCTAAGAAGCATGGATGGAAGGTTTTGAGGAACGAAGACCTCAGTGGAGACCTGTTTAGACATCTGATGGTTGTGACTATAGGATACGGTTAGAGATCGTTATACGCTACTAGGTACATTACTTGAGATCATGGCCTCGGAGTTGGACCACCATGTTGGTACTACCAGATAGGTATAACGCCATAGTATTGCTATCGTGCATGAGTTACGGAGGTCGTCCTTCTCGACGGATGTGGAACAATGTTAATCTAGAACTAAAGGAAGAATTATGATTTGGTACTCGTGGGATGCGGATCCAAATTCTCATAAGGTAGTCATGATAAGAATCCATATGTCACGCTCGATAGTGGAGAGTTATCCAAGGAGGCTATAATGGGATAGTTTAAGTTTCGATACTATGCTTATGAGGACTTTGAGTGGTTATGGCTACGTGGGTCCTATCAGATGATACCTTGTAGATGTTTCTTATTCCGAGAAGTGTTAAGTGGGTAATTATGTGTGAATGCCTAGGGTGGAACTGCTGTGTGATCATCGTGTCCTGGCCAGCATAAAGTATCACAATTTCTTAATGTTGGCAACCAATGTTAGAATAGATACATTATATCTTGGGTTAGACCAATGAGAGATGTGTCTAGAGGAGTATCTATAGATTCTCAAAAGTGAAGCAATATCAATCTCGGTAAGCAAAGACACTTTGGCTTTGGAGTGCCGAAAAATTTCAAAAGGCAATGTTCGAGGCATAAAGTATTCTTCTTTGCATTATAGTTGCACTCTAGACATTAGAAACGTTGCAATGGGGAATGCAACCGAGGAAGTGAGTTTAGTGACAGTTTCAGAAACAACGAGGCATGGTAATGAGACATTCCTAGAAGCTTCAAGTGAGAAACTGAATTTACATCCGAGTAAGAGGGATCTTGAGATTGTGCGTGTATGAGACTGCAAGGTTGAAGGAAGACGTAAAAGGATTGGTAGGTACTAAAGGTGTGAAGAAAACACAAGAAATGCATGTTTGAAAACATAAATTCTAAAGCATAAGCAAAAGTAAAGAACACGCGATATATCCTGGTTCACTTGAGAAACGCCTAAGCTAGTCCACGCCAACATACCAAGGTGATTTTACCTTGAACTCAAGGACTTAATCCACTATTTGGAATGCGACTTCAGGAAAAAGTTCGAGATCACATGGTTTTTCAATGGAATTTTTTAAAGTTTGCTAGGATATTATAAAGCTTGATTTATTTCATTGTATCTATGAATTGTTTACCTAAGCTCACCTTCCTAAAGCTATTTCGACAACTTTTATCTTCTGTATTCCCAAGTGCCAGAATATGCAGGATGTCTCTGATTATCGGTATATTTGTCTTATTAGTAGTGTCTACAACACTACTTATAAATTGCTGTCAAAAAGGCTTAAGGGTGTTTTGAACAAGCTTTTTTCTAGTAATCAGTCTGCCTTTGATCCAAATAGAGGGTTTCATGATGGTGTTTTGGTCCTAAATGAAGTGGTTGACTATGCTAAGAGGAAAAACAAAGGTTTATTTCTCTTTAAGGTTGATTTAAAGAAGGCTTTTGATTTCGTTTCATGAGATTACCTTCTATATATTCTTAAAATAATGATGTTTGGTTCTAAATGGTGTGATTAGGTAAAGGCTTGTGTGTGTTCTGCTTCTTTCTCGATTTTGACCAATGGTAGCCCAACCATTAATTTTTAAGCTGGAAGGGGAATTCTCCAAGGGGATCCTCTTTCTCCGTTTCTCTTTATTATGGTGTGTGATCGGTGGGAATGAGAACTGACTGTTTTTGGAATGCTGGTTCGCGTATGCGTTTGTTTGCACAAAATGTCGCGGTAAGAAATAGTCGCCACCGTCTTTTATTTTATCCAACAAGGAAAGGACAAAAGCACATAAAAATTCCTTTTCGAGATGTTTCTCGGGTTCGGGAGGTAGATTATAGAAAGGGAAGGTGTTAGGTACTTGCTCATTGTGTTTTCAAAAGTTTTCTTTTCTTTGTGTTTTGTGAGTTTTGAAAAGAGTTTTGTTTGAAACTTCAATTTAACTCTTGCTTCTGTCCTCAAGAGTGTATGAAGTGTTTTTGAAAACTTTATTCGAAAAGTGTAAATGTGAAAAGTTTTGTTTTGTTTTTTAAAAGGAGCAAGTACTTAAGAACCTCTACCTACTCAAAAAGGAATTAAACTGTGTAAATGTCCTTTAGACAGTGCCATCCCACTATTGAGGAGTAGGTAGCACCGTCATTGGAGTTTTCGGGTCAATTCGATTAAGGGACGTGTGGTCACTAAAGCAATGTTAGGACGCCTTAGTGGTAACCCTAATGTCTTAGATCATTTTTCCGAGGCAACCGTTTCGAGGAAACTTATGATCTTTGGACAAAAGGACAACCTCTAAAACATCCTATACTTAATGACCACGTTTGAGGCAACCAAGTGAGGCGTACCCTAGGAGTGGCATGTGCGAGTGTGTCAATTTTCAGTTATATTATCTTTGCATGTCATGGTGAGCTACTATTGATTTTAAGTTAAGAGTTAATCTTGTAATGCATAGCCTAATTAGCATACATCTAGCAGTTATTGGTTGCGGAAAATAAATTGCGGAAATTTAAATCTAAGCTACTACAAGGCGTCGGGTATTTACATCGCCAAAAACAAAACCCTTGAAATTAAATGCGGAAAAATAAATAAAAGCGGTAAATAAAGGTCCTAAGTTAAAGCTATTACATCCTCGGAGAAATTACAATATATGGATCAAAATAATATGCGCGAGAAAAGTTGAATCAGATTGTCCTTTAGGGTTTTGACCCTTTTATTGAATAAAGCATATTTTTGGTCTTTTTTGATTTAAGAATTAAGTCTAACTTAATAATGGAATTAAAGAAAATATTTTTGAGTTTTATTTTGGTTAAGGAAATAAAATCAGAAATATAAAAAAACCTAATTCTAAGTCAATTTTAATTTATTGTAAAAAATGTTAAGATTAAACCTAATTAAAAAACTAAATTAAGTGGTTAATGGTTTATTTACAAAAATAAATTAGTGAAGTTAATAAATATTATTTTTGTTGTTTCTGATTTTTTTTATGAAAAATTAAGGGTTGATTAATTAACAATAAAAATAATGAAAGCAAATTAAATAAAGAAAGAAAATAGAAAATAAGTAAACCAAAGGGGGGGGGGGGGGGGTTGGGGCCCAAATCAGGAGGTTTGGTCAGCATTTTCTTGGCCCAAACATACTCCAGCCTGCTTTGACTTTCGGATTGCATGTGCGCTGGTTGACCAGGGTTCATGGTGAACCTCATCCTGGACGACTGGATCTGGATCTGGATCCACCTGGCACGTTGAGATCTGAGGACGTATGGTAGTCCCTGCCTGAAGCGCTGCATCTGAGTACCTAAAGAAAAAATGTAACATAGTTTTGGGGGACCTGGGATTCGAATCCAGGTCACAGGGGGTTCTGCAACGCACGCTTCACCAATCCAACTACACTGCATTATTGTTATTGAATTAAGAAACAAATAATATATGGGAAAATCAATGAATACGCTGAAAAATAAATAAGAAAAGCGCTAATATTTCAAACAGGCCAATCTGGCCATGCCACGTTATCGTCTTCCTCACAAAAGCCTGGTTCGTTTACCTGCAGATTTTGTTCTGCAGGAAGTTTCGTAGGGTCGTTCAAACGTCTCTCCTAGGCCATGAAAATAAAATCCCAGAGTACCAACGTACTCGTATCTTCATCCTGGTCATCCCTGTAACCATGGTTTGCATTGATTTTCCCTGTGACATAAATGCCTTAAAACAAGAACAGGAACCCTAGGTTCTATGGGGTTAGAGGCCATGAAAATTAAATTGGATAATGCCAAAACATTCTAAATCAAATTACAATCACAAATATGTCAATATTTTAAAGAAAAGATGCAAGAATGGATGTTTTCGATTTCATGTTCAGAGCAAATTTCATGGAGACTTACAGCGCGTTAGAGGTAATGAAAGGCTTAGTTTTTGATTGGCCTCGCTTCAGGAGGTTGCTGGAAAGAGAGCTGCGTCTTTATTTTGGTCTGAATCTGCCTTCAATGTGGTTCTTGATCCCACACTTTTTCAAGGTTTTTTTGCAAAACTGTTATGGCCGTTTCCACAGAGTTTTTGTGCGTTTTTTTCTTTGTTTGCAGAGTTTCCTGTATCTGTTCTTCACGTGTGTGCAGCGTTTGTGAGCATGAGGTTTATATAGACAAGGAAATTAGGTCAACATTTGTGTATCAAATCTTGGTCCGTTATGATGAAGAAATTTGATTTGATTTTTTCATAAAGACTTGCTATATTTGATTCAATCATGGGCCTCCAATATGATGGAAATAAAAAAGCTGACTTGCCCCTTCGAATTTGCTCTCTTCGATTGCTTCAAAGTCCAATTCGAATCACTCCAGTCACAGCCCCTTCGATTGAGACTCCCCCTGCTTCGATTGCATATTTGCAAGGGATACATGCCATTGTGAACTTTGGGTGAACCTGGACAGGTTAGGATATGTGTCTTTGCTTAGTCATGCCAGCCTTCTTCATTCCTTCGAATCTGCCTTCTTTGCCAGCTTCAAAGTCCAATTCGAATCTATTTGGAACATTCTCTATTAGACAACTTCGACCAGACCTTGGCCTTGTGATGAGTCTAAGTTCTGATTCGAAGTGTTCAGAACTTCCTTCATCAGAGCATCTTAGATTAAGAGAAACTCTGCACTGAAATGCCATTCGAAGGTCATTTCGTTCTGATGTTCTGGTTGAGGTAAAGTATGAAGTTCCAGTCGAAGGACCCTATGAAGTACTAGTCAAAGCATTGTGAAATTGACTTGATCGAAGGGGTCCAGTGCTCAATCGAAGACTTGCACACCAAAGCTTGATTGAAGGAGGTCAAACGCTCAATCGAAGACTTGCAGACCAAAGCTTGATCGAAGGGTTCCAAGCATCTAATCGAAGCTTAGTAATCAGAGCCTGATCGAAGAGTGCCAAATGCCCAATCGAAGACTGGTGAACCAAAACCTAATCGAAGAGTGCCAAATGCCCAATCGAAGACTGGTGAACCAATCCTGATCGAAGGATTTTGGATGCCCAATCGAAGACTTTTCCCAGATGCCAATCGAAAGACACTTTGTTCATCTTCAAAAACTTTATTTTTCTTTAGGCAAGTGTTTGTGATCAACCATGTAAGGGAAGACCTTTGGAAACATGAGAGGGTAAATTTTGGGGTACAACATGGTGGCTGAAGGTCTAGCAGGTTTATTGCAGAATGCGTGTTGTCTCGACTACTTCTATCTTTTCTAATTGGGTGTTAATCTTCATATTGATCTTCTTCAGTTTGATGACGATATTATGCTCGTGGGAAAACATTCATGGTATAATTTAGGGACTCTTAAAACTTTGTTGAATGGTGTTGTACCCCAAAATTTGCCCTCTCATTTATCAAATATTTTCTCACAAAGATCTCTCTTGGTTCAAGACTACACTAGGGTTGATCAACTCAAGACACCTCCTTGAGCACTGATGACCAATATTAGGGTTTGAGATTGCACAAGGATAATTGAACTTTAAATGCCTCATATGACTTTCATGTATCATTATGGACCCCCAATATTTCTCATGTCAAGTTTCAAGCCTTGGATCATACTTTTGCTCAGTCAATAGAGTAGTTGACCTAAAAATCAGCTCTATTGGGGAAAATGTCAATTTTGCCCAATTTACAGTCAAACTTCATAATTTTTTATCCACATCAACATTATAAACTCACATGTGTCATTTGATAAAGTTTGGACCATAATTCCTCAAGAATTTTGATCAGATCATCAAAAGGGCAAAATGGTCAAAATTAGGGTTTTGATTGAGGAAAGGCAATTTCTGATTTTTGACCTAGCAAGTGGTCAATTGGTCTGAAGAATGATCTCAAGAGTTCAATTGCATCATTTTGACCTAATGGAATGACCCAAAACATTGCTCAAGATCAATTGGATTGATAGTGAATTTTCAGTCAACTAATCAAAAGTCAACTGTACCCTGAAAAGTCAAACTTTGACTTTTTGGTCAAAATCCAATGTCAAAGATCACAATTCATCAAAAAATGTCAAAATATGAAACTTATTCATAAAGAAATCAAAAAGTCAAGATTTCATTTTGAAAAGTCAAAGTTTTCTAACTTAGAAATTTTTCTGTGTTTAAAACTTCATGTTTTTTCACAACTTTGAGCCAATTTTCACCATGATGCAAGATGATTCAGAAGAAACTTTAAACATGAAAGTTGTAGATCTACATGATATCTACGACATTCCTTTATACAAATTCTTTTAAAAATGATTGGATCTCAAGTTGTTAATTCATAAAGTCATGGTCTTGAAATTGAACACAATGAAATTTTGCCCTAGTTTTAGTACGGATTTTGATCTAACTTCATGGCACTTTTTCATATAGTTCCAAGGGTAATTTTCAAAAGTGATTCAAAGAGAGGTTGTAGACCACACTACAAGATTTCCAAAATATCCTATAACTCCTTGAGATCATTTGTGAGCAAGGAGAATCAAAGAGATGAAGTTAGGGTTTTCAAACTTAAATTACAAGCAATTTCATGATGAACAAAAATTCAAATCCAAGCCTAGGCTGCATAATATTTGCTTTGCAGACCTCAAAATTGTTTGTCACTCCATAATAAATTTTTACACAGCTGTTAGAGCTTTAATCCAAGCACTTGAGCCTTTATCCAAGTTACATTTCCATTTATGGCACAAAGTTGCCATTTCCATTTTGATAAAGCACTACTTTTGCAATTCTCAACTTCTTGAGCTTTGTACTTCTTCTTTCTGCACACACAACCCCTATAAACCAAAAGCAATGTGTCTAAAGCCTCTTTTAACTCAGAACATGCTTGTACAACACTTTGAGATTTGTCTTCTCACTTTTCTTCAAAAGTAAGTTATAGAGCCAAAAGGCTAGAACCCATAAACCTTGAGTGCATTTGATCTCTAACCTTTTCCATACATATACAGAAGTCTATTGCAACATAACACATGAATGCTAAGACCCCAAAACACTCCCAAGCACTCTACAACTCAGAATCTTCCATAACTTAACAATTTTAAACCTAACATAGCCATCTCCAAATCTACTCGTGTGTATTGAGTTTTAACCATCCAAACACTTAATATACATCATATCAAAGTGATCCAGACCCCTGTTTCCTGACTGTAACTCCTCCATCATTATCCACCATTTCCAAATTTGAAGCTTGCAACTTGACGTGAGTTGGGAGTTTTAGCCATCCTCAAAGCAAAGTTGGAGTTGGAACACACTCAAGGATGTCCAGGCAAGCTACATAAATCATCAGGTCATCACAAAGGTTGCTCAAACTCCATACATGACTCCAGCTGCAAGAGGTAAGTTTTCAAACTTCTATCTCTTCATACAAGCATCATTTGATTATGATTTGTGAAGATAAAATGTAGATACCATTGCCACGAAGCTGTACATATCCATAGTTTGCATTTATATGGCTTGAGCTTAGAGAATTTTAGAGTTGAAGTTTATGAAATTTTTAGGTTTTAAATTAGGACTAGAAAAATTCTCATTCAACTTTGACTGTTACTTTAAGTTATTTACATGGTTGGATTCGTGGTAAGAAATGCCACAACTTTCATGTTTGAACTTTTCATTTTTGTTGAGAGATGAAGAAGTTACAGATCCTTTGGTTGGAGTTTGAAGATGAAGTGTAATCAGGCCGCGTTTTGTGTTATGTATTTATCCTTTCACACAAGTTAACTGATGTATCACCACCCCAGTGGTTAAAGCGCGCGCCTGTCACCCTTAGGTCCTGGGTTCAAGTCCCAGCGTGACCTTTTGCATTTTTTGCACTATTTTTGACATTTTTGAGCTTTTTTGTAGCGCCTGGGCTTCTATTTGGGCCTCTTGTTTTTTTCTTTTCACTAACCTTGATTTACTTCAACACCCCCTAGCCCATTTTCTTTAATTATTTCATTTTATTTTTTTATTTCATTATATTTTATTTTCTTTAATATTTTTATTATTATTTATTATTATTAATATTACTATTATTATTATTTTTATTAATAAAAATCCAAAAAAATATTTTTATTATTTACACTTATATATTTTATTTTCTCTATAAAACAAAAAGACTAAAAACATTTTCTTAAACAAATTAATTTCTTTTTCTTAAATAATTAATATTTAGACTCAGGCTTAATTATTATTTTATTTTCTTTTTTTATTCAAAACTAATTTAGAACTTAGGTTTATTTTAATTAATTAATTTTCAAATTATTTTTATTAAGTTAAAACCTTTTCACAAAAAAACCCTAAAATACATTTTTTTAACTTAATTTCCTTCTTAATTAATTTAGGTTTAAATTTTGTTTATTTTTCATTAATCATATCACTTAATTAGGATAAAACCCCTTTCATAAAAACAACAAAAAATCTTTTCTTTTTTCCATTTATATTCTTGCATTTTATTTTCAATTTTGTACAATATTCAATATGGTTGTAATAGGTAATTAGGTTTAATTTTCTTGCAATCCCCATTTGTAAATTTGTACACCCCTCCCCTAATGATGTAATAGCATAGTAATTTTACTTTTCGCAATTTACGTTTTATATAAATGCTAGTAATTAGGGTTTGTATGGAAAGAAAAAATCAACAAGTAGCAAACCCTAATTCAAGACAAAAAATAAAGCATGAAAATCAATACACTTGCACACAAGCACCCCTAGGGTAAATCCACTTGGTTGCCTTACAAAAATGACCATATTATGCATATGAGGTATCTTAGCAAAAGACAAGAAAATACAAGATCATAGTCCCTCGATGACGCTATCAAAAGTTTCCTTTCAAAATGATCTTAGTCCCTAAAGAAAAGTGCTAAGATACCTTGCAACATTGCTAATCATGGTTATACGATGACCCACGCCAGTCCCTTTTACATCCAAAGATAGGGTTACTTGCCAAATCAATGGTAAGATAACAATGTCAAAGGATAAAGGAAATAAACATGAAAGGCTTTTGAGTAGGTAGAATGTTTCTAGTTACTTGCTTCATTTCAAAACAAAAACATCCTTGCTATTTTCAAAACAAACACTTACACTTCCAAAACATCTTTCAAAAGTTGAAAACATTTTCAAAAAGATCAACACCTTTATATAAATTCTTACGAACGAGAATCATTACAAAAGTTTTCCTAAACAATGGCCTCTTTTCAAAAATACTTTTCAAAACCACACAAAGCACAATTTCAAACAAAAGCAAGTGATCTAGAAAGTAACTAAGAGCCCATGGAAAACCATGGATGAAAAGGGTGCTAATACCTTCCCTTTTCATAATCTACCCACCGAACTCAAGAAACAATCTCAAAGGTCTTTCCTGTGCTTTTTCACCTTTCCTTTTTGATAAAAGAAAACTCAGTGGCGACTCTTGCTAACCGTAACATTTGAGATCAAACGCAAAACACCCAAGTCAGGTCTCCCACCGTATCATAGAACTGGCGATTCTACTGGGGAATATCTTAAAATTGGGTTACCTCAGGGCTAGATCATATTTACTCGCTTTCATTGTTTGACTTGTATACTTTACATTATGGTTCTTTGTTTGGGTTTGAATCCTCTAACCGGATTTGGGATACCTTATAGGTAAGTAGAAATACGTTGTGGAAACTGTGCGGGGTATACCGACATGGTCTAAGCAATATCTATGTTAGTGCAACATATTTGTGGTTACCGGTAGCCCTTGAGTAGTCAAGGAGAATATGGGGCGGCTGAGTGGTGTCATGAAGCACTAATGAACTTTTAGAACCTTTACTTGACCAACTTGGCCATTAGGACATAGTGAGATGACCAGATTTGGTACAGTCTGAAGTTGGTAGATACTCGATACTACACTCATTGAGGTTTGGTTTTTTGGGATAGTTTGGTCTCCATTAAAGAGGATTGCGCTGAAACAATTCCCAAAGAAACAAACCAGTGATATTGAGCTCCCTAGAACCTGGTTACTATTCCTAGGACAGGTTTAAGCCAACTAAACTTCAAGAGGGTACTTACCTATGCTACTCCATGCAAGCCTAAACCTAAGGACTTGTTTT
Source organism: Vicia faba (assembly GCA_948472305.1). NCBI lineage: Eukaryota > Viridiplantae > Streptophyta > Magnoliopsida > Fabales > Fabaceae > Vicia > Vicia faba. The sequence continues at coordinate 265,137 of CATIWC010002249.1, read as the reverse complement.
CTTTGTTTGTATATACTTGTACATAACATCATAAACATCATAACATCATACTCATATTCACTAACCATTTCAAGGATATTGGGATTTATCTTTGTTCTATTTTGTAGGACATGGATTCTATTCACAGGAAAACTATTCAAGTTAATCTTATAAGGATCCCTCCTCAACTTAAAGAGCTAGCATCAAGGATTCCAGAAAATTCTCCATTCACCGAAAGACATGGTCGCCTACTAAACTTGGTTACCTCCAACACTGATGAATACATGATGAAGGTGCTCTTCCAGTTCTTTGATCCTTTACACCATTGCTTCACATTTCCTGATTATCAACTTGTGCCAACTTTGGAAGAATTCTCCCAACTCTTGAGGATTACAATTCTCAATCAACTACCTTTCAACGGTACATAAAGAGATCCAAAGCCAGAAGATATTGCTCAAGCTCTACACTTGCAACCATCTGATATCACAACTAATTGGGAAACAAGGAGTGGTGTCAAAGGCTTCCTAGCAAAGTTCTTGTTTGAGAAAGCCCAAAACTGTTGGGACTCTTTGGATTTACAAGCTTTTGAGGAAATTGTGGCTCTCTTCATCTATGGGATGATTTTGTTTCCAAATCCTGACCAACTCATAGATGTGAACGCCGTCAAAATCTTCATGTCTCGTAACCCGATGCCTACTTTGCTAGGGGACATCCTACATTCCTTTCACACTCGCACTATGAGGAAAAGATGTATCCTTATGTGTTGTACTCCTCTCTTGGCAAGATGATTTATTTCGCATCTTCCCCAATTTGTATTGAAGAACGAGCAAGGTTCAAGGTGGTCACATAGGTTGATGATACTCAAACATACAGACATTCATTGGTGTTCCCGATCCATAGAGAATGTTACTATTGTCGACCTTCGTGGAGAATTCCCTAATGTCCCTTAAGTTGGCATTAGGGGAGGTATCACCTATAACCCATGCTTAGCCTTAAGATAATTTGGTTACGCCCGAAGGGATGGCCCACATGAGATGCTCATTCAAGGTTTGGTATTTTACTACGAGAACAACGATCAAGGTCACCACCAGAGATTTATCCGAGCTTGGAGGATGTTGAACTAGGTAGATAGCAAGACATTGGGGCATAAGAATTTCATCCCTTTTGAACCTTACCTCAAGTGGGTACGAGCTCGTGCTCAAAATCTTATGATGCCTTACCCCTCCATTCTCCCGGTAATCATAGAGCCTGTTGTGGAAGGAGATGTCCCACACACTATCCTACATCCTGACATTCCTACCTCGCTTGAAGACTTACATAGGGATTTTAATACAACTTAAGGGTGAGCGAGACACTTTTGAGGCCCAATTCTATGCCAGCGAGAAGAAGGATTTGGAACTCACTAAGCAAATTCATGAGGAGCGACGCCTGAACGCCTACATCCTACTAAAGAGGATGCGTACAACTTTTTTATCTTAGAGTTTTATGTATTTTCTTTGTAAGCCCAAAAGAGGCATGATGTACTCAAAGAATTAATTTATTAATATAACATGCATTCCTTTTTTGGTCTATAGCAAATTTAAATCTCTAATTTCCTTGCAATCATTGCATATGCATTTACCATTCATCATAACATAAGCAGGTTTTCTCATAATAAGTCTCCTCATCTTTCTACTGTTTATTTTAGTAAGATGGATCTCGAGCAGACAATTAAAGACCTCCAGGCGCAGAATGCTCAGTTTCAATAGATGTTCTTCACTCTAGCCAAAGGACAAGAGGATCTGGAAACCTTGTTGATTGAAGAGAAGAAGAAGAAAAAGAAAGTAACCGGAGTTCTGAATATGGGAAGAAGGTTCCAAGGACAAGCCAGACGGACCCTAGACTTTGCAACGTCATCTGGTGAAAAAGATAACCAAGATAGAAAAGGCAAGGAAGCAGTTGCCCAACAAGAGTCTAATGAGGAAGAAGAAGAGGATTACTCTGAAGAGCAGTGTCCCCCGGCTGACCATAAATACAAGCATCTGGAAGAACGACTAAGCGCAATGAAAATCCAGAAAGTGCCTGGGTCTAGTCTTTGACGAGCTAGGTTTGGTGTCTGGGATTGTTATCCCACTAAAATTTAAGGCACCAATATTTGCTAAATACGATGGAGTTTCGTGTCCCAAAATGCATCTCCAATCCTATGTGAGGAAGATACAGCCTCACACTGCTGACAGAGATTTATGGGTCCATTTTTTCCAAGACAGTCTATCTGGAACTTAACTTGATTGGTTATATCAACTAGAAAGGGCCAACATCCACAATTGGGAAGACCTTGTCGCTGCTTTCTATAAACAATATCAGTACAACACAGATCTTGCTCCCACCCGTACTCAACTCCGAAGTATGGCTATGGTTTCAAGTGAAGGTTTCAAAGATTACACTCAGAAATGGAGGGACTTAGCAGGAATAGTCCAACCTCCCCTTTATGAAATAGAACTAGTAGACATGTTTTTGGGTACCCTGTCTGGTCCTTTCTTTAACCATTTAATTGGAAGCTCCTCAGCAGGATTCACTGAATTAATCATGACCGGAGAAAGAGTGGAGGTTGTGATTAAGAGTGGGAAGATTCAAAAAGTCGCATCCTCTGTTGCTGTAAGAAAGCCTTTTATTGGGAAGAAAGAAGTTGGTGTTGTGTATTATTGTACCCCAAAATTTTCCCTCTCACTTATCAAGAATTTTCTCACAAGATCTCCTTTGACTCAAGACTGCACTAGGGTTGATCAGCTCAAGACATCTCCTTAAGCACTAATGACCAAAATTAGGGTTTGAGTTTGCACAAGGATTTTTGAACTTCCAATGACCCATATGACTTTCATGGATCATTATGGACCCCCAAGATTACTCATGTCAAGTTCCAAGCCTTGAATCACATTTTTGATTAGTCAATTGAGCATTTGACCTAAAAATCAGTTGTATTGGGGAAAAAGTCAACTATGGCCAATTTACAGTCAAACTTCATAACTTTTGATTCACATCAACATTTTAAACTCATATGTATCATTTGATCAATTTTGGACCATAATTCCTCAAAAAATTTGATCAAATCTCCAAAAGGGCAAAATGGTCAAAATTAGGGTTTTGACTAGGAAAGGGCAATTTCTGATTTTTGACCTAGGAAATGATCAATTGGTTTAAGGCATGATCTCAAGAGTCCAATTGCATCAATTTGACCTAATGAAATGATTCAAAAGTCATGGGTTCAATACCCAACGCTACCTTTTACCATTATTTTTTAGCACTTTTCTCATTTTTGTTCAGCTAGGCGCCTGGGCTTCCAATAAGTGGGCTTTGTGTTTTTTTGCTGACTCCTAATCCCTGCTTTGCTTCAGCACCCCCCTGACCCATTATTTCTTTATTTCATTTTTTATATTTTATTTTACTTTCATATTTTCTCTTATTATTTTTATTATTACTATTAACATTATTTTTATTATTAACAAAAAATCCAAAAATATTTATTTTATTATTTTTTGCATTCATATTTATTTTATTTTCTTATAAAACAAAAAGGCCAAAAACATTTTCTATTAACAAATTAATTTCTTTTTTTTAATAATTAATATTTAGGTTTAGGTTTAAATATTATATTATTTTCTTGTAAATAAAATTAATTTAGAACTTAGGTTTTTTTAATTAATCAATTTCCATATTATTTTATTAATTTACAACCTTTTCATAAAAAACCCCAAAAATACTTTTTTTTTAAATTTAATTTCTTTCTTAATTAACTTAATTAATTTTAATTAATCATTTTTATTAATTAGATTTAGGTTAAAACCTTTTCATGAAAACCAAATAAAAATTATTTCTTTTGCATTTGCATTTGTACATTTTTATTCAATTCTTGTACATTTATTCAATATGGTTGTAATAGTTAATTAGATTTAATTTTCATGCAAAATTCTCATTTGTAAATTTGTACACCCCCTCCCCTAATGATGTAATAGCTTAGTATATTTTAATTTCCGCAATTTATCGTTTTATATACAAATGCTAGTAATTAGGGTTTTGTATGGAAAGATTAAAATCAATAAATAGAAAACCCTAATCAAAGGCAAATCAAGCATGAAAATCAATACACTTGCACACAAGCACCCCTAGGGTTATCCCACTTGGTTGCCTTATACAAAATGACCATATTACGCATGTAAGGTATCTTAGCCAAAACAAGCAAATACAAGATCATAGTCCCTCGATGACGCTATCTAAGTTGCCTTTCAAAATGATCTTAGTCCCTAAAGAAAAATGCTAAGATACCTTAAAACATTGCTAATCATGTTCATACGATGACCCACGCCCGTCCTGTTTACGTCATAAGATATGGTTACTTACCAAATCAATGGTAAGACAACAATGTCAAAGGAAAAGAAAATGAACAAGAAAGACATTTGAGTAGGTAGATTGCTTCTAATTACTTGTTCCATTTCAAAACAAACATCCTTGATATTTTCAAAACAAACACATACACTTTCAAATATCTTAAAAAATTGAAAACATTTTCAAAAGATCAAACATCTTTGTATACTTTCTTACAAACAAGAATCATTACAAAGATTGCCTAAACAATGGCCCCTTTACAAAATACTTTCAAAAAAACACAGAAAGCATAATTTCAAACAAAAGAAAGTGATCTAGGAAGTAACTAAGAGCCCATGGATAACCATGGATGAAAAGGGTGCTAGTACCTTTCCTTTTCATAATCTACCCCCCGAACTCAAGAAATAATTTCAAAGGTCTTTCCTGTGCTTTTTCACCTTTCCTTTTGGATAAAAGAAAAGTCGGTGGCGACTCTTGCTAACCGCAACATTTGATATCAAACGCAAAACACTCAAGTCAGTTCTCCCACCGTATCACATGTATCCTCAAAGGAATAAAGATAGAACTGAACACCGACCGATGGTAGGGGCTGTCATGATCCCTAAGCCTAAACCTACTCAACAAAGGAATGATCAGCCTAGAACAAAGAGGCCAGTAAGACAATTTACCCGGATTAATATGACACTATCTCAAGTACTACCAAATTTGTTGAGATCTAATCTGGTAACTTTGAAAGAAGCTCCAAAGAATCCAAACACAACATCTCCTCACTACCATCCTAATGCTCGCTGTGCATACCATTCAGAAAGTCCCGGCCATGATACTAACAACTGTTGAGCTTTGAAAAACAAGGTGCAAGACCTTCTTGAAGCCAAAGAAATTGAGTTTGATGCTCCTAAAATCCCGAATGCTATCACTGCTCCTATGCCCAAGCATGGTCGTGGTGTTAATGCTGTTGAAGATGATCTGTTTGTTTCTACTGTTGATGAACTTGTTACTCCTCTCCTAACCGTCAAGAAGAACATATTGAAGGCCAATTTATTTCTAGGTTGTGATGAAGGGTGTCACTTCTGTTTATCCTGACCAACTAGTTGTCATTTATTGAAAGCAGGTGTTCAGCGCTTAATAGATGAGAAAGAGACTTTATTTGAAAAGACTCATGTTCCAACTGTTTCTTACAAAGATGTTTCAATAGTAACCATTTCCGCAAATCCTTATAGGTTCTCCACCAAAAGACCCGTTAGAATTACATCATTTCCTAAAGTAGCTCCACTAATAATTAATATGCCTGGACCAATCCCGTACTCATCAGATAAGACCATCCCATGGAATTATGGGGGCGATGTCTACTATCACGGTGTCAAGCAAGATTGGCCAGTTGTTAAAGACTCAATTTCTGAGGAAGATAACTCAGACATCAGTAATATTTCGGGAACCAGCAAGATAACTCGAAGCAGAAGAATTTTCTCTTCAGAGATTGCTCCTCCGAAGACTGTCACCGATCCTGTGATCATCCCTGTTCGTGTTCCTATTGACACTACTACTATTACACCTGCTGATACTCCTACCACCGAGTCAACCGAAACTCAGGGAAAAGGCATTAAGGTTGAGCCTGTCCGGATGAAGGCACAATCAGTATCTATCCCTAAGGCCTCCCAAAAGGAGATGGAAGAAATTCTGAAGATTATAAAGAGAAGCGACTACAACATAGTCGAACTGCTAGGGCAGACTCCGTCAAAAATTTCCATGTTGGCTTTGTTGTTATGCTCTGAGGCTAATGCAAAGGCCTTGGTGAAATTCCTTAAAACTGCCCATGTACCATAAGAAACCTTTGCTGATCAGTTCCAAGACTGTGTGGCCAACTTGACCGTGGATAATGGTTTATGCTCTTCTGATGCTGACTTGACAACTAGAAGTTGATACCGGTTCGTCCTTTAATGTGCTGCCTAAGAAGGCTGTTGATAGACTCGACTGTGAAGGTTGACCTGAAAACCCAGCAATATAGTGGTAAGGGCCTTCGACGGTTCAAAGAGAATGGTGCATGGGGAGGTGGATATCCCCATAAAAGTTGGAACCCAGACCTTTGATTTAACTTTTTACATAATGGATATTCTCCCTTCCTACTCCCGCTTATTGGGCCGACCATGGATTCACATTGCTGGTGCTGTCACCTCTACATTACATCAAATGCTGAAATACCCAACCAAGGGGAAGATCATTATTGTCCATGAGGAAGAGGAATATATGGTCAGGCACTTAAACTATTTCAGATACGTGGAATTGGATGGCGAATTCATTGAAACTCCGTTTCAGCATTTCGAGGAAGTTCCACCAACCGTAGGAGTAACCAAAGTTATTTCTCAAATCCCGAAGATTACAAGACCTCCGCTAAAGATGTCTTCTCTGAAAGATGCCAAGGCAGTGATAAAAGAAGGTGAGGGTACTATTTGGGGCCAACTCCCAGATATGCCATACAAGTCTGGCAAATTTGGTTTGGGTTTCATTTCAGGAGCTCAGATAGCTATACGCCGTGCTCGCACCGGGGGACCCCCCTTTAAAGATTAGAAACCACGAAGTCAATGCAGTGGAGGATGATGAGTATAGCTACGACTTGGAGGAATGCATTTTCCCAACTGTCAATGGAGGACTCAACAACTGGGAAGCTAAATATTTTGTCCCAATTACTTTTATCCAACAGTAATTGTCTTTAAATTTTGTCAGATCTATAATAATTAAACAATTCGGACTTTTAAAGCCTTGTGTCTTACCTGAGGCACAACGGTCCATTTGTAAGGGTTGTTACCTCATTTTCATATGTCATCAATGAATCATAGACGTTTTTGCATACAAACTTTGTGTTCTTTGTCTTTCTTTTTTGCATAGTCAGATGACCGGCTTTGGTGCAGTCTGAAGTTGGTAGATACTCGATACTACACTCATTGAGGTTTGGTTTCTTGGGATATTTCGGTCGCCATTAAAGAGGCTTGTGCTGAAATAATGACCAAGGAAACAAACCAGTAATATTGAGCTCCTTAGAACTCGGTTACTATTACTAGGAAAGGTTTGAGCCAACTAAACTTCAAGAGGGTACTTACCTATGAGACTACATACAAGCCTAAACCTAAGGATTTTTTTTCTTCTATATGTATACTTGTACATAACATCATGAACATCATGAACATCATATACATCCACTAACCATTTCAAGGATTTTGGGATTCATCTTTGTTCTTGTTTTGTAGGATATGGATTCACTTCGCAGGAAAACTATTCAAGTCAACCTTGTAAGAATCCCTCTACAACTTAAGGAGCTAGCTTTAAGGATTCCTGAAAACTCTCTATTTACCGAGAGACACGGTTTCCTACTCAACTTGGTCACTTCCAACACAAATGAGGACATGGTGAAGGTTCTTTTTCAGTTCTTTGATCCTTTACACCATTGCTTTACATTTGCCGACTATCAACGTGTGCCTACTTTAGAAGAATTCTCCCAACTCTTGAGGGTTCCCATTCTCAATCAACTACCTTTAAACGGTACGGAAAGAGACCCAAAGCCAGAAGAGATTGCTCAAGCTCTACACTTGCACTCATCTGATATCACAACTCATTGGGAAACAAGGACTGGTGTCAAAGGTTTCTTAGCAAGGTTCTTGTTTAAGAAAACCCAAAGGTGTTGGAACTCATTGGACTTGCAAGCCTTTGAGGAAATTGTGGATCTCCTCATCTATGGGATGGTTTTGTTTCCAAATCTTGACCAACTCATAGATGTCAACACCGTCAAAATCTTCATATCCTGCAACCCAGTGCCTACATTGCTAGGAGATATCCTACACTCTTTTCACACTCGCACAATGAGGAAAAGAGGTGTCCTTATGTGTTGCACTCCTCTATTGGAAAGATGGTTTATTTCACATCTTCCCCAATCTGTATTAAAAAATGAGCAAGGTTCAAGGTGGTCACAAAGGTTGATGACGCTCAAACATTCGGACATTCATTGGTGCTCCCGATCCAAAGAGAATGTTATCATTGTCGACCATTGTGGAGAATTCCCTAATGTCCCTTTACTTGGCATTAGGGGAGGTATCACCTACAACCCCTGCTTAGCCTTAAGACAATTTGGTTACGCCCGAAGGGATGGCCCGTACGAGATGCTAATTCAAGGTTTGGTATTTGACTACAACAACGACGATCAAGGTCTTCACCAAAGATTTATCCGAGCTTGGAGGATGTTAAAAAAGGTAGATAGCAAGACTTTGGGGCATAAAAATTCCATCCCTATTGATCCTTACCTGAAATGGGTACTAACTCGTGCTCAGAGTCTTATGATGCCTTACCCCTCCATTCTCCCGGTAATCATTGAGCCTGTCATGGAGGGAGATGTTCCATACACTATCCTACATCCTGACATGCCTACCTCTATTGAAGACCTACAAAGGGATTGTATACAAATCAAGGGAGAGCGAGATACCTTCGAAGCCCAATTCTACGCAAGCGAGAAGATGGTTTTGGAACTCACTAGACTACTTCATGAGGAGCAGACTCTGAATGCCTACATCGCACCAAAGAGGATGCGAACTACCTTTTTATCTTAGAGTTTTTGTATTATTTTTCCCGAAAAGGCATTGATGTACTCAAGCTGTAATCTATTAATATAACACGTGTTTCCTTTTTGTCTAAAACAAATTTGAATCTTGAAATCCTTGAAATCATTACATATGCGTATGCGATTCATCATAACATAAGCAGGTCTTTTGCAACAAGTCTCCTCATCTCTCTACTGTTTATTTCAGTAAGATGGATCTCGAGAAAATAGTGAAGGAACTCCAAGCTCAGAATACACAGTTTCAACAGTTTCTCTTGACCCTAGCCAAAGGACAAGAAGAGTTGAAGACTTTTCTGGCTGAGGAGAAGGAAAAGAAGACAGAGAAGGTAACTGGAGTCTTAAACATGGGAAGAAGATTTCATGGGAAGACAAGAAGGACCTTAGACTTTGCAACGACATCTGGTGAGAGAGACAATTAAGATGGGAAAGGCAAGGAAACAGTTGTCCCCTCAGAGTCAGAAGAGGAAGAGGAAGAAGAAGACTATTCTGAAGAACAATACCCTCCAGCTGATGACAAGTATAAACATCTCGAAGAACGATTGAGTGCGATGGAAATCCAAAAAGTGTCTGGTTTGGACTTTGTGGAATTGGGGTTAGTGTCGGGGACTGTCATTCCTCCCAAATTCAAAGCACCTGTGTTCGCCAAGTATGAGGGAGTCTCATTCCCTAAAATGCATCTCCGGTCCTATGTGAGGATAATCCAGCCCCATAACATTGACAAAGACTTATGGATACACTTCTTCCAAGACAACCTGTTTGGAACTCAAATTGATTGGTTTTACCAGTTAGAAAGAGCCAATGTTCATAACTGGGAAGATCTTACTGCAGCCTTTTACAAACAATACCAATACAATGCTGATCTTGCGCCTACCCTTACTCAACTCCAGAGTATGGCCATGATTTACAATGAAGGTTTCAAAGACTATGGGCAAAAATGGAGAGATATAGCCGAAAGAGTTCAACCTCCTCTATCTGAGAGAGAGTTGGTAGACATGTTCTTGGGCACCTTAGTCGGTCCCTTCTTTAATCACTTGATTGAATGTTCATCAGCAGGTTTTACTGAGTTGATATTGACCGTAGAAAGGGTAGAAGTCGGTATAAAGAATGGAAATATCCAAAAAGATACATCCTATTCTGTAGCTGTAAGAAAGCCTTTCATGAGATTGAAATAGGTGGTTGCTGTATATCCGCAATGAAATCAAGATAGGGCCGAGCGCCAACCAATGGTGGGGGTTGTGATAATCCCTAAACGTGTGTCTGATCAACAAAGAAACAATCAACCGAGGATGGAGAGACCGGTCGGGCAGTTCACTAGAATTAACATGACCCTATCTCAGGTATTACCGCATCTACTAAGATCCAATTTGGTGACCTTGAAAGAAGCTCCAAAGAACTATAACACAATATCTCCTCACTATCATCCCAATGCCCGTTGCGCATATCACTCTGAAAGTCCCGACCATGACACTAATAACTGTTGGGCTCTAAAGAAAAAAATACAAGACCTCATTGAAGCAAAAGAGATGGAATTCGATGTGCCCGAAAAGCCAAATGTCATTTCTGCCCCTATGCCCAACATGACCATAATACCAATGCCATTGAAGAAGAAATGTTTGTTACTTCAGTTGATGAACTTATGACCCCACTCATGACTATTAAAGTGAACTTGTTGAATGCCGGTGTGTTCTCGGGCTGTGATGAAGGATATCATTTCTGTTTGTCCTCACCAACCAGTTGTCCTTTGTTGAAAGCAGGAGTTCAGTGCCTAATAGATAACAAAGAAATTTTGTTTGAAAATACTTCTGTTCCACCTGTTCCTTTTGAAGATGTTTCTATCATTACCATTTCCGCCAATTCTTCCAGGGTCTCCACCAAAAGACTCGTTAGAATTACATCAGTTCCGAAAGAAACTCCTTTGATAATTATAATGCCTGGACCAGTCCCGTATTCGTCAGACAAATCCATACCATGGAATTATGGAGGGGATATCTACTACCACGGTATCAAGCAAGATTGTCCAGCCGCCGAAGATTCAAGTTCAGAGAATGTTGACTCCGATATCAGTAATATGGTAGGAACTAGAAAGGTCACCTGAAGCGAAAGGATATTCTCTCCAAAAATTGCTCCCCCAAAAGTAGTTTCTGGACCCGTAATCATTCCTGTTGTTGCTCCCCCAAAGGCTATTCCCAGTCCTACAATCGTCTCCACTAATACTCCAACTGACCAAGTTGTTACAATCCCTGTTATCATTCCTACTGACACTCCTGCTGCCAAGTTAACCGAGACTCGAGGAAAAGGTGTTTTGGTTGAGTCTGTCAAGACGAAGACACAATCTTTGGCTATCCTTAAGACTTCCCGAAAAGAGATTGGGAAAATTCTGAAGATCTAAAAAAGAAGCGACTACGATGTAGTTGAACAATTAGGGAAAACTCCCTCTAAAATTTCCAGGCTGGCATTACTATTATGTTCCGAGGCGCATGCAAAAGCCTTGGTAAAATTTCTGAAAACTGCCCATGTACCCCAAGAGACATTTACCGATCAGTTTCAAGACTGCGTAGCCAGCTTGACTGCAGATAATGGCCTAGGTTTTTCGGATGCTGATTTAACACCAAGAGGAAGGAAGCATAATGAGGCATTGCATGTCTCAGTTGAATGTAGGGGGACAATGTTGGCTCATGTGTTAGTTGATACCGGTTCATCCCTGAATGTATTACCTAAAAAAGCTCTTGATAGGCTTGACTGTGAGGGATTGACATTGAAGCCAAGTAACATAGTAGTAAGGGCTTTTGACGGCTCGAAAAGGATGGCACATGGGGAAGTGGATATCCCCATAAAGGTTGGAACCCAATCATTTGATTCAACTTTTTATGTAATGGATATCCGCCCCTCATATTCCTGCTTGCTAGGCCGACCATGGATTCACAATGCTGACGTTGTCACTTCTATGTTGCATCAAATGCTGAAATATTCGATTCAAGGGAAGATTATCACCGTTCATGGAGAAGAAGAGTATATGAACAACCATCTCAATTCCTTCAAATATGTGGAATTAAATGGTGAATTTATTGAAACTCTATTCCAACACTTTGAAGAGGTCCCATAAGATGTGGCAGTAACCAAGGTTGTTCCCAAGATCACAAGGCCTCCACTCCAGATATCATCTCTGAAGGATGCCAAAGCAGTGGTAGAAGAATGTGGGTGCACTATCTGGGGGCAACTCCCAGATATGCCATATAAGTCTGACAAGTTTGGCCTGGGTTTCACTTCAGGTGCCCAGAAGGCTATGCATCGCGCTTCTGCCGGAGGACCATCCCTGAAGATCAGCAACCGTAAGGTCAACGCCGTAGAAGATGATAAATATAGTTGTGACTTGGAGGACTGGATATTCTCAACTGTCAGTGAAGGACTCAGCAACTGGGAGGCTAGAGATTTTTTCCCGATCACTTTTATCCCACAGTAATATATATTTACATTTTGTTGGATCTGTAATATTAAAATAATTCGCACTCTTAAAAACTTGTGTCTTACCCGAGGCACAATGGTCCATTTGTAAGGGTTATTATCTCATTTTCATATAACATCAATGAATCATGGACGTTTTTGCATACAAACTTTTGTGCTCATTTTTTTTCTTCTTTTTACATTTTTATTTCTTTCAAGGATAGTTTTACCCTTACACACACTCACACTCACAATGCAGATATACATCCATTCGGGATCCCATGGGTAACAATACTGCTATGGCCTTTTGTGACTCTGAGAATCTAATATACCAAGCGGAAGACGAAGGTGAGGAAGATTGTGAAGTACCAGGGGAACTTTCCAGACTACTACAACAAGAAGATAGAACCATTCAGCCTCACGAGGAACCCGTGGATACAATCAACCTACATACCGAAGAAGACAAAAAAGAGGTCAAGATGGGTGCCAATCTGGAACCCAGTTTCAAGGAGCGTCTGATTCAGTTGTTACACGATTATGTTGAAGTCTTTGTCTGGTCGTATGAAGCCATGCCAGGACTTGATACAGACATTGTGGTACATCGTCTGCCTACAAGAGAGGATTGTCCGCCAGTAAAGCAAAAGGTCCGCTGCATGAGGCCTAATATGTCAGAAAAGATTAAAGCAGAAGTCATGAAGCAATTCAATGCTGGATTCTTGGCTGTCACCTCTTATCCCCAATGGGTTGCCAATGTTGTTTCTGTGCCCAAAAAAGACGGCAAAGTGAGAATGTGTGTGGACTATAATGATTTGAATAGGGCAAGCCCTAAGGATGATTTTCCACTCCCCCACATTGATATTCTAGTTGACAATACGGCACAACACAAAGTGTTTTCCTTCATGGATGGATTCTCAGGTTATAACCAAATCAAAATGGCGCACGAGGACATGGAGAAAATAACGTTTGTCACGCAGTGGGGCACTTTCTACTATAAGGTGATGCCATTCGGACTAAAGAATGTTAGGGAAACCTATCAACGTGCCATGGTAGCTTTATTTCATAACATGATACATCACGAAATAGAGGTCTACATGGACGATATGATAGCTATATCTCAAATAGAAGAAGAGCATCTTGATCACTTACAAAAACTGTTTGAAAGACTGAAGAAGTACAAGCTGAGGTTGAATCCAAACAAATGCAAATTTGGGGTACAGTCTGGTAAACTCCTAGGCTTTGTCGTCAGCAATAAAAGTATTAAAGTAGATCCTTCCAAGGTAAAAGCGATATAAGAGATGCCTGCTCCTCGTGCTGAGAAGGAAGTCAGAGGATTCTTGGGGCGTTTGAACTACATTGCAAGATTCATCTCTCACCTGATAGCTACTTGTGAACAATCTTCAAATTGTTGAAGAAATATCAAGTAGTCAAATGGAATGACGAGTGCCAAGTGGCTTTTGACAAAATTAAAGAGTACTTACAAGAGCCTCCTGTGTTGATGCCACCAGTCGAGGGAAGACCATTGATCATGTATCTGACTATTTTAGAAAACTCAATGGGGTGTGTATTGGGGCAGCATGACGAGTCTGGCCGAAAAGAGCATGCTATTTACTACCTGAGCAAAAAGTTTACCAACTGTGAAACCAGGTGAAACCAGATATTCACTGCTTGAGAAAACTTGCTGCGCTCTGGCATGGGCTGCTCGCCGGCTAAGATAGTATATGCTGACTCATACTACTTTGTTAATATCTAAAATGGATCTGATAAAATACATCTTCGAGAAACCTACTCTCTCCGAGAGAATAGCAAGATGGAAGATGATCCTAACAGAATACGACATACAATATACTACCCAGAAATAAATAAAGGGCAGTGTATTAGCTGATCACCGTGCTCACCAAGCTGTAGAAGACTACAAGTCCATGAAGTTCGAATTCCAATATGAAGACATCATGATGGTAAACAACTGTGAAGAATTTCGGCCATATGACGGACCTGAACAAGGATCCCGATGGACCCTGTTTTTTAATGGGGCATCCAACGCACTTCGCAAGGGTATCGGTGTTGTACTCATATCTCTGGAAGGGTTTCATACTCCCTTTATTGCCATACTCTGCTTCAATTGTACAAACAACATGGCGGAATACGAAGCATGCATCTTTGGTCTCAGAGCTGCCATAGACTTGGGGATCAAATCCTTGGATGTATTCAGAGATTTAGCTTTGGTTATCATTCATATCAAAGGGGAATGGGACACCAAACACCCTAACCTTATCCCTTATAAAGAACATGTTTTAACATTACTACCACATTTTGAGAAGATTACCTTCGAGCATTTCCAGCGAGAAGAAAATCAGCTAGCAGACGCACTAGCCATGATATCATCTATGTCATCTATGTTTAAACTTAATTGGGATAACTAGGCTCCCCATATCACCATTGAACGAATGGATGAACCAACAAACTGTCACGAGATTAATACTGAAGAAGTAGTGGACCAGCCCTGGTTTCAAGAAGTCAAGAGATATCTCGAGGCTCAAGAATATTCAGAAGAAGCTTCAGTTAATGATAAGAAGTTCTTAAGGATATTCTCTGCTAAATTCTTCCTTAGTAATGGCATCCTGTACAAACGCAATCATGATTATGTGTTACTTCGATGCGTAGACAAGGTTAAAGCAGAAAGGATCATGGCTGAGTTACATGAAGGCACTTTTGGCACCCATTCTAGTGGGCATACGATGGAAAAGAAAATCCTACGGGCAGGCTATTACTGGTCTACCATGGAAGCAGATTGCTATCAACACTCTCCAACCTGCCACAAGTGTCAGATTTATGCTGAAAAGGTGTACGTACCTCCGATTCCTCTGAATGTCTTGACAACTCCTTGGCCCTTTGTTATGTGGGGAATTGATATGATTGGGGAAATCAAGCCAACGGCCTCCAATAGACGCCACTTCAACCTAGTGGCCATTAACTATTTTACAAAGTGGGTTGATGCAGCCTCCTTCGCTTCCGTTACCAAGAATGTTATTGCCCGTTTCATCAAGCAAAATCTCATTTGACGGCACGGTATCCCAGAGAGGATCATCACTGACAATGATAAAAATCTCAACAACACTATAATCACCGCCTTGTGCGAGCAATTCCAGATTCAGCATCACAATTCTTCTCCTTACTGGCCGAAGATGAATGGTGTTGTCGAAGCTGCAAATAAGAATATTAAAAAGATCATTCAGAAAATGTCAGTCGCATACGAAGACTAGCATGAGATGCTACCATTCGCTCTCCACGGGTATCGTACCACAACTCGCACATCAACCGGGGAAACACCCTATTCTCTGGTTTATGGCATGGAGGTTGTCTTGCCTATCGAGGTCCAGATCCCCTCTCTAAGGATTATGAAGGATGCAAGGCTGAACGAAGACGATTAGATCCAGACTCGACTTGATCAACTGAACTTGATTGATGAGAAGAGACTTACTGCTGTTTTCTATGGTCAAATGTATCAAAAACGGATGATCAAGGCTTTCAACAAGAAGGTCAGACGCCAAGTGTATCAAGTTGGGGATCTAGTGATCAAACGCATCATACTACCACAAGGTGATCCCAGGGGAAAATGGACTCCTACCTATGAAGGACCATTTGTAATTAAAAACATTTTCTCTGGTGGGGCAATGATATTGACCACCATGGATGGCGACGACCTGCCGCACCCTGCGAATGCAGACATAGTCAAAAGATACTACGCATAAGAAACCCGCTAGGTTGACACACCTAGACAAAACAAGGGCATCCCGGTGAACCAAAAAGGTTCGGGCAAAAATTAGGGATAAAACAAAAAAATCTGTACACCCGGCAAGTTGAAAACCAGAAAGGGCGACTTGGGCAAAAAAGGGTTTCCCGGTGGACTGAAAACCCGAAAGGGTGGTCCAGGCAAAAGTTAGGGAATGTAAAGCGTATGACTATGTCCCGTTGGATCACTTTATGGACAACCTTTGGCTTCAACTGACAAACTCAGAGGTTCTGATAAATTAAATCATCTTCGGACGAGGCTACAAATAGACAAGATGCTCAGAGATACGAAGGCTATAGTAGAATGGGAACCCCACTGGATTATTACACATAACTATCTTTTCTTTGTATTAAAATTTTCATTTTTTTACGATGGCGTTCTCTTACTAGAATTTTTGTCTCATTGTACAAAAATACTTACTCAAAGTCAATACAAAGATATCTCCTTGAAAGTGCTAAAACTATTTTTTTTCGTTACGCTTGTGTTTTGTTTACAAAAACGTCCAATGATTCATTGTTGAACATATGCATTTGAACATAATTACTGTTTACAAATAAACAAAATAAAAGACAATTACTAATGGCTTTAAGAGGTAGGGAAATCTCTCTAAGCTATTTCCATAAATCCCCCACAATTTGCAGTTTAATTCCCAGCGGAACAAGCTTCCAATTATCAATCCCCAGTAGAAGTCATTCAATTTCTCAGGATTTCACAACAGGATTTTACAAGCAGTACACAGAATTTCCCTTACAACAGATTTTATTTCTCTAAGAGGAAATTCATCAACACTTCAACTTCATAACATGAATACTTACACTCCATATCCTCAACAGCGGTCAGGGATTTATTTTCCCCAGTCCAACAACAGTGTGGCAGATTAGCTCACATGCGCATACATCCAATCCATATATCATAAACATTGATAAAATAAATGCATTATATCATACATTTCATACAACCTGACCCTGCATTTTAGCTAACATTTACCCTTTTTAGGATAAGATTAAAAATTATCATTTACAATGTTCAGAGTTCTCAGATACTATTCAGATACGCTCCAGACACGGATGCCATTCTGATACTCATTTAGTTTCAAATCTCAGATACAGTTCAGATATGCTCCAAACATGAATGCCATTCTGATAAACATTCAATTTCAGTTCTCAGATACAGTTCAGATACGCTCCAGACACGGATGCCATTCTGATACTCATTCAGTTTCAACTCTCATATACAGTTCAAATACGCTCCAGACACGGATGCCATTCTGATATGTATTCAGTTTCAACTCTCAGATACAGTTTAGATACGCTCCAGAAACGGATGCTATTCTGATATTCATTCAGATTCAACTCTCAGATACAGTTCAGATACGCTCCAGAAACGGATGCCATTCTGATACTCATTCAGTTTCAGTTTTCAAATACAATCCAGATACGCTCCAGACACGAATGCCATTTTGATGCTTATTCAGATTCAACTTCTCCTATACAGTTCAGATACGCTCCAGACACGGATGCCATTATGATACTCATTCATATTCAACTTCTCAGATACAGTTCAGATACGCTCCATACATGGATGCCATTATGATACTCATTCAGATTCAGCTTTCATATATAGTTCAGATACGCTCCAGACACGGATGCTATCCTGATACTCATTCAGATTCAACCTTTTGATACAATTCAGATACGCTCCAGACACGGATGCCATTCTGACACTCATTCAAAACTAGCTTTCAGGTACAATTCATATACGCTCCAGACACGAACTCCATTATGATAATCATTCAAAATCAGCTCCCAGATACAGTTCAGATACGCTCCAGACACGGACGCCATTCTGATACTCATTCTTTCAGCTTACAAATTACAACACAAACAATCACTTTTGGATGGAATCTTTAAGCCCATCTCCTACAACTTTCTATCACCTCTCCAAATGGCATATTTAAGCCCATTCCCTCAACCATGACATCACCGAGTGCAAATATATGGGCACTCTAGTGTACAATCATCTTCCACCTTCGAGTCACGAATGGAAAAACTTTCCAATCTAACTCCTCATGCTTAAGATTGAACAGGGGCAGCTGTTGTACCCCAAAATTTTCCCTCTCACATATCAAAATTTTTCTCACAAGATCTCCTTTGACTCAAGATTGCACTAGGGTTGATCAGCTCAAGACATCTTCTTAAACACTAATGACCAAAATTAAGGTTTGAGTTTGCCCAAGGATTTTTGAACTTCCAATGCCCCATATGACTTTCATGGATCATTATGGACCCCCAAGATTACTCATGTCAAGTTTCAAGCCTTGAATTACATTTTTGATCAGTCAATTAAGCAGTTGACCTAAAAATCAATTGTATTGGGGAAAAGGTCAACTATGGCCAATTTACAGTCAAACTTCATAATTTTTGATCCACATCAACATTTTAAACTCATATGTATTATTTGATCAAGTTTGGACCATAATTCCTCAAACAGTTTGATCAAATCTCCAAAAGGGCAAAATGGTCAAAATTAGGGTTTTGATTGGGAAAGGGAAATTTCTGATTTTTGACCTAGCAAATGGTCAATTGGTTTAAGGCATGATCTCAAGAGTCCAATTTCATGACTTTAACCTAATGACATGATTCAAAACATTGCAAGTCCATTGAATTGACAGATGAATTTTGTAGTCAACTGATCAAAAGTCAACTGTATACTAAAAAGTCAAACTTTGACTTTTTGGTCAAATTTAAGTACCAAAGATCACAATTCATCAAAAAATGTCAAAATATGAAACTTATTCATTAAGAAATCAAAACGTCAAGATTTCATTTTTAAAAGTCAAAATTTCTAAACTTAGAAATTTTTCTAAGTGTTGAAAATTCATGTTTTTTTCATAACTTTGAGCCAAACTTTCACCATGATACAAGATGATTCAAGAGAAACTCCCAACATGAAAGGTGTAGATCTCCATGAAATATACAACTTTTCTTCACACAACTTCTTCCAAAAGTTCTTGGATCTCAAGTTATAATTTTATGAATACATGCTCATGAACTAAAAAAGACTTAGTGAAATTTTGCCCTAGTTAGACAGATTTTTTGACCTAACTTCATGGAAATTTTTCACATAGTTCCAAGGGGAATATTCAAAAGCAATTCAAAGATGGGTTGTAGACCATATTGCAAGCTTTCCAAAATGTCCAATAACTCCTTGATATCATTCTTGAGTAGGGATAATCGAAGAGATGAAGTTGGTGTTTTGTCACTTGAATTACAAGGCATTTTGTGATGAACAAAAATCCAATTTCAAACCTATGCTGCACAATCTTATTTTCCAGGCCTCTAAACCTCAAGACCTCTCCATAATCAGAAGATTACACTTGCTTTTGAGCTATTGTCCAATTGTTCCAATCATTGTCCAAGCCAATTTGCCATTTTAGGAAGAAAGTTGCCATTCCATTCTTGAAAAGTTGCTTTAATCACAAAGTCAATTTGTCTTGAGCTTCTAACTTGTTCTTTCTGCACACACAACCCCTATAATCCAAAATCAAGGTGTCTAAGGTCTGAAGAAGCTCAGGACATGCTTGTACAACATTTGAGATTTGTCATTTCACTTTTCTTCAAAAGCAAGTTACAGAGCCATAACCCTATAACTCAGAAGCCTTGAGTGATTTTGTGCTCTAATCTTTTCCATACTTATTAACAAGTTTATTGGAAGCTAAGGCACGATTTGAAGCATCCTAAAACTCTCCCAAACACCCTTGTTGCACAAGACTGCTCAACTTGATAGTTTCGATCCAAAACTCTCCATCTCCATTTCCACTCGTGCGTTTTGATTCTTAATCATTCAAACATCTCACATACATCATACACAAGTGATCCAGGACCCTGTTTCAAGACTGTAACCCCTCCATCACTATCCACTATTTTCAAATATCAAGCTTGCAGCTTGACTTGAGTAGGGAGATTCAGGGACTTTCAAAGCAAAATAAGAGTTGGAATACACTCAAGAAGGTCCGGGCAAGCTAAACAGATCATCAGGCCATCTCCAAAGTTGCTCAAACTCCATTCACGACCCATCTGCAAGAGGTAAGTTTTCAAACTTCCATCTCTTCATACATGCATCATTTGTTTCTGATTTGTGAAGATAAAATGTAGATATCATTGCTATAAAACTGACCATGTTCATAGTTTTCATTTATATTGATTGTATGTAGAGAATTTCAGATTTGAACTTTCTGAAAATATTAGGTTTCAATTTAGGGCCAGCAAAATTAATCTTCATCTTTGACTTTTAGCTTACATAAGTTATATGGTTAGATTCGGGAGGAAAAATAGCACAACTCTCATGTTTGCGTTTTCCATTTTTGTTGAGAAATGAATGAGATACAGATGGTCCGGCTGGCTGAAGGTTGAAGAAGAAGTACAAGTCATGGAGACGTTTTACCTTATGTATTTATTGTCTCATTTGTATTAACGGGTGTACAGCCACCCCAATGGCAAAGGTAGCACGCGTGTGTATGGAAGGTCATGGATTTAATACCCAGCGCTACCTTTTATCATTATTTTTTATCATTTTTCTCATTTTTGTTCAGCTAGGCGCCTGGGCTTCCAATAAGTGGGCTTTGTGTTTTTTTGCTGACTCCTAATCCCTGCTTTGTGTTTTACCTTATGTGTTTTTTTACATTTTATTTTACTTTCATATTTTCTCTTATTATTTTTATTATTACTATTAACATTATTTTTATTATTATTAACAAAAAACCCAAAAATATTTATTTTATTATTTTTTGCATTCATATTTATTTTATTTTCTTATAAAACAAAAAGGCCAAAAATATTTTCTTTTAACAAATTAATTTCTTTTTTTTAATAATTAATATTTAGGTTTAGGTTTAAATATTATATTATTTTCTTGTAAATAAAATTAATTTAGAACTTAGGTTTTTTTAATTAATCAATTTCCATATTATTTTATTAATTTAAAATCTTTTCATAAAAAAACCCCAAAAATACTTTTTTTAATTTAATTTATTTCTTAATTAACTTAATTAATTTTAATTAATCATTTTAATTAATTAGATTTAGGTTAAAACCTTTTCAAGAAAACCAAATAAAAATCATTTCTTTTCCATTTGCATTTGTGTATTTTTATTCATTTCTTGTACATTTATTCAATATGGTTGTAATAGTTAATTAGATTTAATTTTCTTGCAAAATCCCCATTTGTAAATTTGTACACCCCTCCCCCCCCCCCCCCTCCCTCTTTTTTATGTAATAGCTTAGTATATTTTAATTTCCGCAATTTATCGATTTATATACAAATGCTAGTAATTAGGGTTTTGTATGGAAAGATTAAAATCAATAAATAGAAAACCCTAATCAAAGACAAATCAAGCATCAAAATTAATACACTTGCACACAAGCACCCCTAAGGTTATCCAACTTGGTTGCTTTATACAAAATGACCATATTACGCATGTAAGGTATCTTAGCCAAAACAAGAAAATACAAGATCATAGTCCCTCGATGACGCTATCTAAGTTGCCTTTCAAAATGATCTTAGTCCCTAAAGAAAAATGCTAAGATACCTTGCAACATTACTAATCATGGTCATACAATGACCCACGCCCGTCCGGTTTACATCCAAAGATAGGGTTACTTACCAAATCAATGGTAAGAGAACAATGTCAAAGGAAAAGAAAATGAACAAGAAAGACATTTGAGTAGGTAGATTGCTCCTAATTACTTGCTCCATTTCAAAATAAACATCCTTGCTATTTTCAAAACAAACACATACACTTTCAAATATCTTACAAAATTGAAAACATTTTCAAAAGATCAAACATCTTTGTATACATTCTTACAAACAAGAATCATTACAAAGATTGCCTAAACAATGGCCTCTTTACAAAATACTTTAAAAAAAACACACAAAGCACAATTTCAAACAAAAGCAAGTGATCTAGCAAGTAACTAAGAGCCCATGGATAACCATGGATCAAAAGGGTGCTAATACCTTCCCTTTTCATAATCTACCCCCCGAACTCAAGAAATAATCTCAAAGGTCTTTCCTGTGCTTTTTCACCTTTCCTTTTGGATAAAAGTAAAGTCGGTGGCAAATCTTGCTAATCGCGACATTAGCGATCAAACTCAAAACCCTCAAGTCAGTTCTCCCACTGTATCACATGTATCCTCAAAGGAATCAAGAAAGAACTGAACACCGACCGATGGTAGGGGATGTCATGATCCCTAAGCCTGCACCTACTCAACAAAGGAATTACCAGCCTAGAACAAAGAGGCCAGTAAGACAATTTACCCGGATTAATATGACACTATCTTAAGTACTACCACATTTGTTGAGATCTAATCTGGTAACTTTGAAAGAAGCTCCAAAGAATCCTAACACAACATCTCCTCACTACCATCCTAATGCTCGTTGTGCATACCATTCAGAATGTCCCGACCATGATACTAACAACTGTTGGGCTTTGAAAAACAAGGTGCAAGACCTTCTTGAAGCCAACGAAATTGAGTTTGATGCTCCTAAAATCCCGAATGTTATCACCGCTCCTATACCCAAGCATGGTCGTTGTGTTAATGCTGTTGAAGATTATCTTTTTCTTTCTACTGCTGATGAACTTGTTACTCCTCTCCTAACTGTCAAGAAGAACCTATTGAAGGCCAGTTTATTTCCGGGCTGTGATGAAGGTTGTAATTTCTATTTATCTCGACCAACTAGTTGTCATTTATTGAAAGCTGGTGTTCAGTGCCTAATGGATGACAAAGAGATTTTATTTGAAAAGACTCCTGTTCCAAATGTTTCCTAAAAAGATGTTTCAATAGTAACCATTTCCCCCAATCCTTCCAGGGTCTCCACCAAAAGACCCGTTAGGCTTACATCAGTTCCTAAAGTAGCTCCACTAATAATTACTTTGCCTGGACCAATCTCGTACTCATCAGATAAGACCATCCCATGGAATTATGGGGGCGATGTCTACTATCACGGTGTCATGCAAGATTGGCCGGTTGTTGAAGACTCAATTTCTGAGGAAGATAACCCATACATCAGTAATATTGCAGGAACCAGCATGATAATTCGAAGTGGAAGAATTTTCTCTATGGAGATTGCTCCTCCGAAGACAGTCACCGGTCCTGTGATCATCCTTGTTTTTGTTCCTGTTGAGCCTGTCTGGATGAAGGCACAATCAGTATCTATCCCCGAGGCCTCCCAAAAGGAGATGCAAGAAATTATGAAGATTATAAGGAGAAGCGACTACAACATAATCGAACAGCTAGGGCAGACTTCGTCAAAAATTTCCATGCTGGCTTTGTTGTTATGCTCCGAGGCTCATGCAAAGGCCTTGGTGAAATTCCTTAAAACTGCCCATGTACCATAAGAAACCTTTGCTGATCAGTTCCAAGACTGTGTGGCCAACTTGACCGCGGATAATGGTTTATGCTTTTCTGATGCTGACTTGAAAACTAGAGGGAGGAAGCACAACGAGGCATTGCATGTCTCTATCGAATGCAGGGGCACAACCTTGGCCCACGTCTTGGTTGATACCGGTTCGTCCTTGAATGTGCTGCCTAAGATGGCTCTTGATAGACTCGACTGTGAAGGTTTGACCTTAAAACCCAGTAATATAGTGGTAAGGGCCTTCGACGGTTCAAAGAGAATGGTGCATGCAGAGGTGGACATCCCCATAAAAGTTGGAACCCATAACTTTGATTCAACTTTTTACGTAATGGACATTCACCCTTCCTACTCCTGCTTATTGGACCGGCCATGGATTCACAATGCTGATGCTGTCACCTCTACATTACATCAAATGCTGAAATACCCAACCAAGGGGAAGATCATTACTGTCCATGGGGAAAAGAAATATATGGTCAGTCACTTAAACTCCTTCAGATACCTAGAATTGGATGGTGAATTCATTGAAACTCCGTTTCAAAATTTCGAGGAAGTCCCACCAACCGTAGCAGTAACCAAAGTTGTTTCTCAAATCCCGAAGATTACAAGACCTCCACTAAAGATGTCTTCTCTGAAAGATGCCAATGCGGTGATAAAAGAAGGTGAGTGTACTATTTGGGGCCAACTTCCGGATATGCCATACAAGTCTAGAAAATTTGGTTTGGGTTTCACTTTAGGAGCTCAGAAAGCTGTACGCCGTGCTCGCGTCGGGGGACCCCCTTTGAAGATCAGCAACCACGAAGTCAATGTAGTGGAGGATGATGAGGATAGCTACGACCTGGAGGAATTGATTTTTCCAACTGACAATGGAGGACTCAGCAAATGGGAAGCTAAATATTTTGTCCCAATTACTTTTATCCAATAGTAATTGTCTTTAAATTTTGTCGGATCTGTAATAATTAAACAATTCAGACTTTTAAAGCCTTATGTCTTACCTGAGGCACAAAGGTCCATTTGTAAGGATTGTTATCTCATTTTCATATGTCATCAATGAATCATGGACGTTTTTGCATACAAACTTTGTGTTCTTTGTCTTTCTTTTTTACATTTTTTCTTATTTTATTTTTTTCAAAGATAATTATACTCTTACACACACTCACATTCAAAATGCAGATCTACATCCATTCGGGATCCCATGGGTAACGATTCTGCTATGGCCTTTTGTGAATCTAAATATCTAATCTACCAAGCCGAAGACGAAGGTGAGGAAGATTGTGAAGTGCCATGGGAACTAGCCAGGTTACTACAACAAGAAGAGAGGACCATTCAGCCCCACGAAGAACTAGTGGACACAGTTAACCTAGGTACCGAATAAGACAAGAAAGAAGTCAAGGTGGATGCCAATCTGGAATCCAGTGTCAAGAAGCGTCTAATTTAGTTTTTACATGATTATGTTGAGGTCTATTATTGGTTGTAAGTAGACATGCCAGAACTTGATGCAGATATCGTGGTACATCGTCTACCAACAAAAGAAGACTGCCCTCTGGTAAAACAAAAGGTCCGTCGCATGTGACCCGACATGTCAGAGAACATCAAAGCAGAAGTCATGAAACAATTCAACACCGAATTATTGGCTGTCACCTCCTATCCACAATGAGTCTCCAATGTTGTTCCCGTGCCTAAAAAGGATGGCAAAGTGCGAATGTGCATGGACTACATAGATTTGAATAGGGAAAGCCCTAAGGATGATTTCCCACTTCCCCACATCAATATTTTGGTTGACAATATAACACAACATAAGGTTTTTTCCTTCATGGATGGTTTCTCAGGCTATAATCAAATCAAAATGGCGCCTGAGGACATGGAGAAAATGAACTTTGTCACACAATGGTGCATATTCTGTTACAAGGTTATGCCATTCGGGTTGAAGAACGCTGGGGAAACCTATCAATATGCCATGGTGGCTTTATTTCACGACATGATACATCACAAAATAGAGGTCTATGTGGACGACATGATAGCCAGATCTTAAACCGAGGAGGAACATCTTGACCATTTACAGAAACTCTTTGAGAGACTAAAGAAATACAAGATGAGGTTGAACCCAAATAAATGCACATTTGGGGTGAGGTCCAGTAAACTCCTAGGCTTTGTCGTCAGCGGTAAAGGTATCGAAGTGGATCCTGCCAAAGTGAAAGTAATACAAAAAATTCGTGCCCCTTGTACTGAGAAGGAAGTCAGAGGATTCTTAGGACGGTTAAACTACATTGCCAGATTCATTTCTCACTTAATAGCTACTTGTGAACCAATCTTCAAATTACTAAAGAATGATCAAGTAGTCAAATGGAATGATGAATGCCAAACTACCTTCAACAAGATCAAAGAATACCTACAAGAACCTCCTGTTTTGATGCCACCAGTCGAGGGAAGACCCTTGATTATGTATCTAACTGTTTTGGAAAATTCAATGGGGTGTGTGCTGGGGAAGCATGACGAGTCTGGCCGAAAAGAGCATGCTATTTATTACCTGAGCAAAAAGTTTACCCATTGTGAAACAAGATATTCACTTCTCGAGAAAACTTGTTGCGCTCTGGCATGGGATGCTCACCGACTAAGACAGTATATGCTGACCTATACTACCTTATTGATATCCAAAATGGATCCAATAAAATACATATTTGAGAAGCCTTCCCTCTCTGGGAGAATAGTGAGATGGCATATGATCCTGACGGAATATGACATTCAGTATACTACCCAAAAGGCAATAAAGGGAAGTGTACTAGCTGATCACCTTGCTCATCAAGCTGTGGATGACTACCAGTCCATGAAGTTCGAATTCCCAGATGAAGACATCATGATGGTAAACAACTGCGAAGAATTCAGACCATATGACGGACCTAAATAAGGATCCTGATGGACTCTGGTTTTTGATGGGGCGTCCAACGCACTCGGAAATGGTATAGGTGTTGTACTCATATCACCCGAAGGATGTCACACTCCCTTTACTGCAAGACTATGCTTCAAATGTACAAATAACATGGCGGAATACGAAGCATGCATTTTTGGTCTCAAAGCTGCCATAGATTTGGGGGTCAAATCCTTAAGTGTATTAGGAGATTCAGCTTTGGTCATCTTCCAGATCAAAGTGGAATGGGACACTAAACACCCTAACCCTATCCCCTTCAAAGAACATGTGTTGACATTAATCCCACACTTTGAGAAGATTACCTTCGAGCATATCCCGCGGGAAGAAAATTAACTAGTAGATGAGCTATCCACGATGTTATCCATGTTTAAACTTAAATGCGATAATGAGGCTCCCCAGATCACCATTGAACAAATGGATGAACCAGCTCACTGTCACGAAATCAATACTGAAGAAGTAGTTGACCAACCTTGGTTCCACGAAGTCAAGAGGTATCTTGAGGCTCAAGAATATCCGGAAGGAGCTTAAGTAAATGATAAGAAGTTCTTAAGGAAATTCTCTACTAAGTTCTTCCTTAGTAATGGCATTCTCTACAAGCACAACCATGACTCTGTTTTGTTCTGTTGCATAGACAAGGTTGAAGCAGAGAAGATCATGGTTGATCTACATGAAGGAACTTTTAGCACCCATTCCAGTGGCCATACGATGGCAAAGAAAATCCTATGGGAAGGTTATTACTGGTCTACCATGGAAGTAGATTGCTATCAACACTCTCGAACCTATCACAAGTGTCAGATCTATGCTGACAAGGTGCATGTACCTCCGGTTTCTTTGAATGTCTTGACGACTCCTTGGCCCTTCGCTATGTGGGGCATCAATATGATTGGGGAAATCAAACGAACAACCTCTAATGGACACCGCTTTATCTTGGTGGCCATTGACTATTTCACAAAGTGGGTTGAGGCGGCTTTTTTCGCTTTCGTTACCAAGAATGTTGTCAGCCGGTTCATCAAACAGAATCACATTTGTTGTAAGGTATCCCGGAGAGGATCATCACAGACAATGGTACGAATCTCAACAACACTGTGATCACCGCACCATGTGTGCAATTCAAGATCCAGCACCATAATTCTTCCTCTTACCAGCCAAAGATAAATGGTGTTGTCGAAGCCACAAATAAGAACATCAAAAAGATCATACAGAAATGACATTCACATACAAGGACTGGCATGAGATTCTACCATTCACTCTCCACAGTTATCGTACCACGGCACGCACATCAACCGGGGCAACACCCTACTCTATGGTATATGACATGGAGGTTGTCTTGCCTATTGAGGTCCAGATCCCCTCTCTGAGAATTATGAAGGATGCAGGGTTGAATGAAGACGATTGGATCCAAACTCGACTTGATCAACTGAACTTGATTGATGAGAAAAGGCTTACTATTGTCTGTCATGGTCAGATGTATCACAAACGAATGATTAATGCTTTCATCAAAAAGGTCAAACGCCAAGTATATTAAGTCGGGAATTTGGTAATCAAACGCATCATATTGCCGCAAGGTGATCCCAGGGGTAAATGGCCTCCTACATATGAAGGATGATTTGTGATCAAAAGCATATTCTCTGGTGGAGCAATGATCTTGACCACTATGGATGGCGACGACCTTCCACACCCTGTGAACACAGATATAGTCAAAATATACTACACATAAGAGACCCGCTAGGTTGACACACCTTGGCAAAACAAGGGCATCCCGGCGAACCAAAAAGGTTCGGGAAAAAATTAGGGAAAAAATAAAAAAATCTGTACACCCGGCCAGTTAAAAACCTGAAAAGGCGACTTGGGAAAAAAGGGTATCCCGGTGGACTGAAAACCCAAAAGGGCGGTCCAGGTAAAAGTTAGGGAATTAAAGCATACGACTATGTCCCATTGGATCACCTTTACGAATAAACTTTGGCTTCTACTGACAAACGTAGCGGTTCTGATCGATCCAATCAATTTCAGACAAGGCAGCAAATGGACAAGACGCTCAGAGACACGAAGGCTATAGTAGAAATGGAACCCCATGGGATTATTGCACATAGCTATCTTTTGTTTGTATCAAATTTCCATTTTTACGATGACATTCTCTTACTAGTATGTTCGTCTCATTGTACAAAATACTTATTCAAGTTAATACAAAGATACTCCTTTGAAAGTACAAAACTATTTTTTTCTTTAATTTCTATGTTTTGTTTGCGAAAACGTCCAATGATTTATTTTTGAACATATGCATTTGAACGTAAATATTGTTTACAAATAAACAAAAAAATAGAAGACAATCACTATTGGCTTTAAAGAATATAATAATATCTCTAGACTATTCCATAAATTCCCCACAATGTGCAGCTTAATGATGTCAAACTCTCTCAAATCCCCAGCGGAACAAAACTTCCAGTTATCACTCCCCGATAGAAGTTGCCAAATTTTTCAGGATTCCCCAACAGGAGTTCACAAGCAACACACGATGTTTACCTTACAACAGAGTTTATTTCTCTACCAAATAGAAACTCATCAACTCGTTTGCACTTCAAAACATGAAGACTTACACTCCACGTCCCCAACAGCAGTCGAGGATTTATTTTCCCTAATCCAACAGTATTACAATAACATAGTTTACATACCCATACATCACACCCATACGTCATGACATTGACAACACGAACGCATACAACATAATATCATTCATTTTATTAAGAATATTATTATACAATGCATTTCATACATCATAACATTGTATACAACTAATCTTTCACCTTTTCAGGAAAGATCAATCAGCAGATGGCTATTATCAACAATTTGCAAAAAGGTCAGAGATTGATACCTAAGATAAGCAAGGACAATTATCTACACGACCAGCTAAACAATCATACACAGATTCAACTTTCAGACACAGTTCAGATACGCTCTAGATACAAATGCCATTCTGATACTCATTCGGATTCAACTTTTAGATACCGTTTAGATACGCTCCAGAAACGGATGTCATTCTGATACTTATTCAGATTCAACTTTCAAATACAGTTCAGATACGCTCCAGATACGGATGCCATTCTGATACTCATTTAGATTCAGCTTTCAGATACAGTTCAAATATGCTCCAGATACAGATGCCATTCAGATACTCATTCAGATTCTCTTTCAGACACAATACATATATGCTCTAGATACGGATGCCATTCTGATACTCATTTGGATTCAACTTTCAGATACGCTCCAGACACGGATGCCATTCTGTGATACGGTGGGAGAACTGACTTGGGATTTTGCGTTTGTGTTCGCAAATGTTTCGGTTTAGCAAGAGTCACCACTGACTTTTTATTTTATCCTAAGGAAAGGTCAAAAAGCATAAGAAAGACCTTTGAGATGTTTTCTTGGGTTCGGGGAGTAGATTATAGAAAGGGAAGGTATTAGCACCCTTTCTATCCATGGTTATCCATAGGCTCTTAGTTACTTGTTTAGATCACTTGCTTTGCTTTTAAGTTGTTTGAAATGGTGCTCTTCAATTGTTTGAAATGATGCTTTGTGTGTGGTTTTGAAAGATGTTTTGAAAAGAGGCCATCATTGTGGAAACCTTTTTAATGATTCTTTGTTTGAATGTATACAAAGGTGTTTTTGTCTTTTGAAAAGTTTTCAATGTTTGAAAGTAGGGTTTTGAATTTGTGTGGTGAAGTGTGTTTTGAAAATAGCAAGGATGTTTTTGCAAGCTTTTGATCAAGTAACTAAGAGTTATCTACCCTATTTTACTCAAAGATCTTTCTTATGTTTTTAACCCTTTTAACAGTGTTGATTCACCATTGTATTTGGTGAACAACCTTGTGTTAGGATGTTAAACGGGACAGGCGCGAGTCATCGTATAGACCATGATAGCAATTGTGTCAAGTATTTTTGGCAATTTTCTTAAGGGACTTGATCATTTTGTTTAGGCAACCTAGATAGCGTCTTCGAGGGACTATGATCTTTTGTTTTGTTTTTGTTTTTCCAAAGTACTTGACATGCATACCATGGCCCATTTTTGAAGGCAACAAGTGGATTGAAACCCTAAGGGTGCAAGTGTGCATTGTGTTTATTTTTCATGCATTTTTGTCTTTGATTAGGTCAAACTATTTGTTGGTGTTGATTTTGCATACAAACCCTAATTCTCTAATCATGGCATACTTGAAAGCATTTAAGTGTGTAAAAATAAATCTAAGCTATTACAACTTGATATAGGGAGGGGGGTACAAATTTGAATAGGGGATTATTTTGCAAGAAATTAAACCCTAAATTATTACAACCAAATTGAATTTGTAAGGCATAATACTTAAATGTACAATATTTAAATAAATACAATAAATAAATATTAAATAAAAAGTATTATGCAAAAAAGGTTTTTAGGTATGTAAAGTATTTTCAATGGAAAGAAATGTAAAGAAATAGATAAAAAGTTAATTTTAATTATTTTTTTAGGTTAAACCCTAATTCCTTAAAGAAATGGTATTATTTAATATACAAAAATGTATCAATATGTACAAAAATAAAAGTATATTGAAAAAAGTATTTTTTAGTATAAAATATCAATAGAAATAAAAATGTATTATTTTTGTGTTTTTTATTCTATGCTTTTAATAAAATAAAGTATTTTATTTTTACATTATTTTTAAGTTTAAACAAAATAATATAAAGTATTTAAACATTTTTATGTTAGAAATAACTAAAATAAATACAAAATAAAGGTAAAAATTTATGAAAATATTTTTTTAGGCATTTTTTATGTTTGGAAATAAAATAATAAATTCAGAAACAAAATTAAAATGCAAAAATAATAAATATACAAAGAAATGGGCCAGGGGGGTGTGAAACTGAAAATGGGGGTGTCAAAAGCAGGAAATAGCCAGGCCCAGCCCAGCTACTTCATCTTTTTCCTTCGTTCAAACAAAAACACGTGCCTTCTGTGTACAAACTGCCAACTCCTGGAAACGTGATCCTTTGACAAAACTCAAAACATGAAACTTGTAGAGCTTCAAACAACGATTTCAACCATATAAAACATTAAATCTAACTCTCAAAGATCAGAGAGAATTTCTCTGGCCCTAATTTCTAACCTAGTTTTTTCAGAAAGTTCATGGATGAAATTCTCCTAGCACAATTAATATAAATGAAAACTAAGCACATGTATGGTTTCAGGGAAATGAATACAACATCTTTCATTCACAAACCTAAGGCTAAATGTTCCTAAATAGAGAGATAGAAGTTCATGAAATACCTGTTTCAGTTGAGTTTGAGCTGGACAATTCAGCAACTTTCAATGGGGCCTGAGGTTCTTTTGAGCTTGCTTGATGTCCCCTGAACCTTTCCCAGTGCTTAGTTTGTTTTGAAGTGGCCTGAATCGTGCTACAGAACTCAACCTACAAAGCTTCCAAACAAAAATGGTGATGTGTGTAAATGGAGTTACAACAACTTGTGAATGGTCTAGACAACTTAGGTGTATTGTTTAGAATGTGTTTGAAGTGATTTTGGACAAAACGCACGAGGGGATTTGATTGTGGCTTGTGATTTGCAGAACTGGCCCTGTTTTGGGCAGAAATGGAGATTTTATGCACAAGGGGGTTAGAGAGCTCAAAGACTCGTGTTTCTGGCTTACAAGGATATGAGAAACTTTTTTGAAAACTTTGCTTGAGTTCAATATATCAGACTTGTGAGTTATGAGCTTTTGGCCATTTGACTTGTTTTGAAAGCAAAGATGTGAAGTGACCAAGCTATGGCCTGTACAGGCTAGTTACAAGCATGCTCAAGTTTGTGTACTATGCCTGAGATTAGGGAACTTGTTTGCTGCAAGAAAAAAAGTCCAAGGCTCAAGAAAATGCAATTTGACATAAAGTTCCCTTTATGAAAATGGAAGTATGACCTTTATGCTCAAAATGGAAATGTTCATTGTACAATGCTCTCTTGATCAGAACAATGCCAATGTCCAATGTATTTGCATTCAATTTTTGAGTGTAAATTGGTTTAGAGGCCTGTAATGATGTACTAAGCTAGTTTGGGCAGATTTGCAACTTGGTATGAACATGTATTGGCCATGGTTACAAAGTGAGTTTTTGCCAACTTCAAGCATTCGATTATCCCTAACCACAAATGTGTTTAAGGAGTTCTTGGACAATTTGGAAAGCTTGCAACATGTACTATAATTCATATTTGAAATGCAACTTAATAATCCAAGTGGAACTATGTAAAAAATGGCCAAGAAGATGGGTCAAAATCCAGCCTAAATTAGGGCAAAAATTCTCTAAGTTAAAAGTTTTAGGGACCCTTGTTCCAAAAATCATAACTTGAGATCCAAGTTTCTTTTGAGAAAACTTTGTGAATCAAAGTTGTAGAATTTGTGATGTACTACAACTTTCATGTTGTAAGTTTTAATTGAATCCCTTTGCATCTTGGTGAAAATGTGGGGCAAAGTTAGGAAAAAATAAGAAAAGTTTATAACTTAGAAAATTTCTAAGTTATGAAATTTTTCCATTTTAAACCCTAATTTGCAATTTTGGGTTTCTTGATGAAAAAGTTTCATAAATTGACATGTCTTGATGGAAAATGAATCTTGGCACTTGATTTTGACCAAAAACTTAAAGTTTAACTTTTCAGTGTATAGTCAACTTTTGATCAGTTGACTGAAAAATTCATCTGCCAATCCTATGCATTTGAGATCTTTTGAACTTGTTTAATGGGTCAAGACAATTTCATTGAGTCCTTGTGTCCATGGTTGAGCTTGATTTGCCATTGGTTAGGTCAAACAGTCAAAAATTGCCCTTGTGCAGTCAAAACCCTAAAAATGACCATTTTGCCCTTTTGGTGATCTGATCAAATTTCTTGTGGAATTATGATCCAAACTTGATCCAATGGTTCATATGAGTTCATAATGTTGATGTGGGTCAAAATTCATGAGGTTTGACTGTCAATTGGCTACAATTGACATTTTCCCCAATACAGCTGATTTCTAGGTCAACTGTTCAATTGACTGGGCAGAAATTTGATTCAAGGCTTGAAACTTGGTATGGACAAACTTGTGGGTCCAACAGGAAGTATGAAAGTAATTTTGGGCATTGTAGGTCAAAACATCCCTGTGCAAACTCAAACCCTAATTTAGGTCAACAATGCAAGGAGGTGTCTTGAGCAGAGCAAACCCTAGCTTGATCTTGAGTTCCAAGAGTCTTGTGATGAGAAATGTTGATGAAATGAGAGGGAAAATTTTGGGGTGCAACACATTCTGATACTCATTCAGATTCTCTTTCAAGATACAGTTCAGATACGCTCCAGACACGGATGTCATTCTAATACTCATTCAGATTCTCTTTCAAGATACAATTCAGATACACTCTAGACACAGATGCCATCCTGATACTCATTCAGATTCAGCTTTCAGATACAGTTCAGATAATCTACACACACGGATGCCATTCTGATACTCATTCATATTATCTCTCAGGTACAGTTCAGATATGCTCCAGACACGGACGCCATTCTGATACTCATTCAGATTCAGCTTGCAGATATGGTTCAACAATCATTTTTGGATGGCATCTGCAAGCCCATCTCCAACAAATTTCCATCACCTCTCCAAATGGCATCTTTAAGCCCATTTCCTACACCATCAACCACCACATCCTCGAGTGCAAATTTGTGGCCACTATAGTGTCCAATCATCTTCCACCTTCAAGTCACGAATGACAAATCCGCCAATCTAATTCTTCAGGTTTAAGAAGATTGAACAGGGGCAGCTGTTGTACCCCAAAATTTTCCCTCTCATTTATCAATTATTTTCTCATAAATATCTCTCTTGGTTCAAGACTACATTAGGGTTGATCAACTCAAGACACCTCCTTGAGCACTGATGAACAAAATTAGGGTTTGAGATTGCACAAGGATAATTGAACTTTCAATGCCTAATATGACTTTCATGGATCATTATGGACCCCCAATATTACTCATGTCAAGTTTCAAGCCTTGGATCACACTTTTGCTCAGTCAATAGAGCAGTTGACCTAAAAATCAGTTGTATTGGGGAAAAAGTCAATTTTGGCCAATTTACAGTCAAACTTCATAATTTTTTATCAACGTCAACATTATAAACTCATATGTGTCATTTTAATCAAGTTTGGACCACAATTCCTCAAGAATTTTGATCAGATCATCAAAAGGGCTAAATGGTAAAAATTAGGGTTTTGATTGAGGAAAGGCAATTTATGATTTTTGACCTAGCAAGTGGTCAATTGGTTTGAAGCATGATATCAAGAGTTAAATTGCATCATTTTTACCTAATGGCATGACCCAAAACATTGCTCAAGATCAATTGGATTAATAGTGAATTTTCAGTCAATTGATCAAAAGTCAACTATACACTGAAAAGTCAAACTTTGACTTTTTGGTAAAATCCAATGTCAAAGATCATAATTCATTAAAACATGTCAAAATATGAAACTTATTCATCAAGAAATCAAAAAGTCAAGATTTCATTTTGAAAAGTCAAAGTTTTCTAACTTAGAAATTTTTCTAAGTGTTTAAAACTTCATGTTTTTTCACAACTTTGAGCCAAATTTTCACCATGATGCAAGATGATTTAGAAGAAACTTCCAACATGAAAGTTGTAAAACATTTATTTACACAACTTCTTCTAAAATGCTTGGATCTCAAGTTTTTAATTCATAAAGTCATGGTTTTGAAATTGAACACTTAGTGAAATTTTGCCCTAGTTTTAGTCAGGATTTTGATCTAACTTCATGGAACTTTTTCATATAGTTCCAAGGGGAATTTTCAAAAGTGATTCAAAGAGGGGTTGTAGAGCACATTATAAGCTTTCCAAAATTTCCAAGAACTCCTTGAGATCATTTGTGAGCAAGGATAATCAAAGAGATGAAGTTAGGGTTTTCAAACTTAAATTACAAGTCATTTCATGATAAACAAAAATTCAAATCCAAGCCTAGGCTGCATAATCTTTTCTTTGCAGGCCTCAAACTTGTTTGTCACTCCATAATTAAATGTTTACACATCTGTTAGAGCTTTAATCCAAGCACTTGATCCTTTATCCAAGTTACATTTCCATTTATGGCACAAAGTTGCCATTTCCATTTTGGTAAAGCACTACTTTTGCAATTGTCAACTTCTTGAGCTTTGTACTTGTTCTTTATGCACACACAACCTATATAAACTAAAATCAATGTGTCTAAAGCCTCTTTGAACTTAGAACATGCTTGTATAATGCTTTGAGATTTGTCTTCTGACTTTTCTTCAAAAGCATGTTATGGAGCCAAAAGGCTAGAACTCAGAAACCTTGAGTGCATTTGATCTCTAACCTTTTCCATACATATACACAAGTCTATTGAAACATAACACACGAATTCTAAGACCCCAAAACACTCCCAAGCACTCTGCAACTCAGAATCTGCCATAACTTGACAGTTTTGAACCTCACATAGCCATCTCCAAATCCACTCGTGTGTATTGAGTTTTAACCATCCAAACACTTAATATACATCATATCAAAGTGATCCAGACCCCTGTTTCCTGACTGTAACTCCTCCATCACTATCCACCATTTCCAAATTTGAAGCTTGCAACTTGACTTGAGTTGGGAGTTTAAGCTATCCTCAAAGCAAAGTAGGAGTTGGAACACACTCAAGGAGGTCCAGGAAAGCTACAAAAATCATCAGGCCATCACAAAGGTTGCTCAAACTCCATACACGACTCCAGCTGCAAGAGGTAAGTTTTCAATCTTCTATCTCTTCATACAAGCATCATTTGATTCTGATTTGTGAAGATAAAATGTAGATACCATTGCCACGAAGCTGTACATATCCATAGTTTGCATTTATATGGCCTGAGCTTAGAGAATTTTAGAGTTGAAGTTTCTGAAATTTTTAGGTTTTAAATTAGGGCCAGAAAAATTCTTATTCATCTTTGACTGTTAGCTTAGGTTATTTACATGGTTGGATTCGTGGGAAGAAATTCCACAACTTTCATGTTTGAACTTTTAATTTTTGTTGAGAGATGAAGAAGTTACAAATCCTTTAGCTGGAGCTTGAAGATGAAGTGTAATCAGGGCGCGTTTTGTGTTATGTATTTATCCTTTCACACAAGTTAACAGATGTATCACCACCCCAGTGGTTAAAGCGCGCGCTAGTCATCCTTAGGTCCTGGATTCAAGCCCCAGTGTGACCTTTTGCATTTTTTTCACTATTTTTGACTTTTTTGAGCTTTTTTGCAACGCCTGGGCTTCTATTTGGGCCTCTTGTTTTTTTTCTTCTTTTCACTAACCTTGATTTACTTCAGCACCCCTGGCCCATTTTTCTTTAATTATTTCTTTTTCTTTTTTTTTATTTCATTATATTTTATTTTCTTTAATATTTTTATTATTTATTATTATTAATATTATTAATAAAAATCCAAAAAATATTTTTATTATTTACAATTATATATTTTATTTTCTCTATAAAACAAAAAGACTAAAAACATTTTTTTAAACAAATTAATTTATTTTTCTTAAATAATTAATATTTGGCCTTAATTATTATTTTATTTTCTTTTTTTATTCAAAATTAATTTAGAACTTAGGTTTATTTTAATTAATTAATTTTCATATTATTTTTAGTAAGTTAAAACCTTTTCACAAAAAAAACCCTAAAATACATTTTTAACTTAATTTCCTTCTTAATTAATTTAGGTTTAAATTTTGTTTATTTTTCATTAATCATCTCACTTAATTCGGATAAAACCCCTTTCATAAAAACAACAAATTTTTTTTTCTTTTTTCCATTTATATTCTTGCATTTTATATTCAATTTTGTACAATATTCAATATGATTGTAATAGGTAATTAGGTTTAATTTTCTTGTAATCCCCATTTGTAAATTTGTACACCCCCCTCCCCTAATGATGTAATAACATAGTAATTTTACTTTTCGCAATTTATCGTTTTATATAAATGCTAGTAATTAGGGTTTGTATGGAAAGACAAAATCAACAAGTAGTAAACCCTAATTCAAGACAAAAAACAAAGCATGAAAATCAATACACTTGCACACAAGCACCCCTAGGGTAAATCCACTTGGTTGCCTTACAAAAATGACCATATTACGCATATGAAGTATCTTAGAAAAAGATAAGCAAAATACAAGATCATAGTCCCTCGATGACGCTATCAAAAGTTACCTTTCAAAATGATCTTAGTCCCTAAAGAAAAGTGCTAAGATACCTTGCAACATTGCTAATCATGGGTATATGATGACCCACGCTTGTCCCTTTTACATCCAAAGATAGGGTTACTTACCAAATCAATGGTAAGATAACAATGTCAAAGGAGAAAGGAAATAAACATGAAAGGATTTTGATTAGGTAGAATATTCCTAGTTACTTGCTCTATTTCAAAACAAAAATATGCTTGCTATTTTCAAAACAAACACTTACACTTCCAAAATATCTTTCAAAACTTGAAAATATTTTCAAAAAGATCAACACCTTTGTATACATTCTTACGAACGAGAATAATTACAAAAGTTTTCCTAAACAATGGCCTCTTTTCAAAAATACTTTTTAAAACCACACAAAGCACAATTTCAAACAAAATCAAGTGATCTAGCAAGTAACTAAGAGCCCATGGAAAACCATGAATGAAAAGGGTGCTAATACCTTCCCTTTTCATAATCTACCCCCCAAACTCAAGAAACAATCTCAAAGGTCTTTCCTGTGCTTTTTCACCTTTCCTTTTGGATAAAATAAAAGCCGATGGCGACTCTTGCTAACCGCAACATTTGCGATCAAACGCAAAATACCCAAGTCAGTTCTCCCACCGCATCACACATGGTTTTGAGCTTTGTTCAGGTTTAACGGTTAATTTCAATAAAAGTAGGATCATAAGTGTTAACATGGACTCTTTTTTTCAAGATACCTAGGATTATATGTCTTATGTTGTTAGCTATATTCCATTATCTTTTCTAGGAATTCAAATCGGTTGTAATCCTAGAAGGGGCCCATCACGATCGTTGGTTTTAGCCAAGGTACAAAATAAACAGGTCTCTCGAAAAGGGAAAAATCTATCTCTTGGTGGCCGAGTCACCTTGCTGAACTCTGTTTTGAATGCCATCCCGCTTTTCACATTCTCGTTTTACAAAGCTCCAAAAGTTTTATTTAATGTGCATTTTTATGGAATGATAAAGAGAATACTAGGAGGATTAACTGGGTTTGTGGTCGCCTATTTGTTTACAGAAACCAAATGATGGGCTTGGAGTGAAGGATTATGATCTTTTTAATATAACTCTTTTGTGTAAATGAGAGTGGAGACTCTTGGTTAGAGATTATTCATTGTGGCATAGATTTCTTTCTTTCGAGTACGGGGATATCAAGAATGACATTTTCAATAATTCGCGTTCCTATGTTAAATCTAATCATTTTTTGTGGTGGAGGGATTTGTGATTGTTGTTGAATGTGTATGGGGTTGAGAATAGTTGGTTTCTTATGAGTATTTCTTACTATTTTGCAGGATTTTCTGCCTCTTATGAACCAGCCTGACTGGTTCATTTGGTGGAGTGTTGCTGGGGGATTTTCAGTGAAATCTGATTTCAGAATATTGTATGGTTGCGGTGTCTTATTTTCGATGAATAACACGAGTTTGATGTCATCTTTAAAGGACATTTGGAAATAAACTGTGCCTGCAAATATCCAAGTGTTTGCGTGGAGGTTGCTCCATTATAGATTACAAACAAGGGATGAGCTTGCTAAAAGAGGAGTTATTTCGGAAGTCCATAATCTCGTTTTCCCTTTATGTTTTGGTCCGAGTAAGGGTCACCACCATCTTTTTATTTCTTACTGTGTTGCCAATAAGGTTTAGTTATCCATATTTGACTAGTTTGCGGTGGTTGGTAATTGTTCCGCTCCTACTATATATGATCATATCTTGTTGTTTGCTTCTATTTTTTTTGAAGAGGATAAGGAAAAGTATTAGGATTCTTATTTGGTTATCAGTTGTCAGTGCCATTTGGTTAATTAGGAATGATACTCTAATTAATGAGGAGGTTGAAAGGGAGTCAGGAGATTGTTGTCGTAGCCAAAATGTTAGTTTAGGATTGGATTTGTGCTATATATTTTGGTCAGTTTTCCTGTTCTAAAGGTGACTGGATGTTCAATCTGTTTGTAAGGCGTTGAAAGAAACACGAGCAAGAGACAAAACAACATTGTACATGCTGTTCAGAGCAGTTGATGAATTAACTTTCAAAAAGATTGTTGGTTCGACTACATCGAAGGAGGCATGGGACACGCTTGAAAAGGATTTCAGAGGATCTGGTAAAGTCAAGCAAGTTCGCTAGCAAACTCTTCGAGGAGAAATGGAGAGAATGAAGATGAAGGAGACAGAGTCCGTATCAGACTACATTACTCGTATGCAGACGGTGGCAAATCAACTCAATCGAAATGGAGAAGCAACGTCTGATGCTCGTATTGTTGAAAATATTCTGAGATATTTGACAAAGAAGTTTGAAAATATAGTGTGTGTAATAGAAGAGACGAAGGACCTTTTAACAATCACTTTCGAAGAAGTCGCTGGTTCGCTTGAGGCACATGAACAACTCATAATAAAGAATAAGAAGGAGGCACTTGAGGATGTAGAAACCAACAGAGATGAAAAGGCACTTTTCTCTCAAAATTGGCGTGAGAGAAGACATGGTCGTGGAGGACGTAATGGTGGTTGAAGTTACCAAAATAAAAACTTTGACAGGGGACAATCAAGCCAACAAAACTGGCGTGGCAGAGGACGCGGCCAGAGAGGTGGTAGATCGAATTACAACAACATTAAATATTACAAATGCAACAAACAGGGGCACTATGCGAAAGATTGTAACTCCTACAGTTGCTACAACTGTGCTAAAATGGTACATCTTGCAAAAGACTGTAGATCCAGAAGAAAGGTAGAAGAAACAAAAAACCTTGCCCTAGAAACAGAATCGAATCAAGGATTTATGTTAATGACTCCAAAGGAAGCAAAAGCAGAAAATGACACTATGTGGTACCTAGACTCAGGAGCAAGCAACCATATGTGTGTTTATAAGCATTTGTTCAAAGACATAAATAAAATCGAAGACAGTCATGTTTCGTTTGGAGATGCGTCGAAAGCAAGAGTCGAAGGAAAATGAACAATTTGCTTCTTGCAGAAGAATGGTTTGATAGGATCAATCCAACACATGTACTATGTACCAAACCTCAAAGAAAATATTTTGAGTCTTGGAGAATTTACTGAAAAGGGATATTCGATTCTCATGGAAGATCAAAGCCTTCATTTAAAAGACAAGTCAGGACATCTGGTTGCTCAAGTCGAAATGGGGAGGAATCGAATGTATAAGTTGAATTTGAGAATCATTCTAGAAAAGTGTTTACTTGTCAATATCTAAGACCAAACATTCTCGTGGAATCTTCGATTTGGTCATCTACACCAGGTTAGACTAAGGAGGTTAGCAAAGAAAAGTATGGTGCATGGACTGCCAGATGTAGAATTCGAAGGAAAATTCTGTGAAGAATGTGTGTTTGGAAAACAGACGAAAACTTCATTCCCAAGGAAGGAAGAATATCAGGCCAAGAAAATTCTGGAATTAATCAACACTGACATATGTGGACCAATTATCCCAAAATCCTTTAGTTGAAAAAGGTACTTCATATCCTTCATTGATGATTTTTCAAGGAAAACTTGGGTGTACTTTCTGAAAGAAAAATATGAAGCCTTCAAAGTATTCAAGAAGTTTAAGATAATGGTCAAAAAAGCAACAAACAAACACATTAAAGCCCTTCGATCAGACAGAGGTGGGGAATATACTTCGACAACCTTTATGAAGTACTGTGAAGAGCAAGGCATAAGAAGATTTCTGACTGCAGCTTACTCACCCCAACAAAATGGTGTAGCGGAAAGGAAGAATCGAATAGTCCTTGACATGGTTCGATCAATGCTGAAGAGAAAAAACATGTCGAAGGAGTTTTGGGTAGAAGCTGTGCAGTGGGCTATCTATGTTCAAAATAGATGTCCACATTAGAAGCTGGGAGATTTAACACCTCAAGAAGCTTGGAGTGGTCGAAAGCCAACTGTGTCTCACTTCAAAGTGTTTCGAAGCGTGGCTTATGCACATGTTCCTGATCAAAGGAGAACAAAGCTAGAAGTTAAGAGTCAGAAATACATACTCATTGGATATGACGAAAAAACTAAAGGTTACAG
Source organism: Vicia faba (assembly GCA_948472305.1). Classification (NCBI taxonomy): domain Eukaryota; kingdom Viridiplantae; phylum Streptophyta; class Magnoliopsida; order Fabales; family Fabaceae; genus Vicia; species Vicia faba. The sequence goes on along the minus strand of CATIWC010002249.1, from coordinate 223,364 downwards.
ACTCTTCAATTCAATAAACAAAAAAGTGATAGTCAGTAGAGATGTTCGAGTAAACGAAGGAAGAAAATGGGACTGGGACAATTTGAATGAGGTTGTGGTCGAAGTACCAGATGCTATATCTAAAGACATTTCGACATATCCAGAAGAATCTGATGATGATGAAGAAGGACCCTCACAGCCCAGGTTGCGAAGCTTACAAGACTTGTATGAAAACACAGAAGAAGCACATCTTGTATGTTTATTGGCAGACACTGAAGATGTTAACTTCGAATAACTAATAAGAAACAAAAATTGGGAGGATGCTATGAATGAAGAAATTAAGGTCATCGAACAAAATGATACTTCGGAACTTGCTGAGTTACCAAAAGGAAGTCAAACAATTGGTGTAAAATGGGTGTTTAAGAAAAAGATAAATGCACAAGGTGAAATCGAATGATTCAAGGCGCGACTTGTGGCGAAAGGATACAGGCAGAAAGCAGGAATCGATTATGATGAAGTCTTTACACCTGTTGGAGAATGGAGACTATTCGACTACTCATATATGTTGCTGCTCAACACAAATTGAAAATACATCAGATGGATGTCAATTCAGCCTTTCTGAATGGCGTGCTAGAAGTAGAAGTTTACATCAAACAAGCCCCTAGATTCATGAAAATTGAAAATGAAGGAAAGGTGCTAAAGCTGAAGAAGGCACTTTATGGGCTGAAGCAGGCACCACGAGCATGGAACACTCGAATTGACACATACTTCAAGGAAAATAGATTTCAGCAATGTCCTTTCGAACATGCCTTGTATATGAAAAAGAAAAAGGAGAAAATACTGCTTTTTTCTCTCTATGTTGATGATTTGATTTTCTTTGGCAACAACAATCAGATGGTCGAAGAGTTCAAAGGCTCAATGACAAAAAAATTTGAGATGACTGACCTAGGCCAGATGAAATATTTTCTTGGTATTGAGGTTCAACAGGAAGAAACAGGAATCTTCATCTCACAAGAAAAGTATGCGAAAGATATCCTGAAAATATTTAAGATGGATAGCTGCAATCCTATTTCGACACCAATGGAGCCAGGAGAAAATCTTTTGAAATTTGATGGGGGAGAGCGTGTCGAAGCAAACAAATTTCGAAGCTTGGTGGGAAGTCTTCGATACCTCATATGCACAAGGCCAAATCTCTCGTTGATTGTTGGAATTGTGAGTCGCTTCGTAGAAGAACCAGTTGTTTCATACTGGAAAGCTTTGAAGAGAATCCTTCGATACGTCCAAGGAACGGTGTCACTTGGAATGTTCTATTCGAAAGAAGAAGAATACAAGTTAACTAGATACTCTGATAGCGACTGGTGTGGTGACATTGATGATCGAAAGAGCACTTCAGGCTATGTAATCTTCATGGGAAAAACTTCTTTCACCTGGCTGTCAAGGGAGAAACCCGTTGTAACTCTTTCGACCCTTGAAGCAGAATATATAGCAGCATCCTGGTTTGTATGGCATGCAATATGGCTGAGAAGACTGCTGAGCAAGATGGAATCGAAGCAGGAAGCTGCAACAATGATTCAATTTGACTACAAATCTGCAATCGAACTGGCGAAGAATCCAGGCAACCATGAACGAAGAAAGCACATTGATGTTCGATTCCATTTCATTAGAGAACATGTGAAGGATGGAAGCATCGAACTAAAGCACATTGCAAGCAAAGATCAAGCAGCTCACATCCTCACAAAACCACTGTCGAAGGAGCTTTTCGACAGAGGAAAGAAAATGATAGGCATGATGAATCAAAAAAAATATTTGAATTTATGGGGGAGTTTTGTTGGTTAAATTAAATCAGTCTTGGGAAAATCAAAAGTCAGATTCCCTTGGGCAGGGGTAAAATTTATTCCATTAGGGACCTAGACATAGTTATTGCTGTAACTCTTAATATTCTATCATATGACTCTATATAAATCACATTGCATCTCATTGTATAATTTAGTTGGACAAAATCTATAAAGAGACAGTTAACAGTCCACCCTCATTCTCTTTTATTTATTCAATAGAACCTACTATTGATTGCAAACATATTAATACATTGTGATAAGCACATCAACAACACAAAATATATCAAAGACAAATAAATAAAGTCAGAAACACAGTTAATACTGATCCACAATAATTATGTAACAAAAAATTGAATGAATTAATACCTTAATATATTTAAAAACACAACCACAAAATACATAAACATTTTCCAATTGAATTCACCCAACTAGTTGGTGGAATGTCATTCCTAACAAATTCAAATTCATAAGCTTTATTTCTCGAAGCTAGATTTACTGCATGATCTGACATATCATAATTATTCAGTTAAACGGGATTTGAATCTGATTGTCCATTCATGTTAATCTATGTCATAACGTGTCAAAGGTTAAACATATCAGATTTAGCCAAACCGAAACGAAAAAGATCACACATTTCAAGCGTTTATGATCTTCATCGAGCATCGACATGTTAATTATGTATGCTAAACAGGGACATGTTAAACTTTGAAATTGAGAATAAATTTTAAAATACTTTAATGCTTGTCAACATTATTATGTGGGAACTTTGGCAATATTTAACAGGACATGATTGTTGGTGCACAAAGAAGAGATGAAAGGAAAAATGAATATATTTAATGATAGCTAAAAATAAGAAATAATAATTTACAATGAATTACATTCACCTACCTCACTAGGTTATTTATACACAAAATTAGGGTATAATAAAATCCTAAATATCCTTTAACAAAGATATAAAAAGATCTAAAGGATATTCCTAAAATATATATTAATATCTAAAAAAGATATTCTTAAAATATAAATTAATTATAACACCATCAATTAATTTATATTTACTCAAAACTGACAACACCAATTTCATCCCTCAAACTAAGAAATTGATCACTCTTGATAGCCTTTGTTAGAACATCTGCTAACTGCTTCTGGGTGCTACAGTGCACAACTTCTAAAATTCCGCTCTGAACTTGATTTCTCAGAAAGTGATACTTGGTCTCAACATGCTTGCTTATCCCATGCAACACTGGGTTCTTGGCAAGATTTATTACAAACTTATTATCAATCATCAGCTTCAGAGGTTTATTTACCTCAATCTTTAGATCTTTTAGCAAGTTTAGAATCCACACACCTTGGCATGCAGTCAGAGCGCCTGCAATATATTCAGCTTCACAGGTTGACAACGCAACAAGAGGTTGCTTCTTGGAAAACCAAGAAATAGAACCTCCCAGAAATTTGAATAAGTACCCAGAAGTACTTCTTCTGTCAACTCTATCTCCACACCAATCAGAGTCTAAATAATTCAGAAGTTATGATAAGATCTTTTTTCCATAAGGAAATAACACTTCATACTTCAGAGTTTCCTTCACATACCTCAGAATCCTGACAACAGCTTGGTAATTAGACCACTTTGGTATACTCATAAATCTGCTTACCATTCCAACTGCATAGCAAATATCAGGTCTGGTATTACACAAATACCTCAGAGAACCAACTAACCGTTTGAAGGTTGTAGCATCCACATCCTCTCCATCAGAATCAGAGTCCAACTTCTGATTCGTATCAGCAGGTGTGATAGCAACTTGGCAATTATCTAGCTCAAATCTATTCTGAAGCTCAATTTCATACTTCATCTTATGCAAAATGATTCCTTTCTCAGAGTACATAAATTCCATCCCTAGAAAGAAACTCATTTTCCCAAGATCTGTCATCTCAAATGCATTCATCAGAACTTTCTTGAACTCAACTATCTCTTATTCAAAACTTCCTGTAAGTAATATGTCATCAACATACAAACAAACCATAATCATATTACCTTCTGAAGTATGCTGAACATAAATACCATACTCCATCTCACACTTCTGAAACCCTTGTCCCATGAAAAAAGAATCAATCTTCCAATTCCAAGCTCTTGGCGCTTGCTTCAATCCATACAAGGCTTTGTGTAATTTGAACACTATCCCTTCCTGATTCTTTTTCACAAATCCATGAGGTTGTGATACGTATACCTCTTCTTGTAATGGACCATTCAGAAATGCAGATTTTACATCTAAGTGCATCAGAGGCCAATTCCTATTAGCAGCTATTGCAATCATAGGTCTGATTATTTCATATCTCGCTACATGTGCAAACACTTTAGAGTAATCTAGCCCATGATTCTGTAGAAAGCTTCTTGCTACTAATCTTGCTTTGTGTTTGCTAATTGATCCATCTGGCTTTAGCTTCTGCTTGAAAACCCATCTGACGCTGATGGCTTTCTTGCCTTTTGGAAGTTCTGTCAGCTTCTAAGTCTTATTTATCTCTATAACATCAAGTTCTTCTTTCATGGCCTTCAACCAGACTTGCTACTTAAAAGCCTCTTCCGTACTAACGAGTTTAAAGTCTACTAACATTGCATACTGAATATACTCTCCTTCGGAGTCTACTTCAGTGTCTTGCAACATGTCAAACTCTGCAAATCTTCTTGGGATGCTTCTGACTATTTGTTGCCTTTGAACTGGAACTTCAGAACCTTGGACACCATAACTTTCCCGTTCAGAAGCGCTTGCTTCAGAAATTGGACTTTCTCCAGAAACTTGACTGTCTTCAGAGTTGGATAACCATCGGAGTCAGAGTCAGAATCATCTTCACCTTCTGAATCTTCTTCAGAGTCAGAGTCTTTACCAGCTTCAGAAACATGTGTTTCTGAATTTTCTTCAAGAGTTCTCTCATCAGAGTCAGGACGAGACCTTTCCCAATTCCAGACTTCTAATTCTTCTACAATGACGTCTTTGTTAAACTCAAATTTGTTAGTTTATGGACAATAAAGTTTGTACGAGCCTGTACTGTGGTACCCCACCAATAACATTACATTACTTCTATCATCTAGTTTCTGTCTTCTGGCTTCTAGGACATGTTTGTAACATACAGAACCAAAAACCTTCAAATTACTAACACTTTTATTATCTCCAGTCCACTTCTGAACAAGAACTATTTCCTTCAATTTCTTCATTGGGCATCTGTTGAGCACATAACATGCAGTGGCAACAACTTCTCCCCACAGAGTACGAGGAAGCTTATTCTCTGTCATCATGCTTACCATATAAAGAAAAGCATGATTTCTTCTTTCAGCAAGACCATTGTGTTGAGGAGTATACGGAGCAGTAACCTTATGCTCAATTCCATTCTCCTCACAGAACCTTCTGAATTTTGTGGCGTTATACTCACCACCACCATCAGTTCTAAGAATCTTCAGAGTCTGGCTACTTTGATTCTCAGTCTTCAGTCTGAACTTCTTGAATTTAGAAAACACCTCGTGTTTGAAATTTATGAGAGATAACCATGTCATTCTGGTGAAATTATCAATGAATGATGCAAAGTATTTATTCCCTCTAGTTGATGCTACTGGAAATGGACCGCACACATCAGAATGCACTACTCCCAAGGCATGCTTTGCTCTTGGAGCTACTTCTGATGCAAATGGTAATCTTGGTTGCTTCCCTTCCATGCACACCTTGCATGACTTCTCAGACTTATTGATTGTAGGAATTCCATGTACCAGATTCTTTAATTTCAGATGTCCTAAGCTTCTGAAATTCTAATGACCAAATCTTATGTGCCACGGCTCACCCTCCTTAACAACACTTGTTGCACTAAGGCATTCAGAGTCTGCAGTTCTAACATTCACCTTAAATATTCTATTCCTTCCCTGTTCTGACTTCATAATCAACTTCTGATTACAGTAATACAACTTCAGAAGATTATCCTTCATGTTAACCGAAAAACCTTTCTCAACCAGTTGTCCCACACTCATCAAATTAGCTTTCATGCCAGGTACATACCATACATTCTGGGTCACTGCTGCTTTCCCATTGTTTAGAATGATTCTTACATTTCCCATAACTTCTGCATTTAGGTATTTATCATCAGCACATCTGATCTTTATACTCTTCCTAGAATCAAAATCAACCAACCATTTCTTATTTCCAGTAAGATGGTTTGAACACCCTGTGTCCATATACCATCATTCTGATGAATTCATATTATCAGATTTAGAGGCCAACAATAGCACAGGTTCATCATCAGACTCTCCTCTGGATATATTTGCTTCTTCTGACTTGTTTTCTTTGTTTGACCAACAATCTTTGGCATAATGACCAAATTTCTTGCAACAGTAACACTAAATATTCTTCTTTTCAGACTTCTCCTTTTCCTTTTGGACATTCTTCTGCCTATCAGAGTTTGAAGCTTCTGACCTTTGACCACCATTATTTTTCTTCCTAGCTTCTGACCAAGTCTGCTTCTGATACTTCTTACCAGAAATTACTTTCATAGCCTACTGCTCTACTTCCCTCTCAGAAGTTCTCGCAGTCATACGCAACTCATGCGCCTCTAGACTACTTTGCCGCTCTTTAACTCTCATGGTGCTCAGATCTTTGGAATGTTCAATGACTACCACAATGTAATCAAACTGAGAAGTTAAAGATCTCAAGATCTTCCCAATGATTACTTGTTCAGAAAGGGTTTCTCTACAAGCTTTTATCTCATTAGTGATAAGAATCACTTTAGAGATGTACTTAAAAACTTTCTCGTTGTCCTTCATGTTGAGATTCTCATATTGCTTTCTGAGAGACTGAAGCTTCACCTTCTTCACTGATGCATCACCATCGTAACATTTGACCAGTGTGTCCCACCCAACCTTTGCTTTTTCAGAATCAACAATCTTATCAAACACATTCCCATTCAAACATTGATGGATGTAGAACAACGCCTTCTGATCTTTCTTTCTTAGTGCCTTCTGTGTCATCTTTTGTGCCTCTGTTGCGTCTGCTTCTAACAGATCATAGCCATCAGTGACAAGATCTAACACATCTTGAGAATCAAACAACACGCGCATCTGGATCTTCCAACGATTCTAGTTTTTGCCATCAAAAACTGGAAGCTTGGAATGGATATCACCGTCGTTTCCATTCATCTTCTACCTTGTGTAATTTACGCAGAAACTCAATAAAGCAGTGTTTCCCAAATTAAACAGATTCAGAATATTGTAATTCTCAATCACACAATACCTTCCCCGTGGGTTTCAAACCGGAGCTCTGATACCAATTATTGGTGCACAAAGAAGAGATTAAAGGCAAAAGAAATATATTTAATGACGGCTAAAAAAAAAGAATAATAATTTACAATGAATTACATTGACCTACCTCATATGTTATTTATACACAAAATTAGGGTATAATAAAATCTTAAATATCCTCTAACAAAGATATAAAAAGATCTAAAAGGATATTCTTAAAATATAAATTAATATCTAAAAAGATATTCCTAAAATATAAATTAATTCTAACAATGTTAAAATTATTAAATTTAACTTTATTGACTTTTAAAACATTTTACAAGGGCCTCAGCATATACTTAAGAGCCAAATGTAAGTGATTCAAAAAGTGAAGAAAATTCAAATCAAGACATAATTCAGATGGAAGAAAACATCACTCAATTAAGAAGCATAACAATTCAACATAACATGAGAGTCATACACATAAAGCACATCTAGGGCAAGAAGAGTCATCAAACTCAACAAATAACAAAAAATATGCACAAGCAAACACAACATATCTAGAAAACTTAAGCATATTAGTTTACAGATACAATCCAAACTCACATGACAGAGGGGATTTAAATCGACACTTCGTTGAGGGCATTACATGCTAGGAATTCCAAATAGTAATAATAAAAGCATATTGTTGTAGAAAATAATCTAAATTATTTTATAACTCAAATTAGTTTTCACCTGGAAGCAGAAACTTCATTGACCAAAGCAAATTTGATTAGCTCTTCGCTTTTGCATACTTACAACTTCTGATTCTGTGAGTTAGGAAATTTGTAAAACCACCAAATCAAAATTAGTTTTCATGTCTAAATCTTCAAATGAGACAATATGAATTATGGTTTCATAGAACTAAAATGTTCTATACCTCTATCTAATGCATGGTATGTTGATTTCATTCTCGTTATCGGTTCTGAGGGATTTCATAGGATTATCTAACTCCTTATCATCCAATGGTCTCTCTAGACTCTTAGAGAAATTTGCACATCTAGAATATAATTGAACCTCATCTTATTAGAATCAAATCATAATAATCATTGAGAGAATATTTAAGAAATTCCTTCTTTGGATAATGATTTAAACTATACTTCAACCATCTTGTGTTGTGTCTTCAATGTTCATAGTCACATTTCAAACTAATTTCTTTTCTTTCAAAGATATTTCCTGCAAACAAAATAGGTTTATTTTGTAATAAAGAATAAAAAACATCAAGCAAGAGAAAGCGAGAGTATAAAACACACACCCGCACATAAAATAAAGAGAAAAATAAGCCTAGATGGATTCTATTAAGCCTTCTTGAGACCTATTGTTTAAGCACAAGCTTGTGTCATTGGTACCAAGAGATGTGGCAACTGGTGCAGCAAGGCTAGATAAGCACCGTTTGGTGACAATGAGGTAGTAGACGATGTGAACTAACTAGTATTTTGTATTTATTATTATGATGAGTGATGACATTGTTTTCATAATTGTTGGAAATCCACCTAATACTATGATGAATTTCGACCAACTATGATGATTAGTTATGAGAAAAACAAATAATAGAAGACAAGATAAATATTTCTGCAGAGTTTCTCTCTGCCCACAAACTGTGGAAAACTTTCTTAATCACTTGCAACTGTAAATTCTATGATTACAATTGAATTGTCTTGCTTGACTTACTTTCAAAATAGGGGTTACTCGCTCTATTTATAACTGAGCTTACACCCTAAGCCCAAGGCCCAAAATATCTTTTTGTTACTAAATCAAATCTAATCAAATCTATTCTAGACTTAAATCAAATCTATTTAAATCTAAAACAAATCAAATCTTCTTTGACACATATGAATTACAATTTAACACACCACCTAATTCATTGTGTCTAAACTGTCTATGTTCATCATGGCCCTTAGCTTTCTGAATACTTCGACTTGCACTCCCTTCGTCATGATGTCTGCAATCTGATTCTCAGTTCTGCAGTGTTCCAAATTCATCTTCCCATCTACTACCTTCTCTCGAAGATAATGGAACCTCATTTCGATGTGCTTACTTCGACCATGTGCTATTGGGTTCTTTGCCAGATTAATAGCTGACATGATGTCTATCTTCATGGTAATTGCTCCATGATCTTTCCCTATTATCTCTTCGACCAAGTTCACCATCCAGGTTGCTTGACATGCACAAAGAGAAGCAGCTATGTATTCTGCTTCGCATGATGATAATGCCACTACTGGTTCTTTTCTCGAATTCCAAGCAATTAGTGCACCACCTAGCATAAATACATATCATGTTGTTGACTTTCGATCTTCAGCATCACTACACCAACTCGAATCAGTGTATCCCACTAACTTGCATTCTTTTCCTTTATCAACTGCAGGAAACAAAATGCCATAATCGAAAGTTCCTTTGAGATACCTTAGTATCCTCTTCACTGCTACTATATGTGATACCTTTGGCTTCTGCATGAATCTACTTACCATACCTACACTGTATGCTAAGTCAGGCCTTGTATGACAAAGATATCTTAATGATCCAATAAGTCTTCTATATTGAGTTGGATCAACATCATCTTCATCTGCATCTTTCGATAGTTGCAATCTTGGTTCTGCAGGTGTCGAAGTTGAGTTGCATTCTTCCATCTCAAACCTCTTGAGAATTTATCCTGCATATCTTATTTGATGCATCATCAAACCTCTACTGCTCTTGTAGAATTCGATACCAAGGAAATATGAAATCTCACCCAAATCAGACATTTCGAATTCCTTGCTGAGATCACCTTTGAAGTCTTCGATCTCACTTTTACAGCTACCTGTTATCAACAAATCATCTACATAGAGACATAGTATAAGCAATTTACTCTTGCTTCTTCTTACATATACTCCATGTTCAATTGTGCACTTCACAAATTCCTTCTCCCTTAGAAAACTATCAATTTTCTTATTCCAAGACCTTGGAGCTTGTTTCAATCCATACAGGGCTTTATGTAGCCTGTACACCTTTCTTTCTTCGTCATGTTTCACAAACCCAACTGGTTATTTAACATAGACTTCTTCATCTAAGGGTCCATTTAGGAATGCACACTTCACGTCCATCTGACATATGTGCCAACTGTTTATTTCTGCTAGACCAACAACCAACCTGATTGTTTTGATCTTAGCAACAGGTGCAAAAACTTCGTTGAAGTCTATTCCTTCTTTCTGTAGAAATCCTTTCGCCACAAGTCTTTCTTTGTGTCGAGTTACTCCACCTTTCGAATTCGTTTTCACTTTGTATACCCACTTGACATCAATTGCCTTCTTGCCTTGAGGAAATTTGACAAGTGACCAAGTGTTGTTTTCTTCGATAGACTTTACTTCTTCATTCACTGCTTTCACCCACTTCGAATCTTTTAATGCTTCAGCTGCATTAACAGGTTCGACATCTGCATAGAAAGCATAATGTACCATCTCACCTTCATTATCTATTACATCATCTGATGTAATCACACAATCTTGCAATCTTGCAGGCATGCGTCTTGTTCTTTGAGGTCTGCTTGTACTTGGTATATCTGCTGGTTCCTCTTGTCGAACTTCTCTTTCGACTTGAGTTTCTGGCTCTTCGAATAGGATTCCCACTGAATCTTTCTTGACATTTGCAGTCCAATCCAATTCTTTAAACTCATCTATGATCACGTCCCTGCTGATCACAATCTTCTTGTTCTCTGGATCGAACAACTTGTAGCCTCCTGTCGAATGATATCCAACTAGGATCATTTGACTTGACTTGTCATCAATTTTTCTTCTCAACTGATCTGGCACATGTCTATGTGCAATAGATCCAAATACCTTCAGATGACTTAAGCTAGGATTCACACCAGACCGACATTCTTCTGGAGTAATTCCTTCTAGCTTCTTTGTAGGACATCTGTTCAAAATGTATGTTGCAGTCGAAACAACTTCTCCCCAGAACTCTTTAGGTAAACTCTTGCCTTTCAACATACTTCTCACCATATTCATGATGGTTCGATTTTTCCTTTCTGCAATTCCATTTTGCAGTGGAGTATAGGGTGGCACCACCTCATGCACAATCCCTTCCTTTTCATATAATCTGTCGAAGTCTTTCGACACATATTCTCCTCCACCATCAGTTCTCAAATCTTTGAGCTTTCCACCACTTTGTCTTTCGACCATAGACTTAAACCTGGTAAATACTTCGATCACTTCACTTTTCTTCTTGATCAGGTAAGTCCATAACTTTCGACTGAAATCATCTATGAATGTAACAAAGTATTTGTTACCTCCCATCGAATCCACCTGGATTGGTCCACATACATCAGAGTATATGACTTCAAGAATAGCCTTCGATATGCTTCCTGCATCCTTGCTGAAGCTATTCTTGTGTTGCTTCGCCTGCACACATTCTTCACATACTTCATTTGGAATGTCAATTTCAGGCAATCCTGAAACCATATTTCTTCTCTTCAAATCTCTGGTGTCTATGAAGTTGAGATGACCTAGTCTATAGTTCCATATCCATTCATCTCTGCTAGGTGCAGTCGAAAGGCACTTGTGCTCCATCACATTTAGTTTAATCTTGAAGGTTCGATTCTGAGACATAGGAGCCTTCAAGATTAATCTCCCATTTGCATCAACGACTCTCATCAACTTATCTTCGATTGACACTTTATAATTCTTTTCGACCAACTGCCCTATACTGAGCAAATTGCTCTTCATGCCTGGTATGTACAATACATTTGAAATTACTGACTTCTTGCCATCTTTCCTCATGATCATAACATCACCAATACCTTCAGCTTCTAGGGTATTGTCATTTGCAAATTTTACCATATTTTTCATTGAGGGTTTTATATTGACGAACCAGTCTTTCCTTCCAGACATATGTGATGAACATCCTGAATCCAAGTACCATTGGTCCTTGAATCTATCTTCATCTTTTGTTGTGACCATCAACATCATCTCTTCTTCTTCTTCATGTTTTGCAAGCTTTGCATCACTTTCTTGATTCTTTCGTTTTTCTGGACAATCACTCGAATAGTGACCATACTTCTGACAATTGTAACATTAAATGTGACTCTTATCAGGTTTTCGACCACCACCTCTTCCTCTATTTGCAACACCACCTCTTTGGTTGCCTTGGTATGGTCTTCTTTGATTCGTCACGTCTCCTTCGATTTGGTTTCTTCTACCATTCGATTTGTTGAGCCACCTATACCTCTGTCGAAACACTTTCCTTTGCCTTTGGTCTCTTTTGCTGCATGTGCCTGCAAGGCCACATCACTCTTCAATTTTCCTGCAGCTCTTTCGTTCATTCTTTGTTCATGAGATTCGAGCGTCCCTTTAAGCTCTTCCTTTGTCAATTTCGACAAGTCTTTCCCCTCTTCTATCGCCACCACTATGTGGTCGAACTTAGGAGCTAAAGATCTCAAGATCTTCGACACAACAACTCTTGTTGTTAACGCTTCTCCACATATCTTGATTTGATTTACTAGTTTTGTAACTCTAGTGAAGAAATCAAATATGTTTTCATTGTCTTCCATCTGAAGCAGTTCATAGGTCCTTTTGTGAGTTTGTAACCTTACTTCTTTCACCTTCTCAGCGCCTCCAAAAGACTTCTCAAGGATCTCCCAGGCTTCTTTTGCAGATTCTGAATCACTAATCTTTTCAAAATTGTCTGGGCTGACACATTGATGAATTATAAATAATACTTTATAACTCAACTTCTCAGATTCTGTGTATTTCTTCTTTTCTTCTTCTGAAGCATTTTCGCCAAGCGCTTCGACTCCATCTTTTACAAGGTCCCAAAGACCTTGACACCTTAATAGGACTTTCATCTGTTTGCACCAATTCTCATAGTTGTCAACTTTCAGAATTGGCAGCGTTGCTGGATAGTTTGCATTCCCATAACTTGTCATCGTGAATTCTTCAATCGTTCTTGATTGACACTTCCCTTGAATCGAAACAAAAGCTCTTGATACCAGATGTTGGAAATCCACCTAATACTATGATGAATTTTGACCAACTGTGATGATTAGTTATGAGAAAAATAAATAAATGAAGACAAGATAAATATTTCTACAGAGTTTCTCTCTGCCCACAAACTGTGGAAAACTTTCTTAATCACTTGCAACTGCAAATTCTGTGATTACAATTGAATTGTATTGCTTGACTTACTTTTAAAATAGGGGTTACTCCCTCTATTTATAACTGAGCTTACACCATAAGCCCAAGGCCCAAAATATCTTTTTGTTACTAAATCAAATCTAATCAAATATATTCTAGACTTAAATCAAATCTATTTAAATCTAAAACAAATCAAATCTTCTTTGACACATATGAATTAAAATTTAACAATAATGATGGTGGTAATGGAAAGTATAACAAAACATGATAGTCTAGTATAGTATTTATAAATGAATTCAATTTATCTCACTAAGCTTTGCGGGAAGCTCGTCAAGCAATTTAATGTGAATTTTAGACTTCTTCAATGCCTGCAACACCTGTTTCCTCTAAAAACTTTGTCCCTTGCTTTATTTCCATTCTCCTCCTAGATTTATATAGATGCTTGTATTTGTAGCTCATCAACTCACTCAGATAGCCTTAATAGCCTTAACTTAGCGATATTATATGTATTTAACAGTCAATTATTAGTTTTATATCTTTAAAGTAACCCGTAATTCTTATTTTTATACATGCTCAAACTCTAGCAAAGGTCACAAACATCAACAAAGTTATAAAATACGAACAATCGATGTCTGACACGGATACTGACATAATACCATTTTTTAGAGACTTCGATGCTACATAGCAACAAAGCATTTCATCACTAGGTAGGTTTTTATCAAAGTTCAAATATATGAAAATTATAAACATTGAACAATGTTAAGAAATTGATATATATATATATATATATATATATATATATATATATATATATATATATATATATATATATATATATATATATATATATATATATATATATATATATATATATATATATATATATTCCTTATATATAAGGAATTGAAGTGGAGGAAAGAGAGAAATACAGTTAGAGTGAGAGAGAGAATGACACCTTTAGTTCAGGTGGTTTGTGCTTCTTTATTAAGGTTGTGAAGATGAGAACATAGGTGTTATGTGTTGATTGACAGTGAATCACAGTTTCTGATTTTAGAGACTTTGAGTTAAGGTGTGAATTTTTTGTAAATTTTGAGTTTGTGATTTAGAAGAAGCAGTTGAAAGAATTAGTTTAGAAAATTTCTATGTTTGGGAGATAAGAATTGAAATTTTGAGATTATATTAGTTTAGAAAATTTCTATTTTTGGAATGGAAAAGTAAAAAGTTGAAAAAAATTACAACTTCTTATAAAAATTATAAACATAACTTAAAATTATATCCGAACAGTTTATGTATTTTTTCTTTTATTAAATATAGGAGAACGGTTTTAAATATATAACTATATTAAAATAATTTAAAATTATATAAGAATGACTTTTATTTATTGTTAAAAAAGAGAATAAAAAATCTTTTTCTTTATCATCTACAAGAATGTTTTTCAGCCATTGCATATCATTTGCCAAAAATATTTATCCTCCTGCAATGAAATATTAAATTTTTGTCTATTACATTTACAAGAACAATTTTTTTACCTCACAAAAATTAAGCATTGTCGTAGAGTCAAATATTATAGCCTAATGGGTTTATATTGAAGGTAACTAAAAGTTTTAAAATCATTTGCTCGTAATGTAGTCCAGCAGTTAAGATATCTCTTCATTATGTTTTGACTGGATACAATATTTACTTTTATGTCGGGTACAAAACCGAGCTTAAAATTTAATCTTTTCTGACTTAATAAGTGTTTTTTATACTAGTGTCGCCTCCATTGAGCTAAGTTTTTTGTCTATCCATTATCAAGCTTCTCGATAATGGTGATCTTTGCATTACAAAAATGGAGACTACAAAATTATTAGCATGCAGTCGGAGGATTTACATAGTTGAGAGATACTTGAAATATGATAGCCATTGGAGGGAGTCTCCCTTCTCCTTTTTTCCTTCCCTTTTTCACGTTCATTCTATGCTTTTGAGAGGAACGGAAAACTTTTGAGAATGTCGGTCATTAAAATAACAAGGCTTAAAAAATATAAGCAATTACCATGAAATTTCCTTTCATTAAACAAATAAGAAGTTACCAAAATAACCTTGCTATTAAACCATATTACCAATGTAGGACCTTTTGCTCAAATAGTGGATTTTGGAACTTTCTAAGTATACTTTCGACTCTATTAAATCTTGATTCAACTCAATTTATAGTATAAGATTAATGGGTATTTATCCAAATATCGATCGTTTTATCCTTGATTCTATAATTCTATAAATTTTGAAGAATAGACGGGTTTCAATTCAATTTTTCATACAAGGATATTACAAATTATTTTTTCTTGTAGGAGATCATCTACCTTCTTCCATAATTTCTTTTGCACTATTAATAAACTAAGGCATAGGTATCATAATTGATTCAATGGTATACCATAGTTCTATAATATTTGTTTAAAGTTTTTCATGATAATATTTTCAAAAAATTTCTCTGTTAAATTTAATGTAGAAGCTATTGCAACAAGAATCAAGTAAATATATGGGTGAGAGTGCGTTGCAATTGAAGCCGTTGAGAACACACACCTTGAACTGATCAATAGTAGCTTATATTTTCTCATCCATTTGATTGAATGATCAATAAAATTCAAAGGTAAAATCTCCATTAATGTCAACGATTTATGATAAGTATTTTCACATGCATATCATAAATTGAGGAGATTGGTTTCAATGATTTTAAGACACTAAAATCACGGAAACTTCATGTAATTAATTGATCAATGGAAAATTATCTCCTTTCATGGGAAATAAAAACAACGTTACATGTGATAGTTAAAATTGAGATCGATGTAAAATTACTAAATGCATTTATTTTTAATTTTTATTGATAGAAGCCAAAATGATAATAATATCCGTACATTAACTTGTATAGAGGTATAAGGCTACATTAGAGTGTATTTATTTGACAACAACATAGATGTCCTTGACAACTGCCACTTTTCAAACCTCGTCGTCCACACCTCTGTAAACAACTTTCATTAGATAATGGACATTCTGGTGTGTCAAAACAATCAGTCGTGATATCATCACTCATAATTTCTTCATATCTTCTTGCACCACCTACAATCAATACAAAATTTTTTAAATTGAGAAGGTGTTGTGGCATAAATTATTTTTATAAAATATTATATAGAGAATAAATAAGTATATTACCTTGATGCAAAACTAAAGCAATACAAAGAATTGCAAGGAAAAAATATACTCGGTTGATAGCCATGTTTTCTGATAAGATGAATGGACAAACAACACCCGTAAAGTAATTATTTGTTGAATCTTCTATAGATATTTATATAACAATTATGTTTGACTGTAATAAATAAAATATATGAAACAAAGAATATATTTTTAAAAAATGAATTTACTTGATAATAAAGAATAAGTTTGTTTTGGTCTTGAAAAACAATTTTTTTCTTTGTATTTTTAAAATGATTTTAATAAAAATTTCATTTAAAATACTAAAAAAAATATTTAAAATGGTTTTTTAATTCAAATAATTAATTTTAATAATATATAACATAAATTTATATTATATAATAATACTAATAGATAAAATCAGAAAAAATTGTGTCTTAAAAACCATTTCTTAAAAAAGTTATTCAAAACAGCTTCAAAATTAGGCTTGTAAAAAAATGTTTTCTTTGTATTTTTAAAATGATTTTAATGAAAATTTTATTTAAAATACAAAACAATTTTTTTTGGTAACATTCCATTTTGTCTAAGCATGTATGTGTATATATTTGGAATGCTAAGAAAAATTAGTAGCTAGTTAGAACTAAAGGAATTACTTAGAATATGACTAGATGACAAATTTATAAATATCACTTAGTTGAAGAACACTTTAAACATTAAGCATCTTGCATGCAATTATATGGCCTTGTTTGGTAAATGGACATTCCAAATCATATATTTTATAGTGGAGTAGAGAGAGAAGGAGGAGAAGCTTATGTTCATCATATCCTTTTCCATTTCCACACACTTTGGAAAGTATCCACTAAGAAGGTAATATCTGTTTACTCATAACTTTGTTTGAGTTGATTCCAGACTTTTTGAAAATCTTACAAAATTCCTTACTTTTTGTATATACATTTTTCATTATGGATATTTGTGATCAAGGAGATAAATGAGTTTGATGTTTGAGAATTCTTGCTGAAATGAGGAAAAATGGTGTTACAGGATTGATGGTGATTGAAGTAGAACTTTGATTAAGATAGGAGTTCAATGGAAGCATATTCATCTTCCTAATCTACTTTGATGCAAGGTGAGTTCCATTATATAGGAACTTGGGGTAGGAATTGGGAATAATACATGTTGGGATAAAGGGTTTTGATGAGAATGCCATGAAATTGCCTCTAATGCATGAATATGATCCCCTTGTATTACTTGTATGCATATGTACCCTTACTCCGTTCAATATGTTGTTGATTACTGCCTGCTTATGAAAAATTGGAGTTTTGGAACCAAAAGTACGTAATATGCGTTTTCTGGTTTTCTTAAAAAATCATAGGTCGCGCTTAATGCGCAGAATGGCTCTTAACGCTCTTTATCAGAAATTGAGAAAAATAAAAGCTACAGGTTGCGCTTAGCGCGAAAAATGCTACCTCGTGATTTTGAACTTATTCATGGAGTGTAGTACCATCCTGCAACGATTATCGGACACATCCTTAATCTTCTATGACTTCTATGATCATGGTATGAGCGAAAAAGGCCTTAGAGAAGCCACTTAATTCTACACTATTAATATGAGTTACATTGGAAACATATGAAATGATAAATGAAAAGGACACACACACACACACACACACACACATATATATATATATATATATATATATATATATATATATATATATATATATATATATATATATATATATATATATATATGTATTTGTGTCCATATATGTTGTGTTATTATCCCTATGTCAATTATATGATTATGTACAAATGATAAATGACACATATTCATAATACATGTTATGACCCCTTATGTCACTTGTGTGATTATTCGTGCTTAAGAAATGCATTATGTAGGGTGCTATGTTGTGATCATTCAGTTACATGCTTTATGAAAATGAATGATAATACATGTATGTGATGAAAATGTATTATTTCATAAATGATATTGTGTGATTATTTTATAGTTCCCATTTTTTCCGGTTGAACGTTCATAAGTAATTGCTATGTGGCTTGATATGTCATGTTTATTATACCGTGTTGTGTGATCTCGATAATCTACCATGATGTGTGATCTCGGTAGATATATGCTTGAATCGAAGGGTAGATATATGTTAATTCCACCAGTTGTTAATAACATCGTGTGCTTAGTATGGTGGGATTGTGATGCCATGTAGGAAATATGACTTTATGGATTTCTAACTCACCTCTAATGGTGCCACATAGGCAAAACTATTAGGCTTTCAGCAGGTGGGCTCGTGTTCTCGAGATCGTGTTTTTGTACCGGAGGATTTTAATCACATGTATTTTGATGATTGACTGGGTTGTGACGCCACATAGGCAATGTCACCGTGTTAACTCGTCACGGATGGAATTCCATTTAGGAATAATCTGATTCATTGAGTTGTGAGTGGTGCAAGTCTCCTAACACGATGCATGGGTGTAACTCACCGAGGGTGTGCTAATGTAACATGGTTAGGGGCATTAACATACTTTTGAATTCCTCATATACGAGTATGTGTCTGCATACTTGATTGTATTTGGCTATGTGTTTGCTTAATTTCATTGGGATGTCAAGGAACTACCAATGGAAATTTTCCCCTTTTGTGTACTTGCACCTTGCCGTGAGGCAACCCCTGATTCGCAATGAATCCATTTTGATGAATGCACCTTTTAGAAATGAGTGAACTCTTAAGATAGGGGAACTCACTGAGATTTAGTAATCTCACCCAATCCTCTTATTATTTTCAAGAACATATTATAGGTAGAAGAATTACTAGATGGTCGGTTTTGAAGACTACGGGCGAGTAGATGGCACGAAGGCCTTATCAGATTTTATCTTTCTTTTGTGCATTGTTGAGGACAAGTTGATTTTATACATTATGATATTCAAGTTGTGTTGTATATGATTTTAAATTTCTTGTCTTTTTCCAGCTTTTGTAGATGTTTCTATGTACCATTTTTAGCATTGCTGCATATTATTCTAGACATATATGTACAACGTGTTACAATTAGTATCAGAGCAGGTCGATTCTTGTCCATGCAATGAAACATCACTAGTAATTCTCTTCTCCATCATATGTTTGTGTGTTGCTAGCCCGACTTCTACTATTTTAGTATTCGGTCATTGAGCCTGATCACGTCACTGACTGCATATTCGATGGATAGGATCATGGTGGAGCCACCACGAGGATGCATAAGACCCAAATCAACTTGAGTTAATGTATTAGAAGCCGATTGAATTGGGATAATGTTGGTTCTGTTGAGCAAAGATGGATCGTTTGACGCAAAATTATAGACAACCTAACTTTCATGGAGAGATTTAAGACAACTGGAATTCCCAAAGCTTTGATTGGACGAAGTGAACTTCCTTTAGGTCCCTTTAGCAGTGGAGGAAATTCACGAGGAACTTGAGTAGAATTGTAATAAGGGAATTTTGTAATGGAGTGAAGTTTGAAACTATTAAAAATTCACGACTTAACCCTGGTTGCCAGTGATGTGTACGACTTGAGAAACAACTGAATATAAAAGCTTTTGAGAATTTAAATAGGGAAGTCAAATCTTTCTGGTTACTCTAGTCTTAGTAGTAGTTGGATGGACAAGGTGTAAGATTCTTACTTTATTTGGTGTACCCTAAGTGGTGAATAGTCACTAGTAAAGGATTGAAATAACGAGTGGAACTGATAATCTCCAATTGAGAAAATCTTGGATGCCCGATTAGTGAAAGGACTACTCTATATCCGTTCTTGCCAACCTGTGATTGAGCCATAAAACTATGCTTGGCTTTGGGTAATTAGATGTATAGAAGCTATTGTCAATCTGGAACTTCAGTGGGATGAACACAGTTGTGCCAGTTGTTTGGAACAATGGTATTCCTATATGGTGGAATTACCTTTAAAATCTCTTATGCATGTAATGTATGGGTAATTACGCGCATGGCATAATTGTTCGAGCTGAATTCTTACCCAGTTGTATCTGGCTTGTTACCCTCAGAGTAAGTGGTGTTCTGATGCCATGTAGGGAATATCACTTCGTGGATTTCTAACTCACCTCTAATGGTGCCACATAAGAAAAACCATTAGCCTTTCGGCATGTGGGCTTGTGTTATCAAGATGGCATTTTTGCACCGGAGGATTTAATCACGTGTGTTTTGATGATTGATGGGGCCGTGACGCCATATAGGAAATGTCACCATGTTAACTTCAATTTAGGAATGATCCAATTCTTCGTGTTGTGACTGGTGCAAGTCTCTTGATGTGATGCACTAGTGTAACTCACTAAGGGTGTGATAGTGTAACCTAGTTAGGGGAATTAACGTACTTATGGGTTCCTCATATACGGGTACGGGTCTGCGTACTGGATTTTATTTGGATATGTGTTTTCTTAATCTCATTGGGATGTCAAGGGACTACAAATGGAGATTTCCCCCTTTTGTGTACTTGCACCTAGCAATGATGAAACCCCAGATTCATAGTGAATTTGTTTTGATTCATGCACCTTGTAGAATTGAGTGAACTCTTAAGATAAGGGAACTCACTGAGATTTAGTAATCTCACCCCAATCCTCTTATTATTTTTTAAGAACATGTTATATTTAGAATAATTGATAGATGGTCGGTTTTGAAGACTGTAGGCGAGCAGATGGCAGGAAGACCTCATCATATTTTATCTTTCTGCTATGCATTGCTGAAGACAAGTTTATTTTATACATTATGATATTTAATTTGTGTTGTATACGATTTTAAATTTCTTGTCTTTTTCCATCTTTTGTAGATTCTTCTATGTACCATTTTTAACATTGCTGCATATTATTCTAAACATATATGTATGAGGTGTTACAATTGGTATTAGAGCATGTCGGTTGTTGTCCCTGCAATGAAACATCACTAGAAATTCTCTTCTCCCTCGTGTGTGTGTGTGTGTGTGTTACTAACTTGATTTCTACTATCGTAGTATTTGATCGTTGAGTTTGATCACCTCACTGACTGCATATGTGATGGTTATAATCACGGTGGAGCCACCACAAGAATGCGTAAGATCCAAAGTAACTCGCTTTGAGGTAGTAGAAGCCGGTTGAATTGGGAGAATGTTGGGTTTATTGAGCATAAATGCAACATTTGATGCAGAATGATTGACAACCTAACTTTCACGGAGAGATTCAAGACAGATGGAATTCCAAAAGCTTTGATTGGACGAAGTGAACTTCCTTTAGGTCCCTGTAGAAATGGGGGAATTTCATGAGGCACTTGAGTAGAACTTTAATAAGGGATTTCTGTGATGGAGCAGAGCTTGAAACTATTAGAAATTCACTACTTAACCCTGGTTGCCAATGACGGGTACGACTTGAGAACCGGTTGGATAAAAAGGCTTTTGCAAATATAAATAGAGAAGTCAAATCTTTCAGGTTACTCTGGCTTGGGTAGTAGTTGGATGGATAAGGTGTAAGATTCTCACTTGTTTTGGTATACCCTAAGTTGTGAGTAGTAGTAAAGGATTAAAAGAATGAGTGGAAGTGATAATCTTCAATTGGGCAAATCTTGGATGCCCGATTAGTGAAGGGACTACTTTATCTCCATTCTTGCCTACCTGTGATTGAGCCATAGAACTAAGCTTGGCATTGGGTAATTAGATGAATAGAAGCTAGTGTCTATCCGTAACATCAGCGGGATGACCGCAATTGTGCCAGTTGTTCGGAACCATGGTATTCCTTTCTGGCAGAATTACCTTTATAATCTCTTATGCATGAACCGTTCAAGATGAATTCTTAACCAGTTGTATATGGCTTGTGGCCTTCGGAGTAAGTGAACCATAAATGTGTGGCACTCTTAGGTTTTAGCATTCTAAGAAGCACGGATGAAGGTTTTTGAGGAACGAAGACCTCAGTGGAGACCTGTTCAGACATCTGACGGTTGTGACTATAGGATACGGGTAGAGATCGTTATACGCTACTAGGTACGTTACTTGAGATCATGGCCTCGAGTTGGACCACCATGTTGGTACTACCAGATAGGTATAACACCATAATATCGCTATCGTGCATGAGTTACAGAGGTCGTCCTTCCCGATGGATGTGGAACAATGTTAATCTAGAACTTAAGGTAGAATTATGATTTGGTACTCGTGGGACGCGGATCCAGATTCTCATAAGGTAGGCGTGATAAGAATCCATATGTCGCGCTAGATAGTGGAGAATTATCCAAGGAGGTGATAGTGGGATAGTTTAAGTTACGATACTATGTGTGATACGGTGGGAGAACTGACTTGAGGTTTTGCGTTTGTGCTCGCAAATGTTTCGGTTTAGCAAGAGTCGCCACTGACTTTTTATTTTATCCTAAGGAAAGGTCAAAAAGAACAGGAAAGACCTTTGAGATGTTTTCTTGGGTTCGGGGAGTAGATTATGAAAAGGGAAGTTTCAAGCACCCTTTTCATCCATGGTTATCCATGGGCTCTTAGTTACTTGTTTAGATCACTTGCTTTTGCTTTTCAATTGTTTGAAATGGTGCTTTGTGTGTGGTTTTAAAAGATGTTTTGAAAAGAGGCCATCATTGTGGAAACCTTTGTAATGATTCTTGTTTGAATGTATACAAAGGTGTATTTGTCTATTGAAAAGATTTCAATGTTTGAAAGTTTGATTTTGGGAAATGTTTTGAAATTGTGTTGTGAAGTGTGTTTGAAAATAGCAAGGATGTTTTTGCAAGCTTTGATCAAGTAACTAAGAGTTATCTACCCTATTTTACTCAAAGATCTTTCCTATATGTTTTTAACCCTTTTTACAGTGTTATTTCACCATTGTATTTGGTGAACAACCTAGTGTTAGGATGTTTAACGGGACAGACGCGGGTCATCGTATAGACCATGATGGCAATTGTGTTAAGTATCTTTGGCAAATTTTTGAGGGACTTGATCATTTTGTTTAGGCAACCAAGATAGCGTCATCGAGGGAATATGATCTTTTGTTTTATTTTTGTTTTGCCAAAGTAACCAACATGCATAACATGGCCCATTTTAAAGCAACAAGTGGCTGTAACCCTAAGGGTGCAAGTGTGCATTGTGTATTGATTTTCATGCATTTTTGTCTTTGCATTAGGTCAAACTACTTGTTAATTTTGGATTTGCATACAAACCCTAATCTCTAATCATGGCATAATTGAAAGCGTAAAGTACGAGAATTAAAAGTCTAAGCTATTACAACATGATTATGGAGATGGGGGTACAATCTTTGAATGGGGGTGTATTTGACAAGAAATAAAAACCCTAATTTACTATTACATCCAAATTGAATCCAATGGCATAAATATTAAATGGACAATATTTGAATAAATAAATTAAATAAATATACAACAAGTATGAATATGTAAAAAAAGTTTTTGTTCATTTCTATGTATGTAAAAATATTTAATGTAAGAAAGAAAGAGATAAAATAAAAAGATTAATTTTATTAGGTTAAGGGTAAAACCCTAATTTTCTTTAAGAAAATAAATACATTATATTATTTATATATACAATAAAACAAAATAATATATACAAAAATAAAATATATTTAGAAAAAAGTATTTTAAGTATATTTAATAATAAAAAATAAAAGTGTAGTATTTTTATATTCTTATTCTAATAAAATATATATATATATATATATATATATATATATATATATATATATATATATATATATATATATATATATATATATATATATATATATATATATATATATATATATATATATATATATATATATATATATATATATATATATATATATATATATATATATATATATATATATATATATATATATATATATATATATATATATATATATATATATATATATATATTAATTATATTAATTATATTAAATATGTACAATAAAATATATACAAAAATATAAATATATTTAGAATAATATTTAGTGTGAATAAAAATAAAGAATAAAAATAAAAGAATAATTTATATATTATTTTTAAGTATTCAATAAATAAAATAAATGTATATAATCAATAAATTAATTTTATGTTAGTAAAATGAAAATAAAATATAAAATAAATCTGAAAATTTTATAAAAAATATTTTTGAGTATTTTTTATATTTGGAAATAAAAAATATAAAATCAGAAATGAAAATAAAACACAAATATAAAATATAAAGAAATTGGGCCAGAGGGTGCAAAAACTAAAAGGGGGGTGTCAATAGTGAGCCAGGACCAAGCCCAGCCCACCACTTCATCTTCAACCTATGTCCTTCACAAAACGTGCGCGCCTGTTACCAAACCTGGACATCCTGTATACGAGCTCTATTGCAAAAACACATAACATCAAAGTTGTAGAGCATTTCAAGACGACTCTAACCATATAAAAAAACTAATCCTAACTCTCAAAGACCAGAGAGAATTTCTCTGGCCCTAAAATCTAACCTAATTTTTTCAGTATGTTCATGGATCAAATTGTCTTAGCATGCTTAATATAAATGAAAATTGAGCATATGTACAACTTCATGGCAATGAATACTACATTTCTTATTCACAAACCTAAGGCTAAATGTTCCTAAATAGAGAGATAGGAAGTTGACAAAAATCTGTTCCAGCTGACTTCGTGTAGGGCAATGTGGAGCTTTTCAACAAGGCTTGAGATATCTGGGAGCTTGCGTGAACTTCACTTGACCTTCTCCAATGTCTAGCTTGCCTTGAATGTACTTGAATCAGGCCACAGAACTCAACCTGCACAAGCTCAAAATGAAAATGGAAAACCCTGTAAATGGAGTTACAGTTAGTGTTTGAGGTTTGGGATAGTTTGGATGGATTGAATGGAAGGTGTTTGAACCAACTTGGCGCAAAACACACGAGCAAAATGTGCTATGGAGGTCAAGTTGCAGGTTCTGCCCTGTTTTGCCAATGGAAGGTGATTTCTGGATATGGGATGTTTGAGGGCTTAAGAGGTCGTGTTTCTGGCTCAGAGGGATGTGAGAAAGATGTTTCAAAAGCTTGCACAAGTTTTTTTTGGGCTGATGTTCAAGTTCTCATGTTTTTGACATGATTCTTGTTTTTGAAGCAAAATGTGGGAAGTGATTGAAACTGGCTTGTACAGGCTATCCTTATGCTTGCACACTTTGCCTTTGGCCCCTCCAACTTGTAGATTTGATTTGCTGTATGAGATATGGACCAATGCTCAAGGGATTCAGTTTTGACATAAAGCACATTTAAGCAAAAATGGAAATGTACCTTTTTCTACTTAGGGATTAATTTTGTATACAATGTCCTAATGACCAAAACAATGCCTTAGACCAATGGATTTGCATTAAATTATGGAGTGTGAAATTGTTTAGAGGCCTATAAACTAGTGCAAAGAATGCTGACTTAAAATTGCAACTTGTATGAACATGAACATGCCATGGATGAAAAGTGAGTTTTTTCCAACTTCAAGCCTTCGATTCTCCCTAACCACAAATGAGTTTGGGGAGTTCTTGGACATTTTGGAAAGCTTTAAACAAGCTCTACAATCCATCTTTGAAATGCAACTTGAGATTCCAAGTGGAACTATGTGAAAAATGGCCATGAAGATAGGTCAAAATCCTGCCTAAACTAGGGCAAGATTTCACTAAGTTAAAAGTTTTAGGGACCCTTGTTCCAAAAATCATAACTTGAGATACAATCTTCTTTTGAGAAAACTTTGTGAATCAAAGTTTTAGAATTTGTGAAGGAATACAACTTTCATGTTGGGAGTTTTGTTTGAATCTATTTTGATGCATGCACCTTTTAGAAATGAGTGAACTCTTAAGATAGGGGAACTCACTGAGATTTAGTAATCTCACCCCAATCCTCTTATTATTTTCAAGAACATATTATAGGTAGAAGAATTACTAGATGGTCGGTTTTGAAGACTACGGGCGAGTAGATGGCACGAAGGCCTTATCAGATTTTATCTTTCGTTTGTGCATTGTTGAGGACAAGTTGATTTTATACATTATGATATTCAAGTTGTGTTGTATATGATTTTAAATTTCTTGTCTTTTTCCAGCTTTTGTAGATGTTTCTATGTACCATTTTTAGCATTGCTGCATATTATTCTAGACATATATGTACAACGTGTTACAATTAGTATCAGAGCAGGTCGATTCTTGTCCAGGCAATGAAATATCACTAGTAATTCTCTTCTCCATCATATGTTTGTGTGTTGCTAGCCCGACTTCTACTATTTTAGTATTCGGTCATTGAGCCTGATCACGTCACTGACTGCATATTCGATGGATAGGATCATGGTGGAGCCACCACGAGGATGCATAAGACCCAAAGCAACTCGAGTTAATGTATTAGAAGCCGATTGAATTGGGATAATGTTGGTTCTGTTGAGCAAAGATGGATCGTTTGACGCAAAATTATTGACAACCTAACTTTCATGGAGAGATTTAAGACAATTGGAATTCCCAAAGCTTTGATTGGACGAAGTGAACTTCCTTTAGGTCCCTTTAGCAGTGGAGGAAATTGATGAGGCACTTGAGTAGAATTGTAATAATGGAATTTTGTAATGGAGTGAAGTTTGAAACTATTAAAAATTCACGACTTAACCCTGGTTGCAAGTGATGTGTACGACTTGAGAAACAACTGAATATAAAAGATTTTGAGAATTTAAATAGGGAAGTCAAATCTTTCTGGTTACTCTAGTCTTATTAGTAGTTGGATGGACAAGGTGTAAGATTCTTACTTTATTTGGTGTACCTAAGTGGTGAATAGTCACTAGTAAAGGATTGAACTAACGAGTGGAAGTGATAATCTCCAATTGAGAAAATCTTGGATGCCCGATTAGTGAAGGGACTACTCTATATCCGTTCTTGCCAACCTGTGATTGAGCCATAAAACTACGCTTGGCTTTGGGTAATTAGATGTATAGAAGCTATTGTCAATCTGGAACTTCAGTGGGATGAACACAGTTGTGCCAGTTGTTTGGAACCATGGTATTCCTATATGGTGGAATTACCTTTAAAATCTCTTATGCATGTGATGTATGGGTAACTACGCGCATGGCATAATTGTTCGAGCATAATTCTTACCCAGTTGTATCTGGCTTGTTGCCCTCAGAGTAAGTGGTGTTCTGATGCCATGTAGGGAATATCACTTTGTGGATTTCTAACTCACCTCTAATGGTGCCACATAAGCAAAACCATTAGCCTTTCGGCATGTGGGCTTGTGTTATCAAGATGGCATTTTTGCACCGGAGGATTTTAATCACGTGTGTTTTGATGATTGATGGGGCCGTGACGCCATATAGGAAATGTCACCATGTTAACTTCAATTTAGGAATGATCCAATTCTTCGTGTTGTGACTGGTGCAAGTCTCTTGATGTGATGCACGAGTGTAACTCACTAAGGGTGTGATAGTGTAACCTAGTTAGGGGAATTAACGTACTTATGGGTTCCTCATATACGGGTACGGGTCTGCATACTGGATTTTATTTGGATATGTGTTTTCTTAATCTCATTGTGATGTCAAGGGACTACAAATAGAGATTTCCCCCTTTTGTGTACTTGCACCTAGCAATGAGGAAACCCCAGATTCATAGTGAATTTGTTTTGATTCATGCACCTTGTAGAATTGAGTGAACTCTTAAGATAAGGGAAATCACTGAGATTTAGTAATCTCACCCCAATCCTCTTATTATTTTTTAAGAACATGTTATATGTAGAATAATTGATAGATGGTCGATTTTGAAGACGGTAGGCGAGCAGATGGCAGGAAGACCTCATCATATTTTATCTTTCTACTATGCATTGCTGAAGACAAGTTGATTGTATACATTATGATATTTAATTTGTGTTGTATACGATTTTAAATTTCCTGTCTTTTTCCATCTTTTGTAGATTCTTCTATGTACCATTTTTAACATTGTTGCATATTATTCTAAACATATATGTATGAGGTGTTACAATTGGTATTATAGCATGTCGGTTGTTGTCCCTGCAATGAAACATCACTAGAAATTCTCTTCTCCCTCGTGTGTGTGTGTGTGTGTGTGTGTGTTACTAACTTGATTTCTACTATCGTAGTATTTGATCGTTGAGTTTGATCACCTCACTGACTGCATATGTGATGGTTATGATCACGGTGGAGCCACCACAAGAATGCGTAAGATCCAAAGTAACTCGCGTTGAGGTAGTAGAAGCCGGTTGAATTGGGAGAATGTTGGGTTTATTGAGCATAAATGCAACATTTGACGTAGAATGATTGACAACCTAACTTTCATGGAGAGATTCAAGACAGATGGAATTCCAAAAGCTTTGATTGGACGAAGTGAACTTCCTTTAGGTCCCTGTAGAAATGGGGGAATTTCATGAGGCACTTGAGTAGAACTTTAATAAGGGATTTCTGTGATGGAGCAGAGCTTGAAACTATTAGAAATTCACTACTTAACCCTGGTTGCCAATGACGGGTACGACTTGAGAACCGGTTGGATAAAAAGGCTTTTGCAAATATAAATAGAGAAGTCAAATCTTTCAGGTTACTCTGGCTTGGGTAGTAGTTGGATGGATAAGGTGTAAGATTCTCACTTGTTTTGGTATACCCTAAGTTGTGAGTAGTAGTAAAGGATTAAAAGAATGAGTGGAAGTGATAATCTTCAATTGGGCAAATCTTGGATGCCCGATTAGTGAAGGGACTACTTTATCTCCATTCTTGCCTACGTGTGATTGAGCCATAGAACTAAGCTTGGCATTGGGTAATTAGATGAATAGAAGCTAGTGTCTATCCGTAACATCAGCGGGATGACCGCAGTTGTGCCAGTTGTTCGGAACCATGGTATTCCTTTCTGGCAGAATTACCTTTATAATCTCTTATGCATGAACCGTTCAAGATGAATTCTTAACCAGTTGTATATGGCTTGTTGCCTTCGGAGTAAGTGAACCATAAATGTGTGGCGCTCTTAGGTTTTAGCATTCTAAGAAGCATGGATGAAGGGTTTTGAGGAACGAAGACCTCAGTGGAGACCTGTTCATACATCTGACAGTTGTGACTATAGGATACGGGTAGAGATCGTTATACGCTACTAGGTACGTTACTTGAGATCATGGCCTCGAGTTGGACCACCATGTTGGTACTACCAAATAGGTATAACACCATAATATCACTATCGTGCATGAGTTACAGAGGCCGTCCTTCCCGATGGATGTGGAACAATGTTAATCTAGAACTTAAGGTAGAATTATGATTTGGTACTCGTGGGATGCGGATCCAGATTCTCATAAGGTAGGCGTGATAAGAATCCATATGTCGCGCTAGATAGTGGAGAATTATCCAAGGAGGTGATAGTGGGATAGTTTAAGTTTCGATACTATGTGTGATACGGTTGGAGAACTGACTTGAGGTTTTGCGTTTGTGCTCGCAAATGTTTCGGTTTAGCAAGAGTCGCCACCGACTTTTTATTTTATCCTAAGGAAAGGTCAAAAAGCACAGGAAAGATCTTTGAGATGTTTTCTTGGGTTCGGGAAGTAGATTATGAAAAGGGAAGGTGCAAGCACCCTTTTCATCCATGGTTATCCATGGGCTCTTAGTTACTTGTTTAGATCACTTACTTTTGCTTTTCAATTGTTTGAAATGGTGTTTTGTGTATGGTTTTAAAAGATGTTTAGAAAAGAGGCCATCGTTGTGGCAACCTTTGTAATGATTCTTGTTTGAATGTATACAAAGGTGTATTTGTCTTTTGAAAAGATTTCAATGTTTGAAAGTTTGATTTTGGGAAATGTTTTGAAATTGTGTTTGAAAATAGCAAGGATGTTTTTGCAAGCTTTGATCAAGTAACTAAGAGTTATCTACCCGATTTTACTCAAAGATCTTTCCTATATGTTTTTAACCCTTTTGACAGTGTTATTTCACCATTGTATTTGGTGAACAACCTAGTGTTAGGATGTTAAACGGGACAAGCGCGGGTCATCGTATAGACCATGATGGCAATTGTGTTAAGTATCTTTGGCAAATTTTTGAGGGACTTGATCATTTTGTTTAGGCAACCAAGATAGCGTCATCGAGGGACTATGATCTTATGTTTTATTTTTGTTTTGCCAAAGTAACCAACATGCATAACATGGCCCATTTTAAAGCAACAAGTGGCTGTAACCCTAAGGGTGCAAGTGTGCATTGTGTATTGATTTTCATGCATTTTTGTCTTTGCCTTAGGTCAAGCTACTTGTTAATTTTGGATTTGCATACAAACCCTAATCTCTAATCATGGCATAATTGAAAGCGTAAAGTACGAGAATTAAAAGTCTAAACTATTACAACATGATTATGGGGATGGGGGTACAATCTTTGAATGGGGGTGTATTTGACAAGAAATAAAAACCCTAATTTACTATTACATCTAAATTGAATCCAATGGCATAAATATTAAATGGACAATATTTGAATAAATAAATTAAATAAATATACAACAAGTATGAGTATATAAAAAAAGTTTTTGTTCATTTCTATGTATGTAAAAATATTTAATGCAAGAAAGAAAGAGATAAAATAAAAAGATTAATTTTATTAGGTTAAGGGTAAAACCCTAATTTTCTTTAAGAAAATGAATACATTATATTATTTATATATACAATAAAACAAAATAATATATACAAAAATAAAATATATTTAGAAAAAAGTATTTTAAGTATATTTAATAATAACAAATAAAAGTGTAGTATTTTTATATTCTAATTCTAATAAAATAAAATAAAAAAAAAAAAAAATATATATATATATATATATATATATATATATATATATATATATATATATATATATATATATATATATATATATATATATATATATATATATATATATATATATATATATATATATATATATATATATATATATATATATATATATATATATATATATATATATATATATATATATATATATATATATTATATTAAATATGTACAATAAAATATATACAAAAATATAAATATATTTAGAATAATATTTAGTGTGAATAAGAATAAAGAATAAAAATAAAAGTATAATTTATATATTATTTTTAAGTATTCAATAAATAAATTAAAAGTATATAATCAATAAATTAATTTTATGTTAGTAAAATGAAAATAAAATATAAAATAAATGTGAAAATTTTATAAAAAATATTTTTGAGTATTTTTTATATTTGGAAATAAAAAAAATAAAATCAGAAATGAAAATAAAACACAAAAATATAAAATATAAAGAAATTGGGCCAGGGGGTGCAAAAACTAAAAGGGGGGTGTCAATAGTGAGCCAGGACCAAGCCCAGCCCACCACTTCATCTTCAACCTCTGTCCTTCACAAAACGTGCGCGCCTGTTACCAAACCTGGATATCCTGTATACGAGCTCTATTGCAAAAACACATAACATCAAAGTTGTAGAGCATTTCAAGACGAATCTAACCATATAAAAAACTAATCCAAACTCTCAAAGACCAGAGAGAATTTCTCTGGCCCTAAAATCTAATCTAATTTTTTCAGTATGTTCATGGATCAAATTCTCTTAGCATGCTTAATATAAATGAAAATTGAGCATATATACAGCTTCATGGCAATGAATACTACATTTCTTATTCACAAACCTAAGGCTAAATGTTCCTAAATAGAGAGATAGGAAGTTGACAAAAATCTTTTTCAGCTGACTTCGTGTAGGGCAATGTGGAGCTTTTCAACAAGGCTTGAGATATCTGGGAGCTTGCGTGAACTTCACTTGACCTTCTCCAATGTCTAGCTTGCCTTGAATGTACTTGAATCAGGCTACAGAACTCAACCTGCACTAGCTTAAAATGAAAATGGAAAACCCTGTAAATGGAGTTACAGTTAGTGTTTGAGGTTTGGGATAGTTTGGATGGATTGAATGGAAGGTGTTTGAACCAACTTGGGGCAAAACGCACGAGCAAAATGTGCTATGGAGGTCAAGTTGCAAGTTCTGCCCTGTTTTGCCAATGGAAGGTGATTTCTAGATATGGGATGTTTGAGGGCTTAAGAGGTCGTGTTTCTGGCTCAGAGGGATGTGAGAAAGATGTTTCAAAAGCTTGCACAAGTTTTTTTTGGCTGATTTTCAAGTTCTCATGTTTTTGACATGATTTTTGTTTTTGAAGCAAAATGTGGGAAGTGATTGAAACAGGCTTGTACAGGCTACCCTTATGCTTGCACACTTTGCCTTTGGCCCCTCCAACTTGTAGATTTGATTTTCTGTATGAGATATGGACCAATGCTCAAGGGATTCAGTTTTGACATAAAGCACATTTAAGCAAAAATGGAAATGTACCTTTTTCTACTTAGGGATTAATTTTGTGTACAATGTCCTAATGACCAAAACAATGCCTTAGACCAATGGATTTGCATTAAATTATGGAGTGTGAAATTGTTTAGAGGCCTGTAAACTAGTGCAAAGAATGCTGACTTAAAATTGCAACTTGTATGAACATGAACATGCCATGGATGAAAAGTGAGTTTTTGCCAACTTCAAGCCTTCGATTCTCCCTAACCACAAATGAGTTTGGGGAGTTCTTGGACATTTTGGAAATCTTGAAACATGCTCTACAATCCATATTTGAAATGCAACTTGAGATTCCAAGTGGAACTATGTGAAAAATGGCCATGAAGATAGGTCAAAATCCTGCCTAAACTAGGGCAAGATTTCACTAAGTTAAAAGTTTTAGGGACCCTTGTTCCAAAAATCATAACTTGAGATACAATCTTATTTTGAGAAAACTTTGTGAATCAAAGTTTTAGAATTTGTGGAGGAATACAACTTTCATGTTGGGAGTTTTGTTTGAATCCA
Source organism: Vicia faba (assembly GCA_948472305.1). Classification (NCBI taxonomy): domain Eukaryota; kingdom Viridiplantae; phylum Streptophyta; class Magnoliopsida; order Fabales; family Fabaceae; genus Vicia; species Vicia faba. The sequence continues at coordinate 190,174 of CATIWC010002249.1, read as the reverse complement.
ATTGCAACATGGTGAAAATGTTGGGCAAAGTTAGGAAAAATTAAGAAAATTTCATAACTTCGAAAAATTCTAAGTTATGAAAATTTTCAACTTTAAACCCTAATTTGCAAAAATGGGTTTCTTGATGAACAAGTTTCATGTTTTGACACATCTTGATGAAAAATGAACCTTGGCACTTGATTTTGACCAAAAAGTCAAAGTTTGACTTTTCAGTGTACAGTCAAATTTTGATCAGTTGACTGAAAAATTCATCTGTCAATCTAATGCAATTGAGATCTTTTGAACTTGTTGAATAGGTCAAGATGATGCCATTGAGTCCTTGAGTCCATAGTTGAACCAAATTTGCCATTGGCTAGGTCAAAAATCAGAAATTGCCTTTGTACAATCAAAACCCTTAAAATGACCATTTTGCCCCTTTGGTGATCTGATCAAATTTCTTGTGGAGTTATGGTCCAAAATTGATCAAATGGTTCATATGAGTTCATAATGTTGATGTGGGTCAAAATTCATGAGGTTTGACTATAAATTGGCCACAATTGACTTTTTCCCCAATACAGTTGATTTCTAGGTCAACTGTCCAATTGACTAGGCAAAAATTTGATTCAAGCCCTAATTTAGGTCAATAGTGCAAGGAGATGTCTTGAGCAGAGCAAACCCTAGCTTGGTCTTGAGTTCAAAGAGCCTTGTGATGAGAAATGTTGATAAAATGAGAGGGCAAATTTTGGGGTACAACAGTTGCCCCTGTTCAATCTTCTTGAACCTGAAGAGTTAGATTGGCAAGTTTTCCTTTCGTGACTCGAAGGTAAAAGAGGATTGGACACTAGAGTTCCCGTAAATTTGCACTCGTCAAAAATGTAACTGAGGGAATGGGCTTAAAGATGCCATCTAAAACTTGTTTGTTGAAAATCAGGAGCATGATAATCAGAACGGTATCCATATCTGGAACGTATCTGAGTTGTATCTGGAGATTGGATTTGTATGAGCAAAGGAATGGCGTCCATGTCTGGAGTGTATCCAAGCTGTAACTGTATTTGATTCTCGAATGAATATCAGAATGACTGCCGTTTCTGGAGTGTATCTGTATTGTATCCGAAATCTGAATGGGTGACAGAGAAACATCTGTGTATGGAGCATCTCTGGGCTGGGGAATAAATTTGAATGAGTGACAAAATGGCAACCGTGTCTGGCGCGTATCTGGACTGTATCTGAAATTGAGATTTGTATGAGTAGCAGAATGACTTCCATGTCTGGAGGGTATCCGTACTGTAACTGGGATCTGGACAAGTGACATAATGACTTCCGTGTCTGGAGTGTATCTGAACTTGAAGTTGATTGTTGAATCTGAATGAGAGGTAGAAAGGCTTCCGTGTCTGGAGCGTATCTAGTCTGTATCTGATTGCTGAAGTCCGAATGAGTAATAGAATAACCTCCGTGTCTAGGGTGTATCCATACTGTATATCAGATCTTCGAATATTTGTTAAAGATAACTTTTAATCTTATCCTGAAAAGGGTAAAATGTTAGCTAAAACATAAAGTTATGTTGCATGACATTTATGATACAATAAAATGTGTTCTATCAATGTTTATGATATATGAATGTAATGTATGCGCATGTAAGCTGATTAGCTGTCTTGCTGAGGAAAATAAATCCTTGATAACTGGAGACAATGAACTCTTTGACTGTTGCTGGGGAAAATAAACCATTGATTGCTGCTGGAGATTCAAAACCTTCGTTGGCTGAGACTGAGGAATCCTTTGGACTTACTGCTGGGGATTGAAAATCCTTGGTGACTTGTGGGGATTAACAAGAGCTTTGATAACTTCTGTGGGTAATTGAGAATCCTTTATGACTTTCCTGGGAAAATAAGGACGACTCCGACAAATTCTACTGGAGAATTAAAACCTGGGAGGCTTTAATCGAAAAATGAAAATAAGAATCTTCGTTTTGCTGGGAAATAACTCTGTGGGGAATTTTTTATCCTGGGAGAATTTTTTGAAAGCTTGGGTTGTATGCCAATATATTGGGGAATCATAGGAAGTTGGATAGTATTCCACCGGGGTTTAAGATTTGAAGTTTTGGATTCCGTTGGGGAAGAAAGTTTAAAGTATTCTGGCTCCGCTGGGGATTGGGAGTTTAGAAACTTAACTCTGATGGGAATTCTGAAACTTAACTCCGCCGAGGATATATACTCCAAGGTTTTAGCTCTGTTGAGGATCTGAACGACATACTGTAGGGGATTTCTTCTGGAATAGCCTTAAGACATTTTCCCGTACTTTCAAACTATCATTAATTACCCTTTCTCCTTTCATTTTATTTTTAGGCAATGATTATATTCAAATGCATATGCTTATTTAACAAATCATTGGACGTTTTTAAATAAAACATAAGTGTAAAAAGAAAGAAAAGGCAAGCAAATTTTTGCACTTTGAAGTATCTTTGTATTAACTTTGTAAGTAATTCTATACAAGGGAGACAATCATCCTAGTAAGAGAATGTTGTCATAAAATTAAGAAAATTTTTATACAAAGAAAGATGGCTATGTGTAACAATTCCATGGGGTTCCCATTCTGCTATAGCCTTCACAACTCTGAGTATCTTGTCCATTCGTTGCTTCGTCCGCAGATGATTGGATAGATCAGAAACATGAAGCTTCTCCGTGAAGAGATTATCCTTAAAGTGATCCGACGAGACATAGTCATACGCTTTAATTCCCTAACTTTTTTCTGGACCTCCCTTTCGGGTTTTCGATCCACTGGGAAACCCCTTTTTTCCCAAGTCGCCCTTTCGGGTTTTCAACTTGCCGGGTGTACTGATTTTTTTTATTTATCCCTAATTTTTGCCTGAATCGCCCTTTCGGGTTTTCGATTCACCGGGAAACCCTTTTTTGCCCAAGTCTCCTTTTCAGGTTTTTGACTTGCCGGGTCGTTTATGCGTAGTATCTATTGACTATGTCTGCGTTCGCAGAGTGCGGCAGGTCGTCGCCGTCCATGGTGGTCAGAGTCATTGGCCCACCAGAAAAGATGTTCTTGATCACAAACGGTCCTTCATAAGTAGGAGTTCATTTGCCCCTGGGATCACTTTGCGGCAGAATGATTCACTTGATTACAAGATCTCCGACTTGATACACCCGACTTCTGAATTTCTTGTTGAAAGCCCTGATCATCCATTTTTGATACGTCTGACCATGACAAACAGCAGTAAGTTGCTTCTCGTCGATCAAGTTAAGTTGATCAAGCCGGGTCTGAATCCAATCGTCTTCACTTAAACCAACATCCTTCATAATTCTCAAGGAAGGAATTTGAACCTCCATAGGTAAAACAGCTTCCATGCCGTATACCAAAGAAAAGGGGGTTGCCCTAGTTGAAGTGCGGGCCATGGTACGATATCCGTGTAGAGCAAACGGTAACATCTCACGCCAGTCCTTGTAGGTGATTGTCATCTTTTGAATGATTTTCTTGATACTTTTGTTCGCAGCTTCAACAACACCGTTCATCTTTGGCCGATAGGGAGATGAATTGTGATGTTGAATCTTGAACTGCTCACACAGAGCGGTGATCATAGTATTATTAAGGTTTGTACCGTTGTCCGTGATGATCCTGTCGGGGATACCATACCGGCATATGAGGTTCTGCTTGATGAAGCGGGCAACCACATTCTTTGTAACGGAGGCGAAGGAATCAGCTTCAACCCACTTGGTAAAGTAATCAATAGCCACCAGGATGAAGCGATGTCCATTGTATGTCATAGGCTTGATCTCTTCAATCATGTCGATTCCCCACATCGCGAATGGCCAAGGAGCTGTTAGAACATTGAGAGGAACTGGAGGAATATGTACCTTGTCAGCATAGACTTGACATTTGTGACAAGTATGGGAATATTGATGACAATCAGCTTCCATGGTAGACTAGTAGTAGTCTGCCCTTAGAATCTTCTTAGCCATCGTATATCCGCTCAAGTGGGTGCCAAATATGCAGCTATGTATTTCAGTCATGATCAACTCAGCTTCAACTTTTTCCACACAATGAAGTAGAACACAATCATGGTTGCGCTTATATAGGATACCATTTCTCAAGAAGAACTTGGCAGCAAATCTCCTTAAGAACTTTTTGTCGTTGACTGAAGCTCCTTCAGGGTATTCTCGAGTCTTGAGATACCTTTTGATTTCATGAAACTAGGGTTGTTCCACTACTTCTTCGGTATTAATCTCATGATAGTGCACGGGTTCGTCCATTCGCTCGATGGAGATTCGGGGAGCCTCATTATCCCAATTGAGTTTAAACATGGAAGACATTGTAGCTAGAGCATCCGCTAGCTGATTTTTTTCTCGCGGGAAGTGCTCGAAGGTAATCTGCTCGAAATGAGGTAACAATGTCAGGACATGTTCTTTGTATGGGATAAGATTAGGATGTTTAGTATCCCACTCTCCTTTGATTTGACTGATAACCAAAGTTGAGTCCCCAAATACGACCATAAATTTGATTCCCAAGTCAATAGCAGCCTTGAGACCAAAGATACGAGCTTCATATTCGGCCATGTTGTTAGTGCAGCTGAAGCAGAGTCTAGCGGTGAAAGGTGTATGGCAACCTTCTGGAGAAATAAGTACAGCACCGATACAGTTGCCAAGTGCATTCGAAGCACCATTAAAGTACAGGGTCCATCGAGATCCTTGTTCAGGTCTGTCACACGGTCTGTTACCTTAAATGTTGTCCAATGTCATAATGTCCTCATCCGGGAAGTCGAACCTCATAGATTGATAATCTTCGACGACTTGATGAGCTAGACGGTCGGCTAGTACACTCCCCTTTATAGCTTGTTGGGTTGTGTACTGGATATCAACTCAGTCAGGATCATCTGCCATCTAGCGATTCTTCCGGATAAAGTAGGCTTCTCGAAGATGTACTTGATCGGATCCATTTTGGAAATCAGCAAAGTGGTATGTGTCAACATATACTGCCTTAGCCGGTGAGCAGCCCATACCAAAGCGCGGCAAGTTTTCTCAAGCAGTAAGTAGCGAGTCTCACAGTCGGTAAACTTTTTGCTAAGGTAATAAATGTCATGCTCTTTTCGGCCAGACTCGTCATGTTGGCCCAGTACGCACCCCGTTGAGTTATCCAAAATAATCAGATACATGATTAAAGGTCTTTCTTCGACGGGTGGCATCAAGATAGGAGGTTCTAGTAAATACTCCCTGATCTTATCAAAAGCAACTTGACAATCATTGTTCCATTCAACCACCTGATATTTCTTCAACAGGTTGAAGATTGGCTCACAGGTAGATGTTAGGTGAGAGATGAACCTTACGATATAGTTTAGGCGTCCCAAGAAACCTCTAACCTCCTTTTCAGTACGGGGGGCAGGCATTTCTTGTATAGCTTTGACTTTGGCAGGATCAACTTTGATGCCTTTGTTACTGACGATAAATCCTAAAAGTTTACCGGACCTGACTCCGAAAGTGCACTTGCTAGGGTTCAGTCTGAGTTTATATTCCTTTAACCTGGAAAACAGCTTATACAGATGGTCGAGGTGTTCTTCTTCTGTTTGTGAACGGGCTATCATGTCGTCTACGTAGACTTCGATCTCATGATGTATCATGTCATGAAACAAAGCTACCATGGCTCGCTGATAGGTTACCCCGACATTCTTCAGTCTGAATGGCATCTCCTTATAGCAAAAGGTACCCCACTGCGTAACAAAAGTAGTCTTCTCCATGTCTTCGGGGGCCATTTTGATCTGGTTGTACCCTGAAAATCCATCCATGAAAGAGAATACCTTATGTTGAGTTGTGTTGTCGACCAAGATGTCGATGTGTGGTAGTGGAAAATCATCTTTAGGGCTAGCCCTGTTTAAGTCTCTGTAGTCCTCACACATTCTGACTTTGCCGTCCTTCTTAGGCACAGGCACAATGTTAGCAACCCATTATGGATAAGAAGTAACAGCCAGAAAGACAACATTGAAATGTTTCATCACCTCAGCTTTGATCTTTTCGGACATGTCGGGCCTCATTCGGCGGACTTTTTGTTTGATTGGTGGACAGTATTCTCTTGTAGGGAGACGGTGAACCACAATATCTGTACCTAGTCCCGACATGTCTTCATAGGACCAGGCGAAGATTTCAACAAACTCATTCAATAGCTGAACTAAGCGCTCTTTGACACTTGGCTCTAGGTTGGCACCCACTTTAACCTCTTTCCTATCTTCCTCTGTTCCCAAATTGATAGTCTCTAACAACTCTTATGGGGAAGAATATCCCTTTCTTCTTGTTGCAAAAGTCTAGCTAACTCTCTAGGCACTTCACAGTCTTCATCACCTTCGTACTCGACATGATTGACCAAATCTTCAGAGTCACTGAAGGCCAAAGCAGAGTAGTCATCCATGGAATCCGGAGTGGATGGGTACCTGCATTTTGTGAGTGTGGGTGTGTGTAAGGGATAGCCATCCTTAAACAAAATAAAAATGTAAAAGGAAAGAAAATGAACACAAAAGTTTATAGATGAAAACGTCCATGATTCATTAAAAATGGCATATGAAAAATGAAAAATCAAAACCCTTACAAATGAACCTATGTGCCCCGGGAAAGGCACAAGGCACAAGAGTGTACGCATTATTTAAAAGTTATTACAGACCAACATAAAATTTTCAATAGATAAATTACTGATTGATGAAAGTAATGGGAACGAAGTCTTTCGCCTCCCTGTTATTCAGTCTCCTTCAATGGTTGGAAAGATCCAGTCTTCAAAATTTCTTCCTTCTTCATCATCCTCTAAAGCATGAATTCTGTGATGAGTGATATTTAAGGGTGGTCCTCCAGCCCGGGAGTGGCACATAGCTTTCTGGCTAGCAACAGTGAAACACAATCCAAACATATCTGCCTTGTAAGGAAAATCTGGCAGTTGACCCCACATTGTACTTCCTCCTTCCTCGATTACAGCCTCCGCATCTTTAAGGGATGACATCCGGGACACAGGTTTGGTAATGATGGGCACATCATTCATTGTCTTGGCTACCGCAACTTCAGAAGAAACCTCTTCAAAGTGTTGGAAAGGTGTTTCTATGAATTCACCATCTAACTCCACGTAGCGGAAAGAGTTAAGGTGGCTTATCATATACTCCTCCTCACCATGAACTGTTATGATCTTACCCTGGACTGGGTATTTGAGCATCTGGTGTAGAGAAGAAGTGACTGCCCCAGCGTTATGGATCCATGGCCTTCCCAATAAGCATGAATATGAAGGACGAATGTCCATCACATAAAATGTAGAGTTGAAAATTTTCGTTCCCATCTTGATTGGGATGTCCACTTCTCCGTGAACCATCCTCTTAGAACTGTTGAAGGCTCTAACAATGATATTACTGGGCTTTAGGGTCAAGCCTTCACAGTCCAATCTGTCTAATGCTTTCTTTGGTAGAACATTTAAAGATGAACCAGTATCAACCAGAACATGAGCAAGTGTGGTCCCCCTGCGTTCTACCGAGACATGCAGCGCATCATTATGCTTTCTTCCCTTGGGGGTCAAATCAGCATCAGAGAATCCAAGACCATTGTCGGCTGTAAGGCTAGCCACGCACTCTTGAAACTGATCCGTAGAAGTTTCTTGAGGCACGTGTGCCGTCTTCTGAAATTTGATCAAGGCTTTGGCATGAGCCTCGGAGTAGAGTAATAGAGCCAGCATAGAGATTTTTGAAGGGGTTTGCCTCAACTATTCTACGACATCATAGTCGCTCTTCTTAATTATCTTTAAAATCTCCTCCATCTCTTTTTGGGTGGTCTCGGGGATAACCAAAGTTTGAGCCCTCGTCCTGACGGGCGTTTCTTGGATCCCCTTACCTTTATCAGTGGTAACAGCAGAGGGTGCAACCTCATGAGTAACAATTTCTTCAATTACTGGGCTTTGCATAGATATCTTGGCAGGCACAGGAGCACTTGAAGGTCCGAAGACTGCCCGTGGAGGAGCAATCTCCGGAGAGAAGATTCTTCCGCTACGAGTTATCTTACTTGTCCCTGCAATATTCCTTATGTCAGGATTTTCTTCATCGAAATTCTCTTGGACTGATTCGATCTGCTTGACACCAAGGTAGAAGATCTCTCCTCCATAATTCCATGGTATCGTCTTGTTGGACTTATATGGGATAGGCCCCGGCATGGTAATCTTCAGCGGTACAAGCTTTGGATCAGGCGTAATCTTAACAGGCCTTTTGCAGGTCTTGGAAAGATTGTCGGAAATGGTGATTATAGCAATGTCATTGATTGGCGTAACAAGGGTAACAGGAGTAACATGAGTGATAGTAGCAACAAGAGTTTTCTGAAAGAGGATCTCTTGAGTATCCATCAGGGGTTGGATGCCTGATTTCAACAGTGGGCAGTCAAATTGCAAGGTTGAACAGAGGTAATAATTTTTTCCACATCTCGGGAAAATCCCGACTTTCAACAGATTCGTCTTGATCACTGGAAATGGAGTCATTAAGTCATCAACAGCGTTAGCATGAAGATCTTCCACAATAGCATGGACATTATGACTATGTTTTGGCATAGGAGCGGATATCACATTATGTTTTTCGGGAGCATCAAACTCTACTTCCTTGGCATCTATCAAATCTTGGATCTTGTTTTTAAGGCCCCAACAGTTGTTGGTGTCATGCCCTACACTGTCCGAATGGTATGCACATTTTGCATTTGAATGATAATAGGGAGAAGAGGTATTTGGGTTTTTCGGTGCTTCTTTCAAGTTGGTAAGGTTTAACTTTAACAGATGAGGTAGGACCTGAGCTGGTGTCATATTAATTCGGGTAAATTGCCGTTGTGTCCTTTCTACCCTTTGCTGGTTAGTTCTAGGTTGACTGCTTCGAGGTTGATAGGCTGAGGAGTTCTGGATCATCACAGCCCCCACCGTTGGATGGCGCTCCATTCTCCCTTGATTTCTCTGGGTGTGAACAACAGAAACTTCCTTCTTGGCTGGGAAGGTCTTCTTGATAGCAGTGGAAGCGGAGGCATCCTTCTGATTTTTACCACTTTTAATGCCAGCTTCGCCCCTTTCACCGGTCAGAATTAATTCGGTGAACCCTGCAGATGAGCTCCCGATCAAGTGATTGAAGAATGGACCTGACAGAGTCCCTAAAAACATGTCAACCATCTCTCTATCTGACAACGGTGGCAGCACCCTTCCAGCCAAATCCCGCCGCTTCTGGGAATACTCCTTAAATCCCTCATTAGAGGCCATACCCATACTCTATAGTTGAGTACGAGTAGGCGCTAAATCTGCGTTGTATTGGTATTGTCGGTAGAAAGAAGCAGCTAAATCTTCCTAGTTATGAACCAGTCCAATTGCGTACCCGACAAACTATCTTAAAAAAAGTGGACCCACAGATCCTTATCAGAAGAGTGAGGTTGGATCTTTCTGACGTAGGATCTCAGATGCATCTTCGGACAGGACAAACCGTCGTATTTAGCAAATGTAGGCCCTTTGAACTTGGGAGGAATGACGATCCCAACAACTAACCCTAGTTCTTCGAAATCTAGCCCAGGTACCCTTTGCACTTCCATGTTTGCTAGCCGGTCTTCAAGATTCTTATACTTATCATCCGCTAGAGGGTACTGATGTTCAGAGTAATCTTCATCCTCTTCCTCTTCTTCTTCTTCAGCTTCAGACTTGGAGGGCATTGCAACTCCCTTTCCTTTACCAACCCCTTTGTTAGACGTCGAGGGGAATTCCAGAACACTCCTAGCCTGATGCTCAAATCTTCTTCCCATAGTGGCCACACCAATTCTTTTCTTTTTCTTCTTGTATGGTTCCTTCTCTTTCTCTAACAGTTCTTTAAGATCCTCTTGACCCTTTTCCAAGGTTATGAGGAGTTGTTGGAATTGCGAATTCTGTGCTTGCAGATCTTTAACCGTATGCTCTATATCCATCTTGCTGAAATAAACAGCAGAAAGATAAGGAAACCTGGTGTGAAGACCTGTTTATGCATATTATGAATGATATGTTATTCATGTAATGCATTCAAGGATTTAGGAATTCAAATTTGTTGCAAACAAAAATAACACACGTCATGTTAATAAGAAGAAATTTGTTAGTACATAAATGCCCCATGGGCAAAATATTACAAAATTCTTAATGTAAAAAGACGTTGCGCATCCTGTTTGGCACGATGTAAGTGTTAAGAGTCTCCTCTTTGTGAAGTCGGCAGGTAAGTTCCAAAACCTTCTTCTCACTGGCATAGAAGCTGGCTTCAAAAGTGTTCCGTTCTTCCTTGAGCTGTATCCAACTCCTTTGCAATTCTTCCAATGATGTTGGCATGTCAGGATGTAGGAGGGTGTATGGAACTTCTCCTTCCATAACAGGCTCTTTGATCACGGGGAGAATGTAAGGGTAAGGAATCATAAGACTCTGGGCGCGGGTTCGTACCCACTTGAGATAAGGCTCAAGATGGATGGAATTCTTGTGCCACAGTGTCTTACTATCCACTTTGTTGGGCATCCTCCAAGCTCGGATAAACCTTTGTCGAAGTCCTTGAGCATCGTCTTCGAAGTCAAAAACCAAGTCAGGAATCATCATATCATGAGGGCCATCCCTTCTACATATCCAAATTGTCTTAGAGCTAAACATGGGTTGTAGGTAATGCCTCCCCTAATGCCAAGTAGTGGGACATTAGGGAATTCTTCACAACGATCAATGATGATGACATTTTCTCTGGAACGAGAACACCAATGAACATCAGAATGTGTGAGGGTCATCAATCGTTATGACCACCTTAAACCCTGCTCATTCTTCAAAACTGACTGGGGAAGGTGAGAAATAAACCACCTTGCTAGAAGAGGAGTACAGCACATGAGAACACATCTTTTCCTCATTGTTCGTATGTAAAATGAGTGTAGGATATCCCCATGCAATGTAGGCACAGGATTCCGAGATATGAAAATCTTGACAGCATTCACATCTACAAGCTGATCAGGGTTTGGGAACAAGACCAACCCATAGATGAGAAGTGCTACAATCTCCTCAAAAGCTTGCAGATCTAGAGAATTTCAGCAGTCTTGTGCCTTCTCAAACAGAAACTTTGCCAAGAAACCCTTGACACCACTTCTGGTTTCCCAATGACCTTTGATATCAGATGGTTGCAAGTGTAATGCTTGAGCAACATCTTCAAGCTTTGGTTCTCTTTCCGTATCGTTGTAGGGTAGTTGATGGAGAATAGGAATCCTCAGGAGTTGAGAAAATTCCTCAAAAGTAGGTACTAGTTGGTAATCAGGGAATGTGAAACCGTGGTGTAGAGGGTCAAAGAACTGGAAGAGAACTTTCACCATGTCTTCTTCAATGTTGGAGTTGACCAAGTTGAGAAGTCTGCCATGTCTTTTACTAAGAGAGAATTCTATGGAATCTTGGAAGCAAGCTCCTTGAGTTGAGGAGGGATTCTCACAAGGTTGACTTGAATTGTTTTCCTGCGAAGAGGTTCCATGACCTACAAAACAAGAACAAAGATGAAGATCCAAACCCTTTAAATGGTTAGTGGATGCACATGATGCTTTATGATGTATATGATGTATGCACAAGCATATGTACAAACAAGTCACACAAGATCATAGTTTCAGGCTTGCATGGGGGTTTCATAGGTAAATACCCTCTTGAAGTTAGTTGGTCCAACCTGTCCTATAAATAGTAACCGGGTTCTAAGGAGCTCAATATCACTGGATTATTTTCTGTGTTCATTGTTTCGGTTTAGCCACTTAATTGGCGACCGAAATATTCCAAGAAAAACAACCCTCAATGAGTGTAGTATAGAGTATCTACCAACTTCGGACTGCACCAAAGCCGGTCATCCAACTACCCCTAAAAAAAGGCCAAGATGGTCAAGTAAGGTTCTAAGAGTTCATTAGTGCTTCATGACATCACTCAGTGGCCCCTTATTCTCTTTGATTGACTCAAAGGCTACCGGTACCCAAAAATATGTCGCACTAATATAGCTATTGCTTCAACCATGTCGGTATACCCCATACAGTTTCCACAACGTATTGCTATTTACCTATGAATGTTTCCCAAAAATCCGGATGGAGAATTCAAACCCAAACAAGATAACCAAATGTAAAGCAATCAAAGCAAACAAGATAAGCATGCAAAGGTGATCTAAACCCTAAGGTTACTCCACTTTAAAAATAAGTCCCCAGTAGAGTCGCCAGTTCTGTGATACGGTGGGAGAACTGACTTGAGGTTTTGCGTTTGTGCTCGCATATGTTTCGGTTTAGCAAGAGTCACCACCGACTTTTAATTTTATCCTAAGGAAAGGTCAAAAAGCACAGGAAAGACCTTTGAGATGTTTTCTTGGGTTCGGGGAGTAAATTATGAAAAGGGAAGGTGCAAGCACCCTTTTCATCCATGGTTATCCATGGGCTCTTAGTTACTTGTTTAGATCACTTACTTTTGCTTTTCAATTGTTTGAAATGGTGTTTTGTGTATGGTTTTAAAAGATGTTTAGAAAAGAGGCCATCGTTGTGGAAACCTTTGTAATGATTCTTGTTTGAATGTATACAAAGGTGTATTTGTCTTTTGAAAAGATTTCAATGTTTGAAAGTTTGATTTTGGGAAATGTTTTGAAATTGTGTTGTGAAGTGTGTTTGAAAATAGCAAGGATGTTTTTGCAAGCTTTGATCAAGTAACTAAGAGTTATCTACCCTATTTTACTCAAAGATCTTTCATATATTTTTATAACCCTTTTGACAGTGTTATTTCACCATTGTATTTGGTGAACAACCTTGTGTTAGGATGTTTAACAGGACAGGCGCGGGTCATCGTATAGACCATGATGGCAATTGTGTTAAGTATCTTTGGCAAATTTTTGAGGGACTTGATCATTTTGTTTAGGCAACCAAGATAGCGTCATCAAGGGACTATGATCTTTTTTTTTTGTTTTGCCAAAGTACCAAACATGCATAACATGGCCCATTTTAAAGCAACAAGTGGATGTAACCCTAAGGGTGCAAGTGTGCATTGTGTATTGATTTTCATGCATTTTTATCTTTGCATTAGGTCAAGCTACTTGTTAATTTTGTATTTTTGCATACAAACCCTAATCTCTAATCATGGCATAATTGAAAGCGCAAAGTACGAGAATTAAAAGTCTAAGCTATTACAACATGATTATGGGGATGGGGGTACAATCTTTGAATGGGGGTGTATTTGACAAGAAATAAAAACCCTAACTTACTATTACATCCAAATTGAATCCAATGGCATAAATATTAAATGGACAATATTTGAATAAATAAATTAAATAAATATACAACAAGTATGAATATGTAAAAAAAGTTTTTGTTCATTTCTATGTATGTCAAAATATTTAATGTAAGAAAGAAAGAGATAAAATAAAAAGATTAATTTTATTAGGTTAAGGGTAAAACCCTAATTTTTTTAAGAAAATAAATACATTATATTATTTATATATACAATAAAATAAAATTATATATACAAAAATAAAATATATTTAGAAAAAAGTATTTTTTAAGTATATTTAATAATAAAAAATAAAAGTGTAATATTTTTATATTCTTATTCTAATAAAATAAAAAGTATATATATATATATATATATATATATATATATATATATATATATATATATATATATATATATATATATATATATATATATATATATATATATATATATATATATATATATATATATATATATATATATATATATATATATATATATATATATATATATATATATATATATATATATATATATATATATATATATATATTAATTATATTAAATATGTACAATAAAATATATACAAAAATAAAAATATATTAAGAATAATATTTAGTGTGAATAAGAATAAAGAATAAAAATAAAACTATAATTTATATATTATTTTTAAGTATTCAATAAATAAAATAAAAGTATATAATCAATAAATTAATTTTATGTTAGTAAAATGAAAATAAAATACAAAATAAATGTGAAAATTTTATAAAAAATATTTTTGAGTATTTTTTATATTTAAAAATAAAGAAATAAAATCAGAAATGAAAATAAAATACAAAAATATAAAATATAAAGAAATTGGGCCAGGGGGGTGCAAAAAGTAAAAGGGGGTGTCAATAGTGAGCCAGGATCAAGGCCAGCCCACCACTTCATCTTCAACCTCTGTCCTTCACAAAACGCGCGCGCCTGTTACCAAACCTGGACATCCTGTATACGAGCTCTATTGCAAAAACACATAACATCAAAGTTGTAGAGCATTTCAAGACGAATCTAACCATATAAAAAACTAATCCTAAGTCTCAAAGACCAGAGAGAATTTCTCTGGCCCTAAAATCTAACCTAATTTTTTCAGTATGTTCATGGATCAAATTCTCTTAGCATGCTTAATATAAATGAAAACTGAGCATATGTACAACTTCATGGCAATGAATACTACATTTCTTATTCACAAACCTAAGGCTAAATGTTCCTAAATGGAGAGATAGGAAGTTGACAAAAACCTATTTCAGCTGACTTCGTGTAGGGCAATGTGGAGCTTTTCAACAAGGCTTGAGATATCTGGGAGCTTACTTGAACTTCACTTGACCTTCTCCAATGTCTAGCTTGCCTTGAATGTACTTGAATCAGCCTACAGAACTCAACCTGCACAAGCTCAAAATGAAAATGGCAAACCCTGTAAATGGAGTTACAGTTGGTGTTTGAGGTTTGGGATAGTTTGGATGGATTGAATGGAAGGTGTTTGAACCAACTTGGGGCAAAACGCACGAGCAAAATGTGCTACGGAGGTCAAGTTGCAGGTTCTACCCTGTTTTGCCAATGGAAGGTGATTTCTTGATATGGGATGTTTGAGGGCTTAATAGGTCGTGTTTCTGGCTCAGAGGGATGTGAGAAAGATGTTTCAAAAGCTTGCACAAGTTTTTTTTTGGCTGATGTTCAAGTTCTCATGTTTTGGACATGTTTCTTGTTTTTGAAGCAAAATGTGGGAAGTGATTGAAACAGGCCTGTACAGGCTATCCTTATGCTTGCACACTTTGCCTTTGGCCCCTCCAACTTGTAGATTTGATTTGTTGTATGAGATATGGACCAATGCTCAAGGGATTCAGTTTTGACATAAAGCACATTTAAGCAAAAATGGAAATGTACCTTTTTCTACTTAGGGATTAATTTTGTGTACAATGTCCTAATGACCAAAACAATGCCTTAGACCAATGGATTTGCATTAAATTATTGAGTTTGAAATGGTTTAGAGGCCTGTAAACTAGTGCAAAGCATGCTGACTTAAAATTGCAACTTGTATGAACATGAACATGCCTTGGATGAAAAGTGAGTTTTTGCCAACTTCAAGCCTTCGATTCTCCCTAACCACAAATGAGTTTGGGGAGTTCTTGGACATTTTGGAAAGATTGAAACATGCTCTACAATCCATATTTTAAATGAAACTTGATATTCCAAGTGGAACTATGTGGAAAATGGCCATGAAGATAGGTCAAAATCCTGCCTAAACTAGGGCAAGATTTCACTAAGTTAAAAGTTTTAGGGACCCTTGTTCCAAAAATCATAACTTGAGATCCAAGGTTCTTTTGAGAAAACTTTGTGAATCAAAGTTGTAGACTTTGTGGAGTACTACAACTTTCATGTTGGAAGTTTTGTTTGAATCCAATTGCAACATTGTGAAAATGTTAGGCAAAGTTAGGAAAAATTAAGAAAATTTCATAACTTAGAAAAATTCGAAGTTATGAAAATTTTCAACTTTAAACCCTAATTTGCAAAAATGGGTTTCTTGATGAACAAGTTTCATGTTTTGACACATCTTGATGAAAAATGACCCTTGACACTTGATTTTGACCAAAAAGTCAAAGTTTGACTTTTCAGTGTTTAGTCAAATTTTGATCAGTTGATTGAAAAATTCATCTGTCAATCCAATGCAATTGAGATCTTTTGAACTTGTTGCATAGGTCAACATGATGCCATTGAGTCCTTGAGTCCATGGTTGAATCCAATTTTCCATTGGCTAGGTCAAAAATCAGAAATTGCCTTTGTACAGTAAAAACCCTAAAAATGACCATTTTGCCCTTTTGGTGATCTGATCAAATTTCTTGTGGAGTTGTGGTCCAAACTTGATCAAATGGTTCATATTAGTTCATAATGTTGATGTGGGTCAAAATTCATGAGGTTTGACTGTAAATTGGCCACAGTTGACTTTTTCCCCAATACAGCTGATTTCTAGGTCAATTGTCCAATTGACTGGCCAAAAATTTGATTCAAGGCTTGAAAGTTGGTATGGACAATCTTATGAGTCCAACATGAAGTATGAAAGTCACTTTGAGCATTAGAAGTCCAAAATTCTTTGTGCAAACTCAAACCCTAATTTAGGTCAATAGTGCAAGGAGATGTCTTGAGCAGAGCAAACCCTAGCTTGGTCTTGAGTTCAAAGAGCCTTGTGATAAGAAATGTTGATAAAATGAGAGGGAAAATTTTGGGGTACAACGCTATGCTTATGAGGACTCTGAGTGGTTATGGCTGCGTGGGTGCTATCAGATGATACCTTGTAGATGTTTCTTGTTCCGAGAAGTGTTAAGTGGGTAATTATCTTTGAATGCCTAGGGTGGAACTAATGTGTGATCATCGTGTCCTGGCTAGTACAAAGTATCACTATTCCTTAACGTTGGAAACCAATGTTAGAATAAATACATTATATCTTGGGTTAGACCAATGAGAGATGTGTCTAGAGGGGTATCTATAGATTCTCAAAAGTGAAGCAATGTCAATCTCGGTAAGCAAAGACACGTTGGCTTTGGAGTGCCGAAAAATTTCAAAATGGAATGTTCGAGGCATGGAGTATTCTTCTTTGCATTATAGTTACACTCTAGACATTAGAAATGTTGCAATGGGGAATGCAACCGAGGAAGTGAGTTTAGTGACAGTTTCAGAAACAACGAGGCATGGTAATGAGACGCTCCTAGAAGCTTCAAGTAAGAAACTGAATTTACATCCGAGTAAGAGGGATCCTGAGATTGTGCGTGTATGAGACTGCAAGGTTGAAGGAATACGTAAAAGGATTGGTAGGTACTAAAGGTGTGAAGAAAACGCAAGAAAGGCAGGTTTGGAAACATAAACTCTAAAGCATAAGAAGAAGTAAAGAACACGTGATATATCCTGGTTCACTTGAGAAACGCCTAAGCTAGTCCACGCCACCATACCAAGGTGATTTCTCCTTGAATTCAAGGACTTAATCCACTATTTGGAATGCGGCTTCAGGAAAAAGTTCGGGACCACATGGTTTTTCAATGGAATTTTTTAAAGTTTGCTGGAATATTATAAAGCTTGATTTATTTCATTGTATTTATGAATTGCTTACCTAAGCTCACCTTCCTAAAGCTATTTCGACATCTTTTATCTTTAGTATTCCCAAGTGCCAGAATCTGCAAGATGTCTCTGATTATCGGTATATTTGTTTTATTAGTAGTGTCTACAAGACTATTTATAAATTGTTGTCAAAAAGGCTTAAGGATGTTTTGAACAAGCTTTTTTCTAGTAATCAGCCCACCTTTGATCCAAATAGAGGGTTTCATGATGGTGTTTTGGTCCTAAATGTAGTGGTTGACTATGCTAAGAGTAAAAATAAAGGTTTATTTCTCTTTAAGGTTGATTTAGAGAAGGCTTTTGATTCCGTTTCATGGGATTACCTTCTATATATTCTTTAAAGAATGATGTTTGGTTCTAAATGGTGTGATTAGGTAAAGGCTTGTGTGTATTTTGCTTCTTTCTCGATTTTGACCAATGGTAGCCCAACCATCGATTTTTAAGCTGGAAGGGGACTTCTCTAAGGGGAACCTCTTTCTCCGTTTCTCTTCATTATGGTGGCTGAAGGTCTAGCAGGTTTATTGCGGAATGCGTGTTGTCTCGACTACTTCCATCTTTTCTAATTGGGTGTTAATCTTCATATTGATCTTCTTCAGTTTGATGACGATACTATGCTTGTGGGAAAACCTTCATGGGATAATTTAGGGTCTCTTAAAACTTTGTTACATGGTTTTGAACTTTGTTCAGGTTTAACGGTTAATTTCAATAAAAGTAGGATCATAAGTGTTAACATGGACTCTGTTTTTTTTCAAGATGCCTAGGATTATATGTCTTATGTTGTTAGCTATATTCCATTATCTTTTCTAGGAATTCAAATTGGTTGTAATCCTAGAAGGCGCTCATCATGGTCGTTGGTTTTAGCCAAGGTACAAAATAAACTAGTCTCTCGAAAAGGGAAAAATCTATCTCTTGGTGGCCGAGTCACCTTGCTGAACTGTGTTTTGAATGCCATCCCGCTTTTTACATTCTCGTTTTACAAAGCTCCAAAAAATTTTATTTAATGTGCATTTTTATGGAATGGTAAAGAGAATACTAGGAGGATTAACTAGGTGCCATGGTCGCCTATTTGTTTACAGAAACTAAATGGTTGGCTTGGAGTGAAGGATTATGATATTTTTAATATAACTCTTTTGTGTAAATGAGAGTGGGGAGTCTTGGTTAGAGATTATTCATTGTGGCATAGATTTCTTTCTTTCGAGTACGGGGATATCAAGAATGACATTTGCAATAATTTGCGTTCCTATGTTAAATCTAATCATTTGTTGTGATGGATGGATTTATAATTGTTGTTGAATGTGTGGGGGCTGAGAATAGTTGGTTTAATATGAGTATTTATTACTATTTTGCAGGATTTTCAGCCTCTTTTGAACCAGCCTGACTGGTTCATTTGGAGGAGTGTTGCTGGCGGATTTTTAGTGAAATCTGCTTTCGGAAGATTGTATGGTTGCGGTGTCTTGTTTTCGATTTATAGCACAAGTTTGATGTCATATTTAAAGGGCGTTTGGAAATAAATTGTGCCTGCAAATATCCATGTGTTTGCGTGGAGGTTGCTCCATTATAGATTACAAACAAGGGATGAGCTTGCTAAAAGAGGAGTTATTTCAGAAGTCCATAATCTCGTTTTCCCTTTATGTTTTGGTCCGAGTTAGAGTCACCACCATCTTTTTATTTCTTGTTGTGTTGCCAATAAGGTTTAGTTATCCATATTTGACTGGTTTGTGGTAGTTGGTAACTGTTTCACTCCTACTATATATGATCATCTCTTGTTGTTTGCTTCTGTTTTTTCAAAGAGGACAAGGAAAAATTGTAGGATTCTTATTTAGTTATCAGTTGTCAGTGCCATTTGATTAATTAGGAATGTTACTCTATTTAATGAGGGGGTTGAAAGGGAGTAAGGAGATTGTTGTCGTAGCCAAAATGTTAGTTTGGGATTAGATTTATACTACATATTTTGGTCAGTTTTCCTATTCCAAAGGTGACTGGATGTTTAATCTTTTTGTAGCTTTGGGTTAACATGTGTTCTTTCTTTGTATTAGGTTGAATACCTCTTATGTTTGCTTTAATGCAATTTTCTTACTTATAAAAAAATTTCTAAATAACTCATGAGAAATATTTCATTTTTTAAATTAGAAAGTTCGTTGAATCATGCAAGAGGAATAGGCCTTATGATTACAATGGAAGACAATTATGACTTTGGTTAAATCTTGATTTACCCCCATTTTGTATAGAGATTTCTTTTATATTTGTGATTATAATATTAAAATAACATGTATGTAATATTATGATCATCACTATATTAGTAATATGTAAGACAAGACACTGTAGCTATGTAATGCACTTTATTCTGTTGAACCCGTTTATGTGATGATTTTTAATATACTAGCAATGCTATTTATATACATGAACATCGTATAACATATAAGCAAATTGAGTATGTCTGAAATCAAAAGTCAAAATTGTGAAATCTAAATTAGAGGTAAATCAAGTGCATTAAATTAATAACTTCAATATGTGTTCATAATATCCACATACAGCTGACACATTCTGTAATGTAGGGATATCCAAATAAGAGCCATTATAAGCTATTAAACAGTAAGATATCCCAATCTTACAACCTTAAACACATGTAATAGATGGTGATTAAATTCAATCAGTTTTGGGAAAAACAAAAGTCAGATTCTTTTGGGTAGGGGAAAATTTATTCCATTAGGGACCTAGACATAGTTATTGCTGTAACTCTTAATATTCTATCATGTGACTCTATATAAATCACATTGCATCTCATTGTATAATTTAGTTGGACAAAATCTATAAAGAAGAGACAGTTAACAGTCCACTCTCATTCTCCTTTATTTCTTCAAATTGGTATCAGAGCGCATGACAAATA
The DNA here is from genome assembly GCA_948472305.1 of Vicia faba. Lineage (NCBI taxonomy): Eukaryota > Viridiplantae > Streptophyta > Magnoliopsida > Fabales > Fabaceae > Vicia > Vicia faba. The sequence goes on along the minus strand of CATIWC010002249.1, from coordinate 169,941 downwards.
TGATGGGTCAGATGCCACTGCCACGACTTTTGAAGTCGAACTATGAAAACTGGAGCATCCAGATGAAGGCGCTGCTAGGATCATTAGATGTATGGGAAGTGACTAACGATGGGTTTGAAGAACCATCAAATACGACGACATACACAACTGCTCAGAATAAGGCATTGAAAGAAACGCGAGCAAGAGACAAAATAGCATTGTACAGGCTGTTCAGAGCAGTTGATGAATCAACTTTTGAAAAGATTACTGGTTCGACTACATCGAAGGGGGCGTGGGACACGCTTGAAAAGTATTTCAGAGGAGCTAATAGAGTCAATCAAGTTCGCTTGCAAACTCTTCGAGGAGAAATTGAGAGAATGAAGATGAAGGAGACAGAGTACGAATCAGACTACATTACTCGTGTGCAGACGGTGGCAAATCGACTCAATCAAAATGGAGAAGCAACGTCGGATGCTCGTATTGTCGAAAAGATTCTGAGATCTTTGACAGACAAGTTTGAAAATATAATATGCGCAATAGAAGAGGTGAATGACCTTTCAACAATCACTGTCGAAGAAGTCGCTGGTTCGCTTGAGGCACATGAACAACGCAAAATAAAGAAGAATGAGGAGGCACTTGAGGATGCAGAACCCAACATAGATGAAAATGCCCCTTTCTCTCAAAATTGGCGTGGGAGAGGACATGGTCGTGGAGGACGTAATGGTGGTCAAAGTTACCAAAATAACAACTTCGACATGGGAAAATAAAGCCAAGAAAATTGGCGTGGCAGAGGACGTGGCTAGAGAGATGGTAGATCGAATTACAAAACATTAAATGTTACAAATGCAACAAACAGGGGCACTATGCGAAAGATTGCAACTCCTACAGTTTCTACAACTGTGGTAAAACGTGACATCCTGCAAAAGACTGTCGATCCAAAGGAAAGGTAGAAGAAACAACAAACCTTGCCCTAGAAACAGAATCAAATGAAGGATTTTTATTAATGACTCAAAAGGAAGCAGAAGCAGAAAATGACACTATGTGGTACCTAGACTCAGGAGCAAGCAACCATATGTATGGTCATAAGCATTTGTTCAAAGATATAAATAAAATCGAAGACGGTCATGTTTCGTTTGGAGATGCGTCGAAAGCAAGAGTCGAATGAAAATGAACAATTTGCTTCTTGCAGATGAATGGTTTGATAGGATCAATCCAAGACGTGTACTATGTACCAAACCTCAAAGCAAATATTTTGAGTCTGGGACAACTCACTGAAAAGGGATATTCGATTCTCATGGAAGATCGAAGCCTGCATTTAAAAGACAAGTTAGGACATCTGGTTGCTCAAGTCGAAATGGGGAGGAATCGAATGTATAAGTTGAATTTGAGAATCATTCGAGAAAAGTGTTTACATGTCAATATCGAAGACCAATCATTCTTGTGGCATCTTCGATTTGGTCATCTACACCAGGCTGGATTAAGGAGGTTAACAAATAAAAATATGCTGCATGGACTGCAAAATGTAGAATTCGAAGGAAAATTCTGTGAAGAATGTGTGTTTGGAAAACAGACGAAAACTTCATTCCCAAGGAAGGCAGAATATTAGGCCAAGAAAATTCTGGAATTGATCCACGCTAACATATGTGGACCAATTACCCCAAAATCTTTCAGTGGCAAAAGGTAATTCATATCCTTCATTGATGATTTTTCAAGGAAAACTTGGGTGTACTTTCTGAAAGAAAAATATGAAGCCTTCGAATTATTCAAGAAGTTTAAGATAATGGTTGAAAAAGCAACAGACAAACACATCAAAGCCCTTCGATCATATAGAGGTGGGGAATATACTTCGACAACATTTATGAAGTACGGTGAAGAGCAAGGCATAAGAAGATTTCTAACTGGAGCTTACTCACCCCAACAAAATGGTGTAGCGGATAGGAAGAATCGAACAGTCCTTGACATGGTTCGATCAATGTTGAAGAGAAAAAACATGTCGAAGGAGTTTTGGGCAAAAGTTGTACAGTGTTCTATCTACGTTCAAAACAGATGTCCATATTCGAAGCTGGGAGATTTAACACCTCAAGAAGCTTGGAATGGTCGAAAGCCAACTATGTCTCACTTCAAAGTGTTTGGAAGTGTGGCTTATGTACATGTGCCAGATCAAAGGAGAACAAAGCTGGAAGATAAGAGTCAGAAATACATACTCATTAGGTATGACAAAAAGTGAAAGGTTACAAACTCTTCGATTCAATAAACAAAAAGGTGATAGTCAGTAGAGAAGTTCGAGTAAACGAAGGAATTAAATGGGACTGGGACAATTTGAATGAGGTTGGGGTCGAAGTAGCAGATGCTATATCGAAAGACAGAAGAAGTACATCTTGTACATCTTATGAAGCTTACATCTTGTATGTTTATTGGCAGACACTGGATATCTTAGCTTCGAGGAAGCAATAAGAAAAAAAATTGGAAGGATGCTATGAATGAAGAAATTAAGGCCATCAAACAAAATGATACTTGGGAACTTGCTGAGTTACCAAAAGGAAGTCAAACAATTGGTGTAAAATGGGTGTTTAAGAAAAAAGATAAATGCATAAGGTGAAATCGAAAGATTCAAGGCGCGACTTTTGGCGAAAGGATATAGGCAGAAAGCAAGAATCGATTATGATGAAGTCTTCGCACCTTTTGCGAGAATGGAGAATATTAGACTACTCATATCTCATGTTGCTCAACACAAATGGAAAATCCATCAGATGGATGTAAAGTCAGCCTTTATGAATGGCATGTTCGAAGAAGAAGTTTACATTGAACAACCCTCTGGATTCATGAAAATTGAAAATGAAGGAAAGGTGCTAAAGCTGAAGAAGGCACTTTATAGGCTGAAGTAGGCACCACGAGAATGGAACACTCGAATTGACACATACTTCAAGGAAAATGGATTTCAGCAATGTCCTTTCGAACATGCCTTGTATGTGAAAAAGAAAAGGAGAAAGTACTGCTTGTTGCTCTCTATGTTGATGATTTGATTTTCTTGGGGAACAACAATCAGATGGTTGAAGAGTTCAAAGTCTCAATGACATAAGAATTTGAGATGACTAACCTAGGCCTGATGAAATATTTTCTTGGTCTTGAGGTTCAACAGGAAGAAACAGAAATCTTCATCTCACAAGAAAAGTATGCGACAGATATCCTGAAAAGATTTAAGATGGATAGTTGCAATCCTATTTCGACACCAATGGATCCAGGAGCAAAGCTTTCGAAATTTTATGGGGGAGAGTGTGTCAAAGCAAAAAAATTTTGAAGCTTGGTGGGAAGTCTTCGATACCTCACATGCACAAGGCTAAATCTCTTGTTGAGTGTTGGAATTGTGAGTCACTTCGTAGAAGAACCAGTTGTTGCAAACTGGAAAGCTTTGAAGAGAATCCTTCGATACGTCCAAGGAACTGTGTCACTTGGAATGTTCTATTTGAAAGCAGAAGAATACAAGTTAACTGGCTACTCTGATAGCGACTGGTGTGGTGACATTGATGATCGAAAGAGCACTTCAGGCTATGTATTCTTCATGGGAAACACTGCTTTCACCTGGCTGTCAAGGAAGCAACCCATTGTAACTCTTTCAACCTTTAAAGCAGAATATATAGTAGTATCCTAGTGCGTATGCCATCCAATATGGCTGAGAAGACTGCTGAGCAAGATGGAATTGAAGCAGGAAGCTGCCACAATGATTCGAGTTGACAACAGATCTGCAATCGAACTGGAGAAGAATCCAGTCAACCATGAACGAAGCAAGCACATTGATGTTCGATTCCATTTCATTCGAGAACATGTGAAGGATGGAAGCATCGAACTAAAGCACATTGCAAGTAGAGATCAAGCAGCAGACATCCTCACAAAACCACTGTCAAAGGGGCTTTTCGACAGAGGCAAGGAAATACTAGGCATGATGAATCGAAAAAAATATTTGAATTTATGGGGGAGTTTTATTGGTTAAATTCAATCAGTCTTGGGAAAATCAAAAGTCAGATTCCCTTGGGCAGGGGGAAATTTATTCCATTAGGGACCTAGACATAGTTATTGCGGTAACTCTTAATATTCTATCATGTGACTCTATATAAACCACATTGCATCTTATTGTATACTTTAGTTGGAAAAAATCTATAAAGAAGAGACAGTTAACAGTCCACTCTCATTCTCTTTTATTTCTTCAATAGAACCTACTATTGATTGCAAACAAATTAATACATCATGATAAGCACATCAATAACACAAAATATATCACAGACAAATAAATAAAGTCAGAAACACAGTTAATACTGATCCACAATAATTATGTAACAAAAAATTGAATGAATTAATACCTCAATATATTTGAAAACACAACCACAAAATACATAAACTATTTCCAATTGAATTCACCCAACTAGTTGGTTGGGTGAATGTCATTCCTAACAAATTCAAATTCATAAGCTTTATTGCTCGAAGCTAGATTTACTGCATGTTTTGACATATCACAATTATACGGTTAAACGAGATTTGAATTTGGTTGTCCATTCATGTTAATCTAGGTCATAACGTGTCAAAGGTTAAACAGGTCAGATTTAGCCAAACCGGAACGAAATAGATCCCACATTTCAAGCATTTACGATCTTCATCGACACATCGACACATCGACATGTTAATTATGTATGCTAAACAGGTACATGTTAAACTTTGAAATTGAGAGTAAATTTTAAAATACTTTAATGCTTATCAGCATTATTATGTGGGAACATTGATAATGTTTAACAAGACATGATTGTTGGTGCACAAAGAAGAGATGAAAGTCAAAAGGAATATATTTAATGATAGCTAAAAATAAGAAATAATTATTTATAGTGAATTACATTCACCTACCTCACTAGGTTATTTATACACAAAATTAGGGTATAATAAAATCCTAAATATCCTTTAACAAAGATATAAAAAGATCTAAAAAGATATTCCTAAAATTTATATTTACCCAAAACTGACAACACTAATTTCATCCCTCAAACTAAGAAATTGATGAGTCTTGATAGCCTTTGTTAGAACATCTTCCAGCTACTTTTGGGTGCTACAGTGCATAACTTCTAATATTCCGCTCTGAACTTAATTTCTCAGAAAGTGATACTTGGTCTCAATATGCTTACTTCTCCCATGCAGCACTGGGTTCTTGGCAAGATTTATTGCAAACTTGTTATCAATCATCAGCTTCAGAGGTTTATTTACCTCAATCTTTAGATCTTTCAGCAAGTTTAGAATCCACACAGCTTGGCATACAGTCAGAGCGTCTGCAATATATTCAGCTTCACAGGTTGACAGCGCAACAAGAGGTTGCTTCTAGGAACACCAAGAAATAGAACCTCCCAGACATTTGAATAAGTATCCAAAAGTACTTCTTCTGTCAACTCTATCTTCACACCAATCAGAGTCTGAATAACTCAGAGATTCTGATTCGATCTTTCTTCCAGACGAAAATAACACTTCATACTTTAGAGTTCCCTTCACATACCTCAGAGTCCTGACAGCAGCTTGGTAATGAGACAACTTTGGTCTACTCATAAATCTTCTTACCATTCCAACTATATAGCAAATATCAGGTCTGGTATTACACAAATACCTCAGAGAACCAAAAAACTGTTTGAAGGTTGTAGCATCCACATCCTCTCCATCAGAATTAGAGTCCAACTTCTGATTCGTATCAGAAGGTGTGATAGCAACTTTGCAATTCTCTAGCTTAAATCTCTTCAGAATCTCAAGTTCATACTTCATCTGATGCAAAATGATTCCTTTCTCAGAGTACATAAATTCCATCCCTAGAAAGAAACTCATTTTCCCAAGATCTATCATCTCAAATGCATTCATCAGAACTTTCTTGATCTCAACTATCTCTTATTCAAAACTTCATGTGAGTAATATGCATCAACATACAAACAGACCATAATCATATTAACTTCTAAAGTATGCGGAACATAAACACCATACTCCATCTCACACTTCTAAAACCCTTGTCCCGTGAAAAATGAATCAATCTTCAAACTCCAAGCTCTTGGCGCTTGCTTCAATCTATACACGACTTTGTGTAATTTGAACACCGTCCCTTCCTGATACTTTTTCTCAAATCAAAGAGGTTGTGATACATATACCTCTTCTTGTAATGGACCATTCAAAAATGCATATTTTACATCTAAGTGCATCAAAGGCCAATTCCCGTTATCAGTTATTGCAATCATAAATCTGATTATTTCATATCTCGTTATAGGTGCAAACACTTCAGAGTAATCTAGCCCAGGCTTCTGTAGAAAGCATATTGATACTAATCCTTCTTTGTGTTTTCCAATTGATCCATCTGGCTTTAGATTCTGCTTGAAAACCCATCTGACGCTGATGGCTTTCTTGCCTTTTGGAAGTTCTGTCAGCTTCTAAGTCTTGTTTCTCTATATAACATCAAGTTCTTCTTTCATGGACTTCAACCAGACTTACTTCTTAAAAGCCTCTTCTGTAATAACGGGTTCAGAGTCTACTAACATTCCTTCGGAGTCTACTTCAGTGTCTTTCAACATGTCAAACTCTGCAAATCTTCTTAGGATGCTTCTGACTCTTTGTTGCCTTTGAACTGGAACTTCAGAAACTTGGACACCAGAACTTTCCCGTTCAGAAGCGCTTGCTTCGGAAATTGGACTTTCTCCAGAAACTTGACTGTCTTCAGAGTCTGGATAACCATCGGAGTCAGATTCAGAATCATCTTCACCTTCCGAATCTTCTTCAGAGTCAGAGTCTTTACCAGCTTCAGAAACATGTGTTTCTGACTTTTCTTCAAGAGTTCTCTCATCAGATTCAGGACGAGACCTTTCCCAATTCCAGACTTCTGATTCTTTTACAATGACGTCTCTGTTAAACTCTTTATTAGTTTCTGGACAATAAAGTTTGTACGAGTCTGTACTGTGGTACCCCACAAGTAACATTACTTTACTTCTATCATCCAGTTTCTGTCTTCTGGCTTCTGGGACATGTTTGTAACATACAGAACCAAAAACCTTCAGATGACTAACACTTTTCTTATCTCCAGTCCACTTCTGAACAAGAACTATTTCCTTCAATTTCTTCGTTGGGCATCTGTTGAGCACATAACATGCAGTGGCAACAACTTCTCCCCACAGAGTACGAGGAAGCTTCTTCTCTTTTAGCATGCTTCTCACCATATCAAGCAAATTATGATTTGTTCTTTCAGCAAGACCATTGTGTTTAGGAGTATACGGAGTAGTAACCTCATGCTCAATTCCATTCTCCTCACAAAACCTTCGAATTATGTGGAGTTATACTCACCACCACCATTAGTTCTAAGAATCTTCAGAGTCTGGCTATTGTGATTCTTAGCCTTCAGTGTGAACTTCATGAATTTAGCAAACACCTCGTGTTTGAACTTTATGAGAGATAACCATGTCATTCTGGTGAACTCATCAATGAATAACACAAAGTATTTATTCCCTCCAGTTCATGCTACTGGAAATGGACCGCTTACATCAGAATGCACTACTCCTAAGGCATGCTTTGCTCTTGGAGATAGTTCTGATGCAAATGGTAATCTTGGTTGCTTCCCTTTCATGCACACCTTGCATGACTTTTTAAACTTCTTGATTGTAGGAATTCCATGTACCAGATTCTTTGATTTCATAAGTCCTAAGCTTCTGAAATTCAAATGACCAAATCTTCTGTGCCACAACTCACCCTCCTTGACAACACTTGTTGCACTAAGGCATTCAGAGTCTGCAGTTCTAACATTCACCTTGAATATTCTGTTCCTTTCATGTTCTGACTTCATAATCAGCTTCTGATTATAGTAATACAGCTTTAGAAGATTATCCTTCATGGTAACCGAAAAACCTTTCTCAACTAGTTGTCCCACACTTATCAGATTGCTTTTCATGCCAGGTACATACCATACATTTTAGATCACGACTGCTTTCCCATTGTTTAGAATGATTCTGACATTTCCCATACCTTCTGCATTGAGGTATTTATCATCAGCACATCTGATCTTTGTACTCTTCCCAGAATCAAAATCAACCAACCATTTCTTATTTCCAGTAAGATGGTTTGAACACCTTGTGTCCATATACCATAATTTTGATGAATTCATATTATCAGATTTAGAGGCCAACAATAGCACAGGTTCATCATCAGACTCTCCTCTGGCTATATTTTCTTCTTCTGACTTCCTTTCTTTGTTTGACCAGTAATCTTTGGCATAGTGAGCAAAGTTCTTGCAACAGTGACACTAAATATTCTTCTTTTCATACTTCTCCTTTTCCTTCTGGACATTCTTCTGCCTATCAGAGTTTGAAGCTTCTGACCTTTCACCACCATTACTTTTAGAGCCTGCTGCTCTACTTCCCTCTCAGAAGTTCTCGTAGTCATACGCAACTCATGTACCTCTAGACTACTTTGCAGATCTTCAACTCTCATGGTGCTCAGATCTTTGGAATGTTCAATTGCTACCATAATGTAATCAAACTGAGAAGTTAAAGATCTCAAGATCTACTCAATGATTACTTGTTCAGAAAGGGTTTCTCTACAAGCTTTCATCTCATTAGTGATCAGAATCACTCTAGAGATGTACTCAAACTTTTTTGTTGTCCTTCATGTTGAGATTCTCATTTTTCTTTCTGAGAGACTGAAGCTTCACCTTCTTTACTGATGTGTTACCGCTGTAACATCTGACCAGTGTGTCCCACCCAGCCTTTGCTTTTTCAGAATCAATAATCTTCTCAAACACATTCACATCCACACATTGATGGATGTAGAACAACGTCGTCTGATCTTTCTTCCTTAGCGACTTCTGTGTCATCTTTTGTGCCTCAGTTGCGCCTTTATAGCCATCGGTGACAAGATCTACCACATCTTGAGAACCAAACAACAAGCGCATCTGGATCTTCCAAAGATTCTAGTTTTTGCCATCAAAAACTGGAAGCTTGGAATGGATATCGCCGTCGTTTCCATTCATCTTCTACCTTGTGTAATTTACGCAGAAACTCAATAAAATAATGTTTCCCAAATTAAACAGATTCAGAATATTGTAATTCTCAATCACACAATACTTTTCCCGTGGGTTTCGAACCGGAGCTCTGATACCAATTGTTAGTGCACAAAGAAGAGATGAAAGGCAAAAGAAATATATTTAATGACGGCTAAAAATAAGAAATAATAATTTACAATGAATTACATAGACCTACCTCATATGTTATTTATACACAAAATTAGAGTATAATAAAATCCTAAATATCCTCTAACAAAGATATAAAAAGATCTAAAAGAATATTCCTAAAATATAAATTAATATCTAAAAAAATATTTCTAAAATATAAATTAATTCAACCAATGTTAAAGTTATTAAATTTAACTTTATTGACTTTTAAAACATTTTACAAGGGCCTCAGCATATACTTAAGAGACAAATGTAAGTGATTCAAAAAGTGATGAAAATTCAAATCAAGACATAATTAAGATGGAAGAAAACATCACTCAATTAAGAAGCATAACAATTCAGCATAACATGAGAGTCATACACATAAAGCACATCTAGGGCAAGAAGGGTCATCAAACTCTACACATAACGGAAAATATGCACAAGCAAACACAATATATCTAGAAAACTTAAGCACATTAGTTTACAGATACAATCCAAACTCACATGACAGAGGGGATTTAAATTCTCTATTTTAATATACCATTACCACTAAATTGACACTTTGTTGAGGGAATTACATGATAGGAATTCCAAATAGTAATATTAAAACCAAATTGTTATAGAAAATAATCTAAATTATTTTATAACTCAAATTTAGTTTTCACTTGGCAGCAGAAGCTTCATTGTCCAAAGCAAATTTGATCAGCTCTTCGCTTTTGCTTACTTAGAACTTCTGATTCTGTGAGTTAGGAAATTTGAAAACCACCAAATCAAACACACACCCGCACGTAAAATAAGTCTATATGGATTCTATTAAGCCTCTTTGAGACCTATTGTTTAAGCACAAGCTTGTATCATTGGTACTAAGAAATATATATATATATATATATATATATATATATATATATATATATATATATATATATATATATATATATATATATATATATATATATATATATATATATATATATATATATATATATATATATATATATATATATATATATATATATATATATATATATATATAGTGAGAGAGAGAATGACACCTTTAGTTCAGGTGGTTTGTGCTTCTTCATTAAGGTTGTGAAGATGAGAACATATGTGTTATGTTTTGATTGACAACGAATCTCGATTTCTGATTTTAGGGACTTTGAGTTAAGGTGTGAATTTTTTGTAAATTTTGAGTTTGTGATTCAGAAGAAGCAATTGAAAGAATTAGTTTAGAAAATTTCTATGTTTGGGAGGCAAGAGTTGAAATTTTGAGATTATATTAGTTTAGAAAATTTTTATTTTTTGGAAGGGAAGAGTAAAAAGTTAAAAAAAATTACAACGTCTTATAAAAATTATAAACATATCTTAAAACTATATCGGAACGGTTTATGTATTTTGTCTTTTATTGAATATAGGAGAACGGTTTTAAATATATAAATATATTAAAATAATTTAAAATTATATAAGAATGATTTTTATTTATTGTTAAAAAAGAGAATAACAAATTTTTTTCTTTATCATCTACAAGAATGTTTTTCAGCCGTTGCATATCATTTGCCAAAAATATTTATCGTCCTGCAATATTAAATTTGTTGTCTATTACATTTACAAGAACAATTTTTTTTACCTCACAAAAATTAAGCGTTGTCGTAGAGTCAATATTATAGTCCAAGGGATTTGTATTGAAGGTAACTAAAAGTATTAAGATCATTTGCTCGTAAAGTAGTCCAGCAGTTGAGATGTCCCTACAATAAGATGTGACTGGATACAACATTTACTTTTATGTCGGGTACAAAACCGAGCTAAAAATTTAATCTTTTACGACTTAACAAGTATTTTTTATAATAGTGTCACCTCCCTTGAACTAAGCTTTTTGTCTATCCAATATCAAGCTTCTCGATAATGGTGATTTTTGCATTACAAAAATGAAGACTACAAAATTATTAGCATGCAGTCGGAGGATTTACATAGTTGAGAGATACTTGAAATATGATAGCCATTAGAGGGAGTCTCCCTTCTCATTTTTTCCTTCCCCTTTTCACGTTCATTCTATGCTTATGAGAAAAACATAAAACTTTTGAGAATGTCGGTCATTAAAATAACAAGGCTTAAATTATATAAGCAATTACCAAGAAGTTTCCTTTCATTAAACAAATAAGAAGTTACCAAAATAACCTTGCTATTAAACCATATTACCAATGTAGGCCCTTTTGCTCAAATAGTGGATTTTGGAACTTTCTAAGTATACTTTCGACTCTATTAAATCTTGATTCAACTTAATTTATAGTATAAGATTAATGGGGATTTATCCAAATATCGATCATTTTAACCTTGATTCTATAATTTTATAAATTTTGGTGAATAAACGGGTTTCAATTCAATTTTTCATACGGGGATATTACAAATTATTTTTCTTGTTGGAGATCATCTACTTTCTTCCATAATTTCTTTTGCACTATTAATAAACTAAGGCATAGGTATAATAATTGATTCAATGGTATACCATAGTTCTATAATATTTGTTTAAAGTTTTTCATGATAATATTTTAAAAAAATTTCTCTGTTAAATTTAATGTAAAAGCTATTGCAACAAGCATCAAGTAAATATATGGGTGAGAACGCGTTGCAATTGAAGCCATTGAGAACACACACCTTGAACTGATCAATAATGGCTTATATTTTCTCATCCATTTGATTGAATGATCAATAAAATTCAAAGGTAAAATGTCCATTAATGTCAACGATTTATGATAAGTATTTTCACACGCATATCATAAATTGAGGAGATTGGTTTCAATGATTTTAAGACACTAAAATCACGATAACTTTATGTAATTAATTGATCAATGGAAAATTATCTCCTTTCATGGGAAATAAAAACAATGTTACATGTGATAGTTAAAATTGAGATCGATGTAAAATTATTAAATGCATTTATTTATAATTTTTATTGATAGAAGCTAAAATGATAATAATATTCGTACATTAACTTGTACAGAGGTATAAGGCTACATTAGAGTGTATTTATTTGACAACAACATATATGTCCTTGACAACTGCCACTTTTCAAACCTCGTCGTTCACATCTCTGTAAACAACTTTCATTAGATAATGGACATTCTGGTGTGTCAAAACAATCAGTCGTGATATCATCACTCATAATTTCTTCATATCTTCTTGCCCCACCTACAATCAATACAAAATTTTTTATATTGAGAAGGTGTTGTGGCATCAATTATTTTTATAAAATAATAAAAAATTATGTAGAGAATAAATAAGTATGTTACCTGGATGCAAAACTAAAGCAATACAAAGAATTGCAATGAAAAAATATACTCGGTTGATAGCCATGTTTTCTGAAAAGATGAATGGACAAACAACACCCGTAAAGTAATTATTTGTTGAATCTTCTACAGATATTTATATAACAATTATGTTTGACTGTAATAAATAAAATATATGAAACAAAGAATATATTTTAAAAAAATGAATTTACTTGATAATAAAGAATAAGTTTGTTTTGGTCTTGAAAAACAATTTTTTTCTTTGTATTTTTAAAATGATTTTAATAAAACTTTCATTTAAAATACTAAAAAAAATATTTAAAATGTTTTTTTAATTCAAATAATTAATTTTAATGTTATATAACATAAATTTATATTATATAATAATACTAATAGATAAAATCACAAAAAATTGTGTCTTAAAAACCATTTCTTCAAAAACTTATTCAAAACAGCTTCAAAATTAGTCTTGTAAAAGAAATATTTTCTTTGTATTTTTAAAATGATTTTAATGAAAATTTTATTTAAAATACAAAAACAATTTTTTTTTTGTAACATTCCATTTTGTCTAAGCATGTATGTGTATATATTTGGAATGCTAAAAAAAATTAGTAGCTAGTTAGAACTAAAGGAATTACTTAGAATATGACTAGATGACAAATTTATAAATATCACTTAGTTGAAGAACACTTTAAACATTAAGCATCTTGCATGCAATTATACGGCCTTGTTTGGTAAATGGACATTCCAAATCATATATTTGATAGTGGAGTAGAGAGAGAGAAGGAGGAGAAGCTTATGTTCATCATCTCCTTTTCCATTTCCACACACTTTAGAAAGTATCCACTAAGCAGGTAATATCTGTTTACTCATAACTCTGTTTGAGTTGATTCCAGACTTTTTGAAAATCTTACAAAATTCCTTACGTTTTGGATATACATTTTTCATTATGGATGTTTGTGATCAAGGAGATAAATGAGTTTGGTAATTGAGAATTCTTGCTGAAATGGGGAAAAATGGTATTACAGGATTGATGGTGATTGAAGTAGAACTTTGATTAAGATAGGAGTTCAATAGAAGCATATTCATCTTCCTAATCTACTTTGATGCAAGGTGAGTTCCATTATATAGGAACTTGGGGTAGGAATTGGGAATAATGCATGTTGGGATAAAGGGTTTTGAAGAGAATGCCATGAAATTGCCTCTAATGCATGAATATGATCCCCTTGTAGTACTTGTATGCATATGTACCCTTATTCTGTTTAATATGTTGTTGATTACTGCTTGCATATGGAAATTTGGAGTTTTGGAAACAAAAGTACGTAATATGCGTTTTCTGGATTTCTCAGAAAATCATAGGTCGCGCTTAACGCGCAGAATGGCTCTTAGCGCTCTTTATCAGAAATTGAGAAAAATAAAAGCTATAGGTCGCGCTTAGTGCGAAAACAGCTGCCTCGTGATTTTGAACTTATTCATGGAGTGTAGTACCATCCCTCAATGACAATCAGACACATCCCTAATCTTCTATGACTTCTATGGTATGAGCGAAAAAGGCCTTAGAGAAGCCACTTAATTCTACACTATTAATATGAGTTACATTGGAAACATATGAAATGATAAATGAAAAGGATATATATATATATATATATATATATATATATATATATATATATATATATATATATATATATATATATATATATATATATATATATATATATATATATATATATATATATATATCTTTGTTTCCATATATGTTAGGTTATTATCCCTATGTCAATTATATGATTATGTACGAATGATAAATGACACATATTCATAATACATGTTATGACCCCTTATGTCACTTGTGTGATTATTCGTGCTTAAGAAATCTATTATGTAGGGTGCTATGTTGTGATCATTCAATTACATGCTTTATGAAAATGAATGATAATGCATGTATATGATGAAGATGTATTATTTCATAAATGATATTGTATGATTATTTGTTAGTTCCAATTTTTTTCGGTTGAACGTTCATAAGTAATTGTTATGTGGCTTTATATGTCTTGTTTATTATATTGTGTTGTGTGATCTCGATAATCTACCATGATGTGTGATCTTAGTAGATGTATGCTTGAATCAAAGTAGGCCGACTACCAAGACGTAAATCACTTATGACCTCGACTAATATTGTGTGGTCTTTATTTTGTGCCATGTTGTGTGGTCTGGGATACCTTGTTATGTGGTCTAGGTATGTCATACACACTTGAGCTACTATTATGATGCGCTTGTGTGAGTCCATAAGGCGTTTCCAACAGTAGTTAATAACATCGCGTGCTTGGTATGGTGGGGTTGTGATGTCATGTAGGAAATATGACTTTGTGGATTTCTAACTTACCTCTAATGGTGCCACATAGGCAAAACTATTATCCTTTCACTAGGTGGGCTCGTGTTCTCAAGATCGCGTTTTTGTACCGGAGGATTTTAATCACATGTATTTTGATGATTGACTGGGTTGTGACGCCACATAGGCAATGTCACCATGTTAACTCGTCACGGATGGAATTCCATTTAGGAATAATCTGATTCATTGTGTTGTGAGTGGTGCAAGTCTCCTAACATGATGCACATGTGTAACTCACCGAGGGTGTGCTAATGTAACCTGGTTAGGGGCATTAAAATACTTTTGAATTCCTCGTATACGAGTATGTGTCTACATATTTGATTGTATTTGGCTATGTGTTTGCTTAATCTCATTGGGATCTCCAGGGACTACCAATGGAGATTTCCCCTTTTGTGTACTTGCACCTAGCCGTGAGGCAACCCCTGATTCGCAATGAATCCATTTTGATGCATGCACCTTTTAGAAATGAGTGAACCCTTAAGATAGGGGAACTCACTGAGATTTAGTAATCTCACCCCAATCCTCTTATTATTTTCAAGAATAAATTATAGGTAGAAGAATTACTAGATGGTCGGTTTTGAAGACTACGAGCGAGTAGATGGCACGAAGGCCTCATCAGATTTTATCTTTCTTCTGTACATTGTTAAGGACAAGTTGATTTTATACATTATGATATTCGAGTTGTGTTGTATGCGATTTTAAATTTCTTATCTTTTTCCCGCTTTTGTAGATGTTTATATGTACCATTTTTAGCATTGCTGCATATTATTCTAGATATATATGTACAATGTGTTACAATTAGTATCAGAGCAGGTCGATTCTTGTCCATGAAATGAAACATCACTAGTAATTCTCTTCTCCATCATATGTTTGTGTGTTGCTATCCCGACTTCTACTATTGTAGTATTCGGTCATTAAGCCTGATCACGTCATTGACTGCATATTCGATGGATATGATCACGGTGGAGCCACCACGAGGATGTGTAAGATCCGAAGCAACTCGAGTTAATGTATTAGAAGCCGATTGAATTGGGATAATGTTGGGTTTGTTTAGCAAAGATGGATCGTTTGACGCAAAATGATTGACAACCTAACTTTCATGGAGAGATTTGAGACAATTGGAATTCCCAAAGCTTTGATTGGACGAAGTGAACTTCCTTTAGGTCCCTGTAGCAGTGGAGGAAATTCACAAGGCACTTGAGTAGAATTGTAATAAGGGAATTTTGTAATGGAGTGAATTGTGAAACTATTAAAAATTCACGACTTAACCCTGGTTGCCAGTGATGTGTACGACTTGAGAACCAGTTGAATATAAAAGCTTTTGAGAATTTAAATAGGGAAGTCAAATCTTTCTGGTGACTCTAGTCTGGGTAGTAGTTGGATGGACAAGGTGTAAGATTCTGACTTTCTTTGGTGTACCCTAAGTGGTGATTAGTCACTAGTAAAGGATTGAAAGAATGAGTGGAAGTGATAATGTCCAATTGAGAAAATCTTGGATGCCCGATTAGTGAAGGGACTACTCTATATCCATTCTTGTAAACTTGTGATTGAGCCATAAAACTACACTTGGCTTAAGGTAATTAGATGTATAGAAGCTAGTGTCTATTTGGAACATCAGTGGGATGAACGCAATTGTTCCAGTTGTTTGGAACCATGGTATTCCTATATGGCAGAATTACCTTTAAAATCTCTTATGCATGTAATGTACGGGTAATTACGCGCATGGCATAATTGTTTGAGCTGAATTCTTACCCAGTTGTATCTGGCTTGTTGCCCTCCAAGTAAGCGGTATTCTGATGCCATGTAGGGAATATCACTTCATGGATTTCTAACTCACCTCTAATGGTTCCACATAAGCAAAACCATTAGCCTTTCGGCATGTGGGCTCGTGTTATCAAGATGGAATTTTTGCACCGGAGGATTTTAATCACATGTGTTTTGATGATTGATGGGGCCGTGACGCCACATAGGCAATGTCACCATGTTAACTTCAATTTAGGAATGATCCAATTCTTCGTGTTGTGACTAGTGCAAGTCTCTTGATGCGATGCACGAGTGTAACTCACTAAGGGTGTGATAGTGTAACCTAGTTAGGGGAATTAACGTACTTCTGGATTCCTCATATACGGGTACGGGTCTGCATACTTGATTTTATTTGGATATGTTTTTTCTTAATCTCATTGGGATGTCAAGGGACTACAAATGTAGATTTCCCCCTTTTGTGTACTTGCACCTAGCAATGAGGAAACCCCAGATTCATAGTGAATTTGTTTTGATGCATGCACCTTGTAGAATTGAGTGAACTCTTAAGATAGGGGAACTCACTGAGATTTAGTAATCTCACCCCAATCCTCTTACTATTTTTTAAGAACAGGTTATATGTAGAATAATTGATAGATGGTCGGTTTTGAAGACTGTAGGCGAGCAGATGGCAGGAAGACCTCATCATATTTTATCTTTCTGCTATGCATTGCTGAAGACAAGTTGATTGTATACATTATGATATTTAAGTTGTGTTGTAAACGATTTTAAATTTCTTGTCTTTTTCCATCTTTTGTAGATTCTTCTATGTACCATTTTTAACATCGCTGCATATTATTCAAAACATATATGTACGGGGTGTTACAGTTGGTATTAGAGCATGTCGGTTGTGTCCCTGCAATGAAACATCACTAGAAATTCTCTTCTCCCTGGTGTGTGTGTTACTAACTTGATTTCTACTATCGTAGTATTTGATCGTTGAGTTTGATCACCTCACTGACTGCATATGTGATGGTTATGATCACGGTGGAGCCACCACTAGAATGCGTAAGATCCAAAGTAACTCGCGTTGAGGTAGTAGAAGCCGGTTGAATTGAGATAATGTTGGGTTTATTGAGCATAGATGCAACATTTGACGCGGAATGATTGACAACCTAACTTTAATGGAGAGATTTAAGACATATGGAATTCCAAAAGATTGATTGGACGAAGTGAACTTCCTTTAGGTCCCTGTAGCAATGGGGGAATTTCACGAGGCACTTGAGTAGAACTTTAATAAGGGATTTTTGCGATGGAGCAGAGCTTGAAACTATTAGAAATTCACTACTTAACCCTGGTTACCAATGACGGGTACGACTTGAGAACTGGTTGGATAAAAAGGCTTTTACGAATATAAATAGAGAAGTAAAATCTTTCTGGTTACTCTGGCTTGGGTAGTAGTTGGATGGATAAGGTGTAAGATTCCCACTTGTTTTGGTATACCCTAAGTTGTCAGTAGTAGTAAAGGATTGAAAGAATGAGTGGAAGTGATAATCTTCAATTGGGCAAATCTTGGATGCCCGATTACTAAAGGGACTACTTTATCTCCATTCTTGCCTACCTGTGATTAAGCCATAGAACTACGCTTGGCATTGGGTAATTAAATGAATAGAAGCTAGTGTCTATACGGAACATCAGCGGGATGACCGCAATTGTGCCAGTTGTTCGGAACCATGGTATTCCTTTCTGGCAGAATTACCTTTATAATCTCTTATGCATGAACCGTTCGAGTTGAATTCTTAACCAGTTATATAGGGCTTGTTTCCTTTTGAGTAAGTGAACCATAAATGTGTGGCACTCTTAGGTTTTAGAATTCTAAGAAGCATGGATGAAGGGTTTTGAGGAACGGAGACCTCAGTGGAGACCTGTTCATACATCTTACTATTGTGACTATAGGATACGGGTAGAGATCGTTATACGCTACTAGGTACGTTAGTTGAGATCATGGCCTCGGAGTTGGACCACCATGTTGGTACTACCAGATAGGTATAATGCCACAGTATCGCTATCGTGCATGAGTTACAGAGGTCGTCCTTCTCGACGGATGTGGAACAATGTTAATCTAGAACTTAAGGTAGAATTATGATTTGGTACTCGTGGGACGCGGATCTAGATTCTCATAAGGTAGGCATGATAAGAATCCATATGTCGCACTCGATAGTGGAGAATTATCCAAGGAGGTGATAGTGGGATAGTTTAAGTTTTGATACTATGCTTATGAGGACTCTGAGTGGTTATGGTGTGTGGGTGCTATCAGATGATACCTTGTAGATTTTTCTTGTTCCGAGAAGTGTTAAGCGGGAAATTATGTGTGAATGCCTAGGGTGGAACTGATGTGTGATCATCGTGTCCTAGCCAGCACAAAGTATCACTATTCCTTAACGTTGGAAACCAATGTTAGAATAGATACATTATATCTTGGGTTGGACCAATGAGAGATGTGTCTATAGGAGTATCTATAGATTCTCAAAAGTGAAGAAATATCAATCTCGGTAAGCAAAGATATGTTGGCTTTGGAGTGCCAAAAAATTTCAAAAGGGAATGTTCGAGGCATGAAGTATTCTTCTTTGCATTATAGTTACACTCTAGACATTAGAAATGTTGCAATGGGGAATGCAACCGAGGAAGTGAGTTTAGTGACAGTTTTAGAAACAACAAGCCATGGTAATGAGACGCTCCTAGAAGCTTCAAGTGAGAAACTGAATTTACGTCCGAGTAAGAGGGATCCTGAAATTGTGCGTGTATGAGACTGCAAGGTTGAAGGAAGACGTAAAAGGATTGGTAGGTACTAAAGGTGTGAAGAAAACGCAAGAAAGGTGGGTTTGAAAACATAAACTCTAAAGCATAAGCAGAAGTAAAGAACACGCGATAGATCCTGGTTCACTTGAGAAACGCGTAAGCTAGTCCATGCCACCATACCAAGGTGATTTTGCCTTGAATTCAAGGACTTAATCCACTATTTGGAATGCGGCTTCAGGAAAATGTTCGGGACCACATGGTTTTTGAATGGAATTTTTTAGTTTGTTGGGATATTATAAAGCTTGATTTTGTATCTATGAATTGTTTACCTAAGCTCACCTTCTTAAAGCTATTTCTACAGATTTTATCTTCTGTATTCCCAAGTGCCTGAATCTGCAGGATGTCTATGATTATCGGTATATTTGTCTTATTAGTAGTGTCTACAAGACTATTTATAAATTGCTGTCAAAAAGGCTTAAGGGTGTTTTGAACAAGCTTTTTTCTAGTAATCAGTCCGCCTTTGATCCAAATAGAGGGTTTCATGATGATGTTTTGGTCCTAAATGAAGTGGTTGACTATGCTAAGAGGAAAAATAAAGGTTTATTTCTCTTTAAAGTTGATTTAGATAAGGCTTTTGATTCTATTTCATGGGATTACCTTCTATATATTCTTAAAAGAATGATGTTTGGTTCTAAATGGTGTGATTAGGTAAAGGCTTGTGTGTGTTCTGCTTCTTTCTAGATTTTGACCAACAGTAGTCCAACCATTGATTTTTAAGCAGGAAGGGGACTTCTCCAAGGGGATCCTCTTTCTCCGTTTCTCTTCATTTTGGTGGCTGAAGGTCTAGCAGGTTTATTGTGGAATACGTGTTGTCTCGACTACTTCCATCTTTTCTAATTGGGTGTTAATCTTCATATTGATCTTCTTCAGTTTGATGAAAATACTATGCTTGGGGGAAAACCTTCGTGGGATAATTTAGGGTCTCTTAAAACTTTGTTGCATGGTTTTTAGCTTTGTTCAGGTTTAACGGTTAATTTGAATAAAAGTAGGACCATAAGTGTTAACATGGACTCTGTTTTTTTTCAAGATGCCTAGGATTATATGTCTTGTGTTGTTAGCTATATTCCATTATCTTTTCTAGGAATTAAAATTGTTTGTAATCCTAGAAGGCTCTCATCATGGTTGTTGGTTTTAGCCAAGGTACAAAATAAACTAGTTTCTCGAAAAGGGAAAAATCTATCTCTTGGTGGCCGAGTCACCTTGCTGAACTCTGTTTTGAATGCCATCCCGTTTTTCACATTCTCGTTTTACAAAGCTCCAAAAGTTTTTATTCAATGTGCATTTTTATGGAATGGTAAGGAGAATACTAGGAGGATTAATTGGGTGCCGTGGTCGCCTATTTGTTTACAGAACCCAAATGGTGGGCTTGGAGTGAAGGATTATGATATTTTTAATAGAACATTTTTATGTAAATGAGAGTGGAGAGTCTTGATTAGAGATTATTCATTGTGGCATAGATTTCTTTCTTTCGTGTACGGGGACATCAAGAATGACATTTGCAATAATTCACGTTCCTATGTTAAATCTAATCATTTGTTGTGGTAGAGGGATTTGTGATTGTTGTTGAATGTGTGGGGGGCTGAGAATAGTTTGTTTCATATGAGTATTTCTTACTATTTTGCAGGATTTTTAGCCTCTTCTGAACCATCCTGACTGGTTCATTTGGAGGAGTGTTGCTGGCGGATTTTCAGTGAAATCTGCTTTCGGAAGATTGTATGGTTGCGGTGTCTTGTTTTCGATTTATAGCACAAGTTTGATGTCTTATTTAAAGGGCGTTTGGAAATAAATTGTGCCTGCAAATATCCAAGTGTTTGCGTGGAGGTTGCTCCATTATAGGTTACAAACAATGGATGAGCTTGCTAAAAGAGGAGTTATTTCGGAAGTCCATAATCTCGTTTTCCCTTTATGTTTTGGTCCGAGTGAGAGTCACCACCATCTTTTAATTTCTTGTTGTGTTGCCAATAAGGTTTAGTTATCCATATTTGACTGGTTTGTGGTGGTTGGTAACTGTTCCGCTCCTACTATATATGATCATCTCTTGTTGTTTGCTTCTGTTTTTTCAAAGAGGACAAGGAAAAATTGTAGGATTCTTATTTGGTTATCAGTTGTCAGTGCCATTTTGTTACTTAGGAATGTTACTCTGTTTAATGAGGGGGTTGAAAGGGAGTCAGGAGATTGTTGTCGTAGCCAAACTGTTAGTTTGGGATTGGATTTGTCCTACATATTTTGGTCAATTTTCCTGTTCCAAAGGTGACTGGATGTTCATCCTGTTTGTAGCTTTGGGTTAACATGTGTTCTTTCTTTGTATTAGGTTGAATACCTCTTATGTTTGCTTTAATGCAATTTTTCTTACTTATCAAAAAAATTCTAAATAACTCATGAAAAATATTTCATTTTTTAAATTAGAAAGTTCGTTGAATCATGCAAGAGACATAGGCCTTATGATTACAATGGAAGACAATTATGACTTTGGTTAAATCTTGATTTACCCCATTTTATATAGAGATTTCTTTTAAATTTGTGATTATAATATTAAAATAACATGTATGTAATATTATGATCATCACTATATTAGTAATATGTAAGAGAAGACATTGTAGCTATGTAATGCACTTTATTCAATTGAACCCGTTTATGTGATGATTTTTAATATACTAGCAATGCTATTTATATACATGAACACCGTATAACATATAAGAAAATTGAGTATGTCTGAAATCAAAAGTCAAAATTGTGAAATCTAAATTAGAGATAAATCAACTGCATTAAATTAATAACTTCAATATGTGTTCATAATATCCACATACAGCTGACATATCCACATACAACTGACACATTCAAATAAGAGCCATTATAAGCTATTAAACAGTAAGATATCCCAATCTTACAACCTTAAACACATGTAATAAATGTTGATTAAATTCAATCAGTTTTGGTAAAATCAAAAGTCAAATTCTTTTGGGTAGGGGGAAAATTTATTCCATTAGGGACCTAGACATAATTATTGCTGTAACTCTTAATATTCTATCATGTGACTCTATATAAATCACATTGCATCTCATTATATAATTTAGTTGGACAAAATCTATAAAGAAGAGACAATTACCAGTCCCACTCTCATTCTCCTTTATTTCTTCAAATTGGTATCAGAGCACATGACAAATATCATGGGCCAGATGCCACTGCCACGAATTTTGAAGTCGAACTATGGAAACTGGAGCATCCAGATGAAGATACGTCTAGGATATTTAGATGTATGGGAAGTGAGTAACGACGGGTTTGAAGAACCATGAAATACGACGACATACACAACTGCTTAGAATAAGGCGTTGAAAGAAACACGAGCAAGAGACAAAATAGAATTGTATATGCTGTTTAGAGCAGTTGATGAATCAACTTTCGAAAAGATTGTTGGTTAGACTACATCGAAGGAGGCGTGGGACACACTTGAAAAGGATTTCAGAGGAGCTGATAGAGTCAAGCAAGTTCGCTTGCAAACTCTTCGAGGAGAAATGGAGAGAATGAAGATGAAGGAGACAGACTCTGGATCAGACTACATTACTCGTGTGCAGATGGTGGCAAATCAACTCAATCGAAATGGAGAAGCAACGTCTGATGCTCGTATTGTCGAAAAGATTTTGAGATCTTTGACATAAAAGTTTGAAAATATATTATGCGTAATAGAAGAGGCGAAGGACCTTTCAACAATCACTGTCGAAGAAGTCGCTGGTTCGCTTCAGGCACATGAACAACACAAAATAAAGAAGAATGAGGAGGCACTTGAGGGTGCATAACCCAACAGAGATGAAAAGGCACTTTTCTCTCAAAATTGGCGTGGGAGAGGACATGGTCGTGGAGGACGTAATGGTGGTCGAAGTTACCAAAATAACAACTTCGACAGGGGACAATCAAGCAAACAAAATTGGTGTGGCAGAGGACGTGGCCAGAGAGGTGGTAGATCGAATTACAACAACATTAAATGTTACAAATGCAACAAACTGGGGCACTATGCAAAAGATTGAAACTTCTACAGTTGCTACAACTGTGGTAAAATGGGAAATCTTGCAAAACACCGTCAATCTAAAAGAAAGGTAGAAGAAATAACAAACCTTGCCCTAGAAAAAGAATCGAATGAAGGATTTTTGTTAATGACTCAAAAGGAAGCAGAAGCATAAAATGACACTATGCGGTACCTAGACTCAGGAGCAAGAAACCATATGTGTGGTCATAAGCATTTGTTCAAAGACATAAAGAAAATCGAAGACGGTCATGTTTCATTTGGAGATGCGTCGAAAGCAAAAGTTGAAGGAAAATGAACAATTTGCTTCTTGCAGAAGAATGGTTTGATAGGATCAATCCAAGACGTGTACTATGTACCAAACCTCAAAGCAAATATTTTGAGTCTGGGACAACTCACTAAAAAGGGATATTCGATTCTCATGAACGATTGAAGCCTGCATTTAAAAGACAAGTTAGGACATCTGGTTGCTCAAGTCGAAATGGGGAGGAATCGAATGTATAAGTTGAATTTGAGAATCATTCGAGAAAAGTGTTTACATGTCAATATCGAAGACCAAGAATTCTTGTGGCATCTTCGATTTGGTCATCTACACCAGGCTGGACTAAGGAGATTAACAAAGAAAAATATGGTGCATGGACTGCCAGATGTAGAATTCGAAGGAAAATTCTCTGAAGAATGTGTGTTTGGCAAACATACGAAAACTTCATTCCCAAGGAAGGAAGAATATCAGGCCAAGCAAATTCTGGAATTGATCCACGCTAACATATGTGGACCAATTACCCCAAAATCCTTTAGTGGCAAAAGGTAATTCATATCCTTCATTGATGATTTTTCAAGGAAAACTTGGGTGTACTTTCTGAAAGGAAAATCTGAATCCTTCGAAGTGTTCAAGAAGTTTAAGATAATGGTTGAAAACGCAACAGACAAACACATCAAAGCCCTTCAATCAGACAGAGGTGGGGAATATACTTCGACAGCCTTTATGAAGTATTGTGAAGAGCAAGGCATAAGAAGATTTCTGACTGCAAGTTACTCACCCCAACAAAATGGTGTAGCGGAAAGGAAGAATCGAACAGTCCTTGACATGGTTCGATCAATGTTGAAGAGCAAAAACATGTCGAAGGAGTTTTGGGCATAAGCTGTACAGTGTGCTATCTA
Organism: Vicia faba; assembly: GCA_948472305.1. Lineage (NCBI taxonomy): Eukaryota > Viridiplantae > Streptophyta > Magnoliopsida > Fabales > Fabaceae > Vicia > Vicia faba. The sequence goes on along the minus strand of CATIWC010002249.1, from coordinate 145,309 downwards.
CGTTCAAAACAAATGTCCATATTCGAAGCTGGGAGATTTAACACCTCAAGAAGCTTGGAGTGGTCGAAAGCCAACTATGTCTCACTTCAAAGTGTTTGGAAGTGTGGCTTATGTACATGTTCCTGGTCAAAGGAGAACAAAGCTGGAAGATAAGAGTCAGAAATACATACTCATTGGGTATGAAAAAAAAATGAAAGGTTACAGACTCTTCGATTCAATAAACAATAAGGTGTTAGTCAGTAGAGATGTTCGAGTAAATGAAGGAAGCAAATGGGACTGGGACAATTTGAATGAGGTTGTGGTTGAAGTACCAAATGCTATATTGAAAGACACTTCTATAGATCCAGAAAACTCTGATGATGAAGAAGGACCCTCACAGCCCAGGTTGCGAAGCTTACAAGACTTGTATGAAAACACAGAAGAAGTATATGTTGCATGTTTATTGGCAGACACTGAAGATGTTAGCTTCGAGGAAGCAATAAGAAATAAAAAATTGGAAGGATGCTATGAATGAAGAAATTAAGGCCATCGAACAAAATGATACTTGGGAACTTCCTGAGTTACCAAAAGGAAGTCAAACAATTGGTGTAAAATGGGTGTTTAAGAAAAATATAAATGCACAAGGTGAAATAGAAAGATTCAAGGCGCGACTTGTGGCGAAAGGATACAGGAAGAAATCCAGAATTGATTATGATGAAGTCTTCGCACCTGTTGCAAGAATGGAGACTATTAGACTGCTCATATCTCATGTTGCTCAACACAAATGGAAAATACATCAGATGGATGTCAAGTCAGCCTTTCTGAATGGCGTGCTCGATGAAGAAGTTTACATTGAACAACCCCATGGATTCATGAAAATTGAAAATGAAGGAAAGTTGCTAAATACAAGAAGTCACTTTATGGGCTGAAGCAGGAACTACGAGCATGGAACACTCGAATTGACACATACTTCAAGGAACATGGATTTCAGCAATGTCCTTTCGAACATGCGTTGTATGTGAAAAAGAAAAAGGAGAAAGTACTGCTTGTTGCTCTCTATGTTGATGATTTGATTTTCTTGGGCAACAACAATCAGATGGTCGAAGAGTTCAAAGTCTCAATGACAATAGAATTTGAGATGACTGACCTAGGCCTGATGAAATATTTTCTTGGTCTTGAGGTTCAACAGGAAGAAACATGAATCTTCATCTCATAAGAAAAGTATGCGAAATATATCCTGGAAATATTTAAGATGGATAGCTGCAATCCTATTTCGACACCAATGGAGCAACGCTTTCGAAATTTGATGGGGGGGAGCGTCTCAAAGCAAACAAATTTCGAAGCTTGGTGGGAAGTCTTCAATACCTCACATGCACAAGGCCAGATCTCTTGTTGAGTGTTGGAATTGTGAGTCGCTTTATAGAAGAACCAGTTGTTGCACACTGGAAAGCTTTGAAGAGAATCCTTCGATACGTCCAAGGAACTGTGTCACTTGGAATGTTCTATTCGAAAGTAGAAGAATACAAGTTAACTAGCTACTCTGATAGCGACTGGTGTGGTGACATTGATGATCGAAAGAGCACTTCAGGCTATGTATTCTTCATGGGAAACACTACTTTCACTTGGCTGTCAAGGAAGCAACCCATTGTAACTCTTTCGACCTTTGAAGCAGAATATATAGCAGCATGCTAGTGAGGATGCCATGCAATATGGATGAGAAGACTATTGAGCAAGATGGAATCGAAGCAGGAAGCTGTAACAATGATTCGAGTTGACAACAGATCTGCAATCGAATTGGAGAAGAATCCAGTCAACCATGAACGAAGCAAGCACATTGATGTTTGATTCCATTTCATTCGAGCACATGTGAAGGATAGAAGCATCAAACTAAAGCACATTGCAAGCAAAGATCAAGCAACAGACATCCTTACAAAACCACTATCGAAGGGGCTTTTCGACAGAGGCAAGAAAATAGTAGGCATGATGAATCGAAAAAAATATTTGAATTTATGGGGGAGTTTTGTTGGTTAAATTCAATCGGTCTTGGGAAAATCAAAAGTCAGATTCCCTTGGGCAGGGGGGAAAGTTATTCCATTAGGGACCTAGACATAGTTATTGCTGTAAGTCTTAATATTCTATCATGTGACTCTATATAAATCACATTGCATCTCATTGTATAATTTAGTTGCACAAAATCTATAAAGAAGAGATAGTTAACAATCCACTCTCATTCTCTTTTATTTCTTCAATAGAACCTACTATTGATTGCAAACAAATTAATACACCGTGATAAGCACATCAATAACATAAAATATATCACAGACAAACAAATAAAGTCAGAAACACAGTTAATATTGATCCACAATAATTATGTAACAAAAAATTGAATGAATTAATACGTAAATATATTTGAAAACACAACCATAAAATACATAAACTATTTCCAATTGAATTCACCCAACAAGTTGGTGGAATGTCATTCCTAACAAATTAAAATTCATAAGCTTTATTGCTCGTAGCTAGATTTACTGCATGATCTGACATATCACAATTATACGGTTAAACGGGATTTTAATTTGATTGTCCATTCATGTTAATCTAGGTCATAACGTGTCAAAGGTTAAACAGGTCAGATTTGGCCAAACCGGAGCGAAATAGATCACACATTTCAAGCGTTTACGACCTTCATCGACACATCGACATGTTAATTATGTATGCTAAATAGGGACATGTTAAACTTTGAATTTGAGAATAAATTTTAAAATACTTTAATGCTTGTCAACATTATTATGTGGGAACCTTGACAATGTTTAACAGGACATGATTGTTTGTGCACAAAGAAGAGATGAAAGGCAAAAGGAATATATTTAATGATAGCTAAAAATAAGAAATAATGATTTACAATGAATTACATTCACCTACCTCACTAGGTTATTTATACACAAAATTAGGGTATAATAAAATCCTAAATATCATTTAACAAAGATATAAAAAGATCTAAAAAGATATTCCTAAAATATAAATTAATATCTAAAAAAGATATTCCTAAAATATAAATTAATTCTAACACCATCCCTTAATTTATATTTACCCAAAACTGACAACACTAATTTCATCCCTCAAACTAAGAAATTGATCAGTCTTGATAGCCTTTGTTAGAACATTTGCCATCTACTTTTGGGTGCTATAGTGCACAACTTCTAATATTCCGCTCTGAACTTGATTTCTCAGAAAGTGATACTTGGTCTCAATATGCTTACTTCTCCCATGCAGCACTGGGTTCTTGGCAAGATTGATTACAAACTTGTTATCAATCATCAACTTCAGAGGTTTATTTACCTCAATCTTTAGATCTTTCAGCAAGTCTAGAATCCACACAACTTGGCATGCAATCAGAGCGCCTGCAATATATTCAGCTTCACAGGTTGACAGCGCAACAAGAGGTTGCTTCTTGGAACACCAAGAAATAGAGCCCTCCAAGAAATTTGAATAAGTACCCAGAAGTACTTATTCTGTCAACTTTATCTCCACACCAATCAGAGTCTGAATAACTCAGATTCTGATTCGATCTTTCTTCCAGACGAAAATAATACTTCATACTTCAGAGTTCCCTTCACATACCTCAGAATCCTGACAACAGCTTGGTAATGAGACCACTTTGGTCTACTCATAAATCTAATTACCATTCCAACTGTATAGAAAATATCAGGTCTGGTATTACACAAATACCTCAGAGAACCAACTAACTGTTTGAAGGTTTTAGCATCCACATCCTCTCCATCAGAATCAGAGTCCAACTTCTGATTCGTATCAGAAGGTGTGATAACAAATTTGCAATTCTCTAGCTCAAATCTCTTAAGAAGCTCAAGTTCATACTTCATCTGATGCAAAATGATTCCTTTCTTAGAGTACATAAATGTTAGATAGTGTGGCAAGTGATCGAGGGGGGGGGGGGGGTGAAAAGATCACTTCTTCTTTTTCAAGAATTTAAAATTGTTTTATCAAAGAGAGTTGAAAGTAGCAAAAATCAGTGTCCTGAATCAATTCCGTCTACTTTGAACTGACTACTAGAAAACTTAACATGTGAAAACTTTGCTGGATTTTTATTAAATGGAATGGATGAATGTACAACTCAGAAATCTTGACGTTTCAAGGCACTTATCATAAATCAGAATTTCCAATGAATTTAGAAATATGATAGGAATTTTGTCAAACAATTGGCGTATGCTTGTATAATGATTTAATAGTGGTGGTTTGGTGAAAATGTTTGAGCCACTATGTTTATCATTAGACTGTAAAACTTAGCACGCCAATTGAATTGCAAAATTATAGAATATGCAAAATTGTAAAGAGAAAGAAAGAGAGAATGATACACAGGCAGTTTGGTAAGGAAGTTCCCCACTGTCATCCTCGCGTGTGGGTACGTCTCCCTCTCAATTTCACAATCGAAGTTGAGAACTTTTATATCAATATGCTGAATTGTTTGATAGCAAGGTTACACTACACATAAATCAATAAATACCTATGATCTTCTTCTTCTTGTAAGAACCACCACTTGATAAGAGCTGTATCAAGATTCCCTGCAAAGTCACTGAATGATCCTCCGCTTCCACGACCTGTTTGATCAAAATCCTTCCGATTTCCAAACCCCTCGCTACGGCTGAATCCGACTCGCATGACCGTGACTGACAAAAACCTCAAGAACACACCCATTCTTGAAGGACAAACCCTCTGGTTTATTTCTTGAAGCTTCCTCTTCAATCTTCAACTCAGCTAGACTTCTTCAATACTCATCTGAACGTTATCTCACACTGCTTGATTCAATTCAACAAGGATGTTTGTTTTCCTTGTTGTTGTTGAATGTAAGATGGTTGAGAAGATGATGAAGATGAAGGAATCAAAAGCTTCTGGTTGCTCATAATTGTTTTGCACACAATCTTCTATGTTGCTGTATTGTATCTGAACAAATTCTTGCTTATATTTATAACAGAAAACGGTTAGTCAAAAAAGAAAGTGCATGAGTCGATGCATGTTGGTCATGTGTCGACTCATGTTAGTTACATGTAATAGGATGAGTCGATACATTATGTTTTGAGTCGATACAAAAACCTGTTATAGCGTTTTACAGAACTAACACTTTTATACCCGTCGACACATAATGCGTATGTGTCGATACATACTGATTGTAAATTTAACTTTTGAATTTAAAACGTAGTATGAGTCGACACATGACATTATGTATCGATACATATAAGTTTCAAAACGTTTTCCAGAATCATAAGAATGTTTTGTGTCGATACATAAGGTTTTGTGTTGATTCATACAAGTATTACACGAGCATCAAAATATTATGTGTTGATGCATAAAATTTATGTATCGATGCATGCAGTTTTTAGATTTACATTCCAGGATCATCAAAGAGTTATGTATCGACTCATAAGCTTTTGTATCGATACATAATAGTTTTGAGATAAAAGTCCAGGGACTTCAGAAAGTTATGTATCGATACAAAACTTAATGTGTCGACTCAAAATGATGCATTATGAGAGAAATGTAATTTTGTCTTATTCAAACATGTTATATTATATTTGCAATCATTCAAAATCAATCTATGAAGGGGTTGCTCATAATAAATTCCATCCCTAGAAAGAAACTCATATTCCCAAGATCTGTCATCTCAAACACATTCATCAGAACTTTCTTGATCTCAGCTATCTCTTATTCAAAACTTCCTGTGAGTAATATGCATCAACATACAAACAGACCATAATTATATTAACTTCTGAAGTATGATGAACCTAAACACATACTCCATCTCACACTTCTGAAACCCTTGTCCTGTGAAAAAAGAATCAATCTTCAAATTCCAAGCTCTTGGCGCTTGCTTCAATCCATACACAACTTTGTGTAATTTGAACACCATCCCTTCCTGATTCTTTTTCTCAAATCCATGAGGTTGTGATACGTATACCTCTTCTTGTAATGGACCATTCAGAAATGCAGATTTTACATCTAAGTGCATCAGAGGCCAATTCCTGTTAGCAGCTATTGCAATCACAAATATGATTATTTCATATCTCGCTACAGGTGCAAACACTTCAGAGTAATCTAGCCCAGGCTTCTGTAGAAAGCATCTTGCTACTAATCTTGCTTTGTGTTTTCCAATTGATCCATCTGGCTTTAGCTTCTGCTTGAAAACCCATCTGATGTTGATGGCTTTCTTGCCTTTTGGAAGTTCTATCAGCTTCTAAGTCTTGTTTCTCTATATAAAATCAAGTTCCTCTTTAATGACCTTCAACCAGACTTTCTATTTAAAAGCCTCTTCCGTACTAACGGGTTCATAGTCTACTAACATTGCATACTAAATAAATTCTCCTTCGGAGTCTACTTCAGTGTCTTTCAACATGTCAAACTCTGCAAATCTTCTTATGATGCTTCTGACTCTTTGTTGCCTTTGAACTGGAACTTCAGAAACATGGACACAAGTACTTTCCCGTTCAGAAGCGCTTGCTTCGGAAATTGGTCTTTCTCCAGAAACTTGACTGTCTTCAGAGTCTGGATAACCATCGAAGTCAGAGTCAGAATCATCTTCAGAGTCAGAGTCTTTACCAGCTTCAGAAACATGTGTTTTTGACTTTTCTTCAAGAGTTATCTCATCAGAGTCAGGACGAGACCTTTCCCAATTACAGACTTCTGATTCTTCTACAATGACGTCTCTATGAAACTCAACTTTGTTAGTTTCTGGACAATAAAGTTTTTACGAGTTTGTACTGTGGTACCCCACAAGTAACGTTGCTTTACTTTTATCATCCAGTTTCTGTCTTCTTGATTATGGGACATGTTTGTAACATACAGAACCAAAAACCTTCAGATGACTAACACTTTTCATATCTCCAGTCCACTTCTGAACAAGAACTATTTCCTTTAATTTCTCTGTTGGGAATCTATTGATAACATAACATGCGGTGGCAACAACTTCTCCCCTCAGAGTACGAGGAAGTTTCTTCTCTTTTAGCATGCTTCTCACCATATCAAGCAAAGTATGATTTCTTCTTTCAGCAAGACCATTGTGTTTAGGAGTGTACGGAGCAGTAACCTCATGCTCAATTCCATTCTCCTCACAAAACCTTTTGAATTCTGTGGAGTTATACTCACCACCACCATCAGTTCTAAGAATCTTCAGAGTCTGGCTTCTATGATTCTCAGCCTTCAGTATGAACTTCTTGAATTTAGCAAACACCTCGTGTTTGAACTTTATGAGAGATAACCATGTCATTCTGGTGAACTCATCAACAAATAATGCAAAGTATTTATTCACTCCAGTTGATGCTATTGGAAATGGACCGCACACATCAGAATGCACTACTCCTAAGGCATGCTTTGCTCTTGGAGATACTTCTGATGTAAATGGTAATATTGGTTGCTTCCCTTTCATGCACACCTTGCATGACTTCTCAGACTTCTTGATTGTAGGAATTCCATGTACCAGATTCTTTGATTTCAGAAGTCCTAAGCTTCTGAAATTCAGATGACCAAATCTTATGTGCCATAACTCACCCTCCTTGATAACACTTGTTTCACTAAGGCATTCAGAGTCTTCAGTTCTAACATTCACCTTGAATATTGTGTTCCTTCCCTGTTCTGACTTCATAATCAGCTTCTGATTACACTAATACAACTTTAGAAGATTATCTTTCACGGTAACCGAAAAACCTTTCTCAACCAGTTGTCCCACACTTATCAGATTGCTTTTCATGCAAGCTACATACCATACATTCTGGATCACTGCTGATTTCCCATTGTTTACAAAGATTCTGACAGTTCCCATACCTTCTGCATTGAGGTGATTATCATCAGCACATCTGATCTTTGTACTCTTCCCAGAATCAAAATCAACCAACCATTTCTTATTTCCAGTAAGATGGTTTGAACACCCTGTGTCCATATACCACAATTTTGATGAATTCATATTATCAGATTTAGAGGCCAACAATAGCACATGTTCATCATCAGACTCTCCTCTGTCTATATTTGCTTCTTCTGACTTCCTTTCTTTGTTTGACCAGCAATCTTTGGCATAATGACCAAAGTTATTGCAACAATAACACTAAATATTCTTCTTTTCAGACTTCTCCTTTTCCTTCCGGACATTCTTCTGCCTATCAGAGTTTGAAGCTTCTGACCTTTCACCACCATTATTTTTCTTCCTGGCTTCTGACCAAGTCTGCTTCTGATACTTCTTACCAGAAGTTACTTTTAGAGCCTGCTGCTCTACTTCCCTCTCAGAAGTTCTCGCAGTCATACGCAACTCATGTGCCTCTAGACTACTTTGCAGATCTTCAACTCTCATGGTGCTCAGATCTTTGGAATGTTTAATTTCTATCACAATGTAATCAAACTGAGAAGTTAAAGATCTCAAGATCTTCTCAATGATTACTTGTTCAGAAATGGTTTCTCTACAAGCTTTCATCTCATTAGTGATCAGAATTACTCTAGAGATGTACTCAGAAACTTTCTCCTTGTCCTTCATGTTGAGATTCTCATATTTCTTTCTAAGAGACTGAAACTTCACCTTCTTCACTGATGTGTCACCACCGTAACATCTGACCAGTGTGTCCCACCCAGCCTTGGCTTTTTCAGAATCAACAATCTTCTCAAAAACATTCGCATCCACAAATTGATGGATGTAGATCAACGCCTTCTGATCTTTCTTCCTTAGCGCCTTCTGTGTCATCTTTTGTGCCTCTGTTGCGTCTGCTTCTAACAGATCATAGCCATCGGTGACAAGATATAACACATATTGAGAACCAAACAACACGCGCATCTGGATCTTCCAAAGATTCCAATTTTTCCCATAAAAAACTGGAAGCTTGGAATGGATATCACAGTCGTTTCCATTCATCTTCTACCTTGTGTAATTTATGCAAAAACTCAATAAAGCAGTGTTTCCCAAATTAAACAGATTCAGAATATTCTAATTCTCAATCACACAATACTTTTCCCGTGGGTTTCAAACCGGAGCTCTGATACCAATTGTTAGTGCACAAAGAAGAGATGAAAGGCAAAAGAAATATATTTAACGACGACTAAAAATAAGGAGTAATAATTTACAATGAATTACATAGATCTACCTCATATGTTATTTATACACAAAATTAGAGTATAATAAAATCCTAAATATCCTTTAACAAAGATATAAAAAGATCTAAAAGAATATTTCTAAAATATAAATTAATATCTAAAAAAATATTTCTAAAATATAAATTAATTCAAACAATGTTAAAGTTATTAAATTTAACTTTATTGACTTTTAAAACATTTTACAAGGGCCTCAGCAGATACTTAAGAGACAAATGTAAGTTTTTCAAAAAGTGAAGAAAATTCAAATCAAGACATAATTCAGATGGAAGAAAACATCACTCAATTAAGAAGTATAACAATTCAGCATAAAATGAGAGTCATACACATAAAGCACATCTAGGGCAAGAAGAGTCATCAAACTCAACACATAACGGAAAATATGCACAAGCAAACACAACATATCTAGAAAACTTAAGCACATTAGTTTACAGATACAATTCAAACTCACATGACAGGGGGATTTAAATTCTCTATTTTAATATACCATTACCACTAAATTGACACTTCGTTGAGGGAATTAAATGCTAGGAATTCCAAATAGTAATATTAAAAGCAGATTGTTATAGAAAATCATCTAAATTATTTTATAACTCAAATTAGTTTTCACCTGGCAGTAGAAGCTTCATTGACCAAAGCAAATTTAATCAGCTCTTCGCTTTTGCATACTTAGCACTTATGATTCTGTGAGTTAGGAAATTTGTAAAACCACCAAATCAAAATTAGTTATCATGTCTAAATATCAAATGAGACAATATGAATTATGGTTTCATAGAACTAAAGTGTTCTATACCTCTATCTAATGCATGGTATGTTGTTTTCATTCTCGTTATCGGTTCTGAGGGATTTCATAGGATTATCTATCTCCTTATCATCCAAAGGTCTCTTTAGACTCTTAGAGAAATTCGCACATCTTGAATATCATTGAACTTCATCTTATTAGAATCAAATCATAATAATCATTGAGAGAATCTTTAAGAAATTCCTTCTTTGGAGAATGATTTGAATTAGACTTCAACCATCTTGTGTTGTGTCTTCAATTTTCATTGTCACATTTCAAAAAAAATTATTTTCTTTCAAAGATATTGCCTGAAAACAAAATAGGTTTATTTTGTAATAAAGAATAAAAAACATTAAGCAAGAGAAAGCGAGAGTATAAGACACACACCCACACGTAAAATAAAGAGAAAAATAAGCCTACATGGATTCTATTAGGCCTTCTTGAGACCTATTGTTTAAACACAAGTGTTGTACCCTAAAATTTGCCCTCTCATCTTATCAAGATTTCCCCTCACAAGACTCTTTGAACTCCAGAAAGGATTAGAGTTTTGCTCTGCCTAAGACATTTCCTTGCACTGATGACCTAAATTAGGGTTTTAGTTTGCACAGGGATTTTTGGACTTTCAATGCTCAAAGTGACTTCCAGACTTCATGTTGGACCTATAAGATTGCCTCTACCAAGTTTTAAGCCTTGAATCAAATTTTTGCCCAGCCAATTGGACAGTTGACCTAGAAATCAACTGTATTGGGGAAAAAGTCAATTGTGGCCAATTTACAGTCAAACCTCACAATTTTTTATCCACATCAACACTATGAACTCATATGAACCATTTGATCAAGTTTGGACCACAACTTCACAACAAATTTGATCAGATCACCAAAAGGGCAAAATGGTCATTTTTAGGGTTTTGACTGCACAAAGGCAATTTCTGATTTTTGACCTAGCAAATGGAAAATTGGGCTCAAGCATGGATTCAAGGACTCAATGGCATCATCTTGACCTATTCACAAGGTTCAAAAGATCTCAAAAGCATTGGATTGACAAATGAATTTTTCAGTCAACTGATCAAAATTTGATTGTATACTGAAAAGTCAAACTTTGAATTTTTGGTCAAAATCAAGTGCCAAGGGTCATTTTTCATCAAGATGTGTCAAAACATGAAATTTGTTCATCAAGAAACCCATTTTTGCAAATTAGGGTTTAAAGTTGAAAAGTTTCATAACTTAGAATTTTTCTAAGTTATGAATTTTTCTTAATTTTTCCTAACTTTGCCCATCATTTTCACCATGATGCAATTGGATTCAAACAAAACTTCCAACATGAAAGTTGTATTCCTCCACAAAGTCTACAACTTTGATTCACAAAGTTTTCCCAAAAGAAGCTTGGATCCCAAGTTATGAGTTTTGGAACAAGGGTCCCTAAAACTTTTAACTTGGTGAAATTTTGCCCTAGTTTAGGCAGGATTTTGACTTATCTTCATGGCCATTTTTCACATAGTTCCACTTGGAATCTCAAATTTCATTTCAAAGATGGATTGTAGAACATGTTGCAAGCTTTCCAAAATGTCATAAAACTCTCAAAACACATTTGTGGTTAGGGAGAATCGAAGGCTTGAAGTTGGAAAAAACTCACTTTTCATCCATGGCATGTTCATATTGATACAAGTTGCAAATTCAAATCAGCTTGCTTTGCACTAGATTACAGGCCTCGAAACCATTCCACACTCAATAATTAAATGCAAATCCATTGGTCTAAGGCATTGTTTTGGTAATTAGGGCATTGCATACAATATTAATCCCTAAATGGTAAAAGGTACATTAGCATTTTTGCCAAAGTTTGCTTTATGTCAAAACCACAATCCTTGAGCATAGATCAAAATCTTGTGCAACAAATCAGATCCACAAACTTGAGGGGCCAAGGGCAAAGTGTGCAAGCTGATGGATAGCTTGTACAGGCCTACTTCACATCACTTCTCATACTTTGCTTCATAACCAGTAAATTTGTCCAATACACTAGAACTTGAACATCAGCTAAAACTAACTTGTGCAAGCTTTTGAAACAACTTTATCACACCCCCTTGAACCAGAAACACGACCCTTTGAGCCCTCAAACCTCCCATAGTGCAAAATCACCTTCCATTGGCAAAACAGGGCACTCCCTGCAGTTTGATTCCCACAACTCAAATCCCTCGTGCGTTTTGTCTCAAATTGGTTCAAACACCTTCCATACAACCTATCCAAACTATCCCAACCCTTAAACACTAACTGTAACTCCATTTACAGGGTTTGCCATTTTTGATTTCAAGGCAAGCTAGGCATTGGAGAAGGTCAAGGGAAGTTCAAGCAAGCTCCCAAACATCTCAGGCCTTGTTGAAAAGCTCCACATTCACATACACGAAGTCAACTGAAACAGGTTTTTATCAACTTCCTATCTCTCTATTTAGGAATATTTAGACTTAGGTTTGTGAATAAGAAATGTAGTATTCATAGCCATGAAGCTGTACATATGCTCAGTTTTCATTTTAATTAAGCGCGCTAAGAGAATTTGGTCCATGAACATCCTGAAAAAATTAGGTTAGATTTTAGGGCCAGAGAAATTCTCTCTGGTCATTGAGAGTTAGGACAAGTTTTTTATATGGTTGGATTCGTCTTGAAAAACTCTACAACTTTGATGTTATATGTTTTTGCATTAGAGCCCGTATGAAGGATCTGGCATTTTGTACAGGGCGTGTGTTTTTGTTTGAACAAGAGGTTGAAGATGAAGTCAGTGGGCTGGGCTTGGTTCTGGCCTTGCTTTTGATACCCCCCTTTTGCTGAATGCACCCCCTGGCCCAATTTATTTATACTTTGATATTTGTGTATTTTATTTTCATTTCTGATTTTATTTTATTATTTCCAAATATAAAAAATACTCAAAATTATTTTTATAAATTTTTCATATTTATTTTGTAATTTATTTTTATTTTTCTAACATGAAAACAATTTAATTAGTATATATGTTATTTATTGAAAACTTAAAAATGATATATAAATTATATTTTTTTTATTCTTTATTTTATTTACACTAAAAAATATTGTTCTAAATATATTTTTAGTCTTGTATATATTTTATTTTTATTGTATATATTTAATATAATTAATATATATACATACTTTTATTTTATTTAAAAGATACTTTAGAATAAAAACATAAAAATACTATACTTTTATTTTTATTATTATTTATACTTAAAAAATACTTTTTTCTAAATATATTTTATTTTTTGTATATACACTACTTTATTTGTATATAAAAAAAATATAGTCAATATATTTATATTCTAGAAAATTAGGGTTTGCCCTTAACAAAAAATTATAATCTTTTTATTATTCCTTTCTTTTTACATTAAATATTCTTACATACATAAAGAAAAATAAAACCTTTTTTGTATATTCATATTATTTTGTATATTTATTTAATTTGTTTATTTAAATATTGTTCATTTATTTATTATGCCATTTGATTCAATTTGGATGTAATAGAAAAACTAGGGTTTTAATTTCTTGACAAATAATCCCCATTCAAAAATTGTATCCCCCTCCCCATGATCATGTTGTAATAGTGGTAGATTTATTTTACGCATTTACGCTTTCAATTATGCCATGATTTGAGATTAGGGTTTGTATGCAAAAATCCAAAATTAACAAGTAGCTTGACTTAATACAAAGACAAAAATGCATGAAAATCAATACACAATGCACACTTGCACCCCTAGGGTTACATCCACTTGTTGCCTTAAAAATGGGTCATGTTATGCATGTTGAGTACTTTGGAAAAACAAAAACAAAACAAAAGATCATAGTCCCTCGATGACGCTATCTTGGTTGCTTAAACAAAATGATCAAGTCCCTCGGAAAATTTGCTCAAAATACTTGACACAATTGCTATCATGGTCTATACGATGACCCGCGCCTGTCCCATTTAACATCCTAATACAAGGTTGTTTACCAAATTAAATGGTAAAACAACACTGTCAAAAGGGTTAAAAATGTAGGAAATACCTTTGAGTAAAATAGGGTAGATAACTCTTAGTTACTTGATCAAAAAACTTGCAAAACATCCTTGCTATTTTCAAAACACCTCTCACAACACAATTTCAAAACATTTTCCAAATCAAACTTTCAAAAGACATACATCTTTGTATACATTCAAACAAGAATCATTACAAAGGTTGCCACGACGATGGCCTCTTTTCAAAACATCTCTCAAAACCACACACAAAGAACCATTTCAAACAATTGAAAAGCAAAAGCAAGTGATATAAACAAGTAACTAAGAGTCCATGGATAACCATGGATGAAAATGGTGCTTGCACCTTCCCTTTTCATAATCTACTCCCCGAACCCAAGAAAACATCTCAAAGGTCTTTCCTGTACTTTTTGACCTTTCCTTAGGATAAAATAAAAAGTAAGTGACGACTCTCGCTAAACCGAAACATTTGCAAACACAAAACGCAAAACCTCAAGTCAGTTCTCCCACCGTATCACAGGACTGGCGACTCTACTGGGGAAGATTCTAAACGTGGGGTTACCTTAGGGTTAGATCACCTTTACTTGCTTATCTTGTTTGCTTTGATTGCTTTACATTTGGTTCTCTTGTTTGGGTTTGAATCCTCCACCTGGATTTTTGGGAAAAATTCATAGGTAAATAGAAATACATTGTGGAAACTGTGCGGGGTATACCGACATGGTTGAAGCAATAACTATATTAGTGCGACATATTTGTGGGTACCGGTAGCCTTTGAGTCAATCAAAGAGAATACGGGGCCGCTGAGTGATGTCATGAAGCACTAATGAACTCTTAGAACCTTTACTTGACCATCTTGGCCTTTTTAGGGGTAGTGAGATGACCGGCTTTGGTGCAGTCCGAAGTTGGTAGATACTCGATACTACACTCATTGAGGGTTGTTTTCTTGGAATATTTCGGTCCCAATTAAGTGGCTAAACTGAAACAATGAACACAGAAAATAATCCAGTGATATTGAGCTCCTTAGAACCCGGTTACTATTTATAGGACAGGTTGAGCCAACTAACTTCAAGAGGGTACTTACCTATGAACCCCATGCAAGTTTGAAACTAGGATCTTGTGTGACTTGCTTGTACATATACTTATGCATACATCATGAACATCATAAAGCATCATATGCATCCACTAACCATTTCAAGGGTTTGGATCTTCATCTTTGTTCTTGTTTTGTAGGTAATGGAATCTCTTCGCAGGAAAACAATCCAAATCAACCTTGTAAGGATCCCTCCTCAACTCAAGGAGCTTACTTCCAAGATTCTAGAGAATTCTATCTTCAGTGAAAGACATGGTAGACTCCTCAACTTGGTCAACTCCAACATTGAAGAAGACATGGTGAAAGTCCTCTTCCAGTTCTTTGACCCCCTACACCATTGCTTTACATTCCCTGATTACCAAACTCCTGAGGATTCCTATTCTTCATCAACTACCCTACAACGCTACGGAAAGAGAACCAAAGCCTGAAGATGTTGCTCAAGCCTTACACTTGCAACCATCTGATATCAAAGGTCATTGGGAAACCAGAAGTGGTGTCAAGGGTTTCTTGGCAAAGTTTCTGTTTGAGAAGGCACAAGACTGCTGGAATTCTCTAGATCTGCAAGCTTTTGAAGAGATTGTAGCACTCCTCATATATGGGTTGGTCTTGTTCCCAAACCCTGATCAGCTTATAGATGTGAATGTTGTCAAGATTTTCATATCTCGGAATCCTGTGCCTACATTGCTTGGGGAAATCTTACACTCATTTCACACACGAACAATAAGGAAAATAGGTGTTCTCATGTGTTGTACTCCTCTTCTAGCAAGGTGGTTTATTTCTCACCTTCCCCAATCAGTTTTGAAGAATGGCAAGGTTTAAGGTGGTTACAACGGTTGATGACCCTCACACATTCTGATGTTCATTGGTGTTCTCGGTCCAGAGAAAGTGTCATCATCATTGATCATTACGGAGAATTCCCTAATGTCCCACTACTTGGCATTAGGGGGGGCATTACCTACAACCCCTGTTTAGCTCTGAGGCAATTTGGGTATGCCCGAAGGGATGGCCCTCATGATATGCTGATTCCTGACTTGGTTTTTGACTTCGACAATAACGCTCAAGGACTTTGACAAAGGTTTATCTGAGCTTAGAGGATGCCCAACAAAGTGGATAGTAAGACACTGGGGCACAAGAATTCCATCCCCCTTGAGCCTTATCTCAAGTGGGTATGAACCCGCGCCCAGAATCTTATGATGCCTTACCCTCACATTCTGCCTATGATCAAAGAGCCTATTATGGAAGGAGAGGTTCCATACACCCTCCTACATCCAGACATGCCAACATCATTGGAAGAATTGCAAAAGAGTTGGATACAGCTCAAGGAAGAGCGGAACACTTTTGAAGCCAACTTCTATGCCAGTGAGAAGAAGGTTTTGGAACTTACCCGCTGACTTCACGAAGAGGAGACTCTTAACACTTACATCGCTCCAAAAAGGATGCGCAACTTATTTTTACATTAAGAAGCTTTGTAATATTTTGGCCATAGGGATTTTATGTACTAACAAATTTCTTCTTATTAATATGACGTGCGTTCTTTTTGTTTGCAACAAATTTGAATTTATAAATACTTGAATGCATTACATGAATACACATCATTCATCATATGCATTAACAGGTCTTCACACCAGGTTTCCTTATCTTTCTGTTGTTTATTTCAGCAAGATGGATATAGAGCAGACGGTTAAAGATCTACAGGCACAGAATTCGCAATTCCAATAACTCCTCATAACATTGGCAAAGGGTCAAGAGGATCTTAAGGCACTATTATAGAAAGAGAAGGAAAAGGAAAAGAAGAAAAAGAAAAGAATTGGTGTGGCCACTATGGGCAAAAGATTTGAGAATCACGCTAGGAGAGTTCTGGATTTCCCCTCGACGTCTGACGAAGGGGTTGGTAAAGGGAAGGGAGTTGCAATGCCCTCTGAGTCTGAAGCTGAAGAAGAAGAGGAGGAAGAGGATGAAGATTACTCCAAACAGCAGTACCCTCTGGCCGACGATAAGTATAAGAATCTTGAAGATCGGTTAACAGCCATGGAGGTACAAAGGGTACCTGGGCTGGATTTCGAAGAACTAGGGTTGGTCGCTGTGTTCATTTTCTTTCTTTTTACGTTTTATTTTGTTTAAAATGGCTATCCCTTACACACACCCATACTCACAAAATGCAGGTACCCATCCACTCCGGATTCCATGGGTAACAATTCTGCTACGGCCTTCAGTGACTCTGAAGATATGGTCAATCATGCCGAGTACGAAGGTGATGAAGATTGTGAAGTGTCTGGAGAGTTGGCTAGACTTCTGCAACAAGAAGAAAGGGCTATTCTTCCCCATGAAGAGTTGTTAGAGACTATCAATTTGGGTACTGCCGAAGACAGAAAAGAGGTTAAAGTGGGTGCAAACCTAGAGCCAAATGTCAAAGAGCGCTTAGTTCAGCCGCTGAATGAATATGTTGAGATCTTTGCCTGGTCCTATGAAGACATGCCGGGACTGGATACAGATATTGTGGTCCACCGTCTCCTTACAAGAGAAGACTGTCCACCAATCAAACAGAAAGTCCGCCGAATGAGGCCCGACATGTCCGAAAACATCAAAGCTGAAGTGATGAAGCAGTTCAATGTTGGATTTCTGGCTGTTACTTCCTATCCATAATGGGTTGCTAACATTGTGCCCATGCCTAAGAAGGACGGCAAAGTCAGAATGTGTGTGGACTACAGAGATTTAAACAGGGCTAACCCTAAAGATGATTTTCCACTACCACACATTGACATCTTGGTTGACAACACATATCAACACAAGGTATTCTCTTTCATGGATGGATTTTTAGGGTAGAACCAGATCAAAATGGCCCCCGAAGACATGGAGAAGACTACTTTTGTTACGCAGTGGGGTACCTTCTGCTATAAAGTGATGCCATTCGGACTGAAGAATGCCGGGGCAACCTATCAGCGAGCCATGGTAGCTTTGTTTCATGACATGATACATCATGAGATTGAAGTCTACGTAGACGACATGCTAGCCCATTCACAAACAGAAGAAGAACACCTCTACGATCTGCAAAAGCTGTTTGTCAGGTTAAAGGAATATAAGCTCAGACTGAACCCTAACAAGTGCACTTTCGGAGTCAGGTCCGGTAAACTTTTGGGATTCATCGTCAGTAACAAAGGCATCAAAGTTGATCCTGCCAAAGTCAAAGCCATACAAAAAATGCCTGCCCCTCGCACTGAGAAGGAGGTCAGAGGTTTCTTGGGACGCCTAAACTACATTGCAAGGTTTATCTCTCACCTAACATCTACCTGTGAGCCAATCTTCAAGCTGTTGAAGAAAGATCAGGTGGTTGAATGGAGCAATGATTGTCAAGTTGCTTTTAATAAGATCAAGGAGTATTTGTTGGAACCTCCTATCTTGATGCCACCCATCGAAGGAAGGCCTTTAATCATGTATCTGACTGTTTTGGATAATTAAATGGGGTGCGTATTGGGCCAACATGACGAGTCTGGCCGAAAAGAGCATGCCATTTATTACCTTAGCAAAAAGTTTACCGACTGTGAGACTCGCTACTCACTGCTCGAGAAAACTTGCTGCGCTTTGGTATGGGCTGCTCGCCGGCTAAGGCAGTATATGTTGACACATACCACTTTGCTGATTTCCAAAATGGATCCGATCAAGTACATCTTCGAGAAGCCTGCTTTATCCGGAAGAATCGCTAGATGGCAGATGATCCTGACTGAGTATGATATCCAGTACACAACCTAAAAAGTTATAAAGGGGAGTGTATTAGCTGACCATCTAGCTCATCAAGCCGTCGAAGATTACCAATCTATGAGGTTCGACTTCCCTGACGAGGATATTATGACATTGGACAACATTAAAGGTAACAGACCGTATGATGGACCTGAACAAGGATCCCGATGGACCCTGTACTTTGATGGTGCTTCAAATGCACTAGGCAATGGTATCGGCGCGATACTTATCTCTCCAGAAGGTTGCCATACACCTTTCACTGCTAGACTCTACTTCAGCTGCACCAACAACATGGCCGAGTATGAAGCTTGTATCTTTGGTCTCAAGGCTTCTATTGACTTAGGAATCAAATCTTTAATCGTATTTGGGGACTCAGCTTTGGTTATCAGTCAAATCAAAGGAGAGTGGGATACTAAACACCCTAACCTCATCCCTTACAAAGAACATGTCCTGACATTTTTACCACATTTCGAGCAGATTACCTTCGAGCATTTTCCGCGAGAAGAGAATCAGCTAGCAGATGTGCTAGCTACAATGTCATCCATGTTTAAACTTAACTGGGATAATGAGGCAACTCAAATCACCATTGAACGAATGGACAAACGTGCACATTGTCATGAGATTAATACCGAAGAAGTGGTGGACCGACCTTGGTTTCATGACGTCAAAAGGTATTTCGAAGCACAAGAGTACCCTGAAGGAGCCTCAGTCAACGACAAAAAGTTCTTAAGGAGGTTCGCTGCCAAGTTCTTTCTGAGCAATGGTATCCTATACAAGCGCAATCTTGATTGTGTCCTACTCCGTTGTGTGGACAAGATTGAAGCTGAGCAGATCATGGCTGAACTGCATACTGACACCTTTGGCACCCACTCGAGTGGTCATACGATGGCTAAGAAGATTCTAAGGGCAGGCTACTACTGGTTTACCATGGAAACTGATTGTCATCAACATTCCCGTACTTGTCACAAATGCCAAATCTATGCTGACAAGGTACATATTCCTCCAGTTCCTCTCAATGTCTTAACAACTCCTTGGCCATTCGCGATGTGGGGAATTGACATGATTGGAGAGATCAATCCTACAACATTCAATGGACACCATTTCATCCTGGTGGCCATTGATTACTTTACCAAGTGGGTTGAAGCAGCTTCTTTCGCTTCCTTTACAAAGAATGTGGTTGCCAGCTTCATCAAGCAGAACCTCATACGCCAGTATGGTATCCCCGACAGGATCATTACGGACAATGATACAAATTTGAACAATACTATGATCACCGCTCTGTGCGAACAATTCAAGATTCAACATCACAATTCATCTCCCTATCGGCCTAAGATGAACGGTGTTGTCGAAGCTGCAAACAAAAATATCAAGAAGATAATTCAAAAGAAGACAGTCACCTACAAGGACTGGCAGGAGATGTTACCGTTTGCTCTGCATGGATATCGTACCACGGCACACACTTCAACTAGGGCAACACCCTTTTCTTTGGTATACGGCATGGAGGCTGTTTTACCTATGGAGGTTCAGATTCCTTCACTGAGAATCATGAAGGACGCTGGTTTAAGTGAAGACGATTGGATTCAAAACCGGCTTGATCAACTTAACTTGATTGACGAGAAACGACTTACTGCTGTTTTCCATGTGTTATACCCCAAAATTTGCCCTCCCATAATCTTCAAAGTTTTGCCTCAAAGGGTTCAAAGTCTACTCAAGGGCTACACAGTCAACCATTCTCCTAAAGCCAGTCAAATTAGGGTTTTGGTTCTTGCAAGGAAGTTGAAGTTTTCAAGGGCTCAATCAAGTCCCATATGCTCATAAACATTGTCAAGCACCTACATGTCAATGTTCAAGGCTCACAAGGTCAAGTTGCACAGTAAAAAACCCTAATTGCTCAACAGTCAACTGTAGGGGAAAAATGGTCATTTGGCAGTCAAAAGTCAAAATTTTGGTCAACATATTATTTTGAAGCCACAATCATCATTTGGTCAAGTCTTGACCATGATTTCACAAGAATGGCTCAAAAATCATCAAGGTGTCAAAAGTTTCTATTTTTGGACAGCTGAAAAGTCAACTGTAACTTGACCAAGGCATAACTTTTTCATGGTTCAACAGAAAAATCCCATCCAATGCTAATCTTGAAGGGATGACATTTCCTACAACTCATCTTCACATTCCAAGTCCAAGAAATGCTCTCACAAAAAGTTATCAATTTCAACATTATAGGTCATTTTTAAAAGTCAACAAAAAGGCACTTTAAGTCAAAGACCATAACTTGAGGTTGGTAAATTCAAATGACACGGGACTAAAGTCATTGGTTAGAGGACTTCAAGACCTTTACAAAATGTCCAAGAACATGTTCATAGCTTCAAAATTGAGCAAGATATGCATTGGAGAAGTTGGGAAATTTTTGTGAAATGGCCAAAGTCAATTATCCTTGAAATTTCATTTTTGACAAAAGGGCCCCACTTTTTCCACTTGATTCAGCTTGGCCATGCTTCCCACGTGTCCCACAAAATATTTCAAGATTTAAAATTAATTTTTCCATTTTTATTTAATTTTATTTGATTTAATTCATTTTAAATCTTTAAAATTCAAATAAAAATCAAAGAAATTAATTGAGGGATATATTTTGTGTTGATTAGCTTTGATACACCTTGAAATACCTTCCAAATTCGTGCAAGGCCTATTCCAAGCAAGAAAATTCAAATTTTCACAAATATGGCAAATGGTTCAATGTTGGTTATGGAGGAAATCAAGGACATAATTGCATAAGCTTAATGACCATTATTCTTATTGATACACTTTACATTACTATATATACAAGTCTTCCCAACCTCATTCAAAAAATAGTGTGTGCAGAAACGGCCAAGAGCAAAAACCAAAAATTATTCAAAAAGTGAGAGTTCTAAAACATAGTTGCGAGCATCTTCAGATCAAAACAAGCACGTGGTTCTATTCCTTGCCACACCCTGAAGCTAAAGCAACCTTTGCCAAGTCCTGAGGCTCATACCGCGCTGTAAGTTCTTCCCAGGTCCCCCATAATTCTCATATCATTTTTGTTAACGCGTTCTTGTGCAGTTTCTCAAGTAGTTTCCACCATAAGCCTCACCCATCCAACAAGCCAAGTGTCATTGGAGGCAGATCTAAAGGCCCAGAACGCAAGAGTACTATGCTCTGGAGTCAGCGCATGTGTAGGCAACCGAAAAAAGTCAAATAAGGCTTCTTGTTGTTGGGCCAGAATTACTTCAAAAAACCTCCATGAAGGCCATCTCACCCCCCTTGGGTTTTCTTACCTTTTTCTTATTTTATTTTGTTTTATCATTTTCTTTTCTTTTATTTATTTTCCTTATTTTTTTATTAACATAATTAACCAACTAATATTTTCATAAAAAATCAAAAAAATAGAATTAACATCATTATTATTATTATTATATTATTTTGTAAATAAACATTAATTGAAATAGTTTAATTAGGCAATTTTGACTTTTCTTTTAATAATTAAAATAATTTAGAATTAGGTTGACTTAATTTTGTTTCTTTTTATTTTATTTCATAAAAAACATAAAAAACACAAAAATATATTTTCTTTTAATTAATTAGTTTAATTATTTAATTAATTGCATTTAATTGACAAAAAGACAAAAAATCAATTTCTTTTCTAAAAAGGGTCAACACCCTTAGACATTCCCGATTAATTTATTCGCGCGCATTTACTTTATTTGATTATTATGTAATTGCCTTTAAGAATGTAATAGTTAACTAGGTTTATCGCTTTATTTAATTTCCGTACTTATTTACTAAAAAACAGGTCTTTGTAATTTTTGGCGATGTATAGACCCGCGCCTTGTAATAGCGTAGGATTTATGTTTCCGCAATTTACTTTCCGCACCCCTTAATTGTTAACTTGCATGAAAGAATGTATGTAAATAAAAATAACCCGTAGCTCACTAATAACAAAGACAAACATAACATGAATACAACACACAATGCACACACCACTTCTAGGGTACGCCTCACTTGTTGCCTTCGAAACGTGGTTGTCAAGTATAGGACGTCTTAGCGGTCCTTATGTCCATGATCCAGTTGCCTCGAAACAGTTGCCTCGGAACAGTTTCCTCCAAACGGTTGCCTCGGATTAAAAAAAGGATCAAGGATATAAGGGTAGCTTCTAAGGTGTCCTAACTGTTGCTTCGGTGGTGCTACCTACCTCTCAATGGTGGGATGACACTACCTAAAGGACACTTACACAACTTAATTCCTTAGGGTAGGTAGATGACTCATGGATACTTGCTCTATTCAAAAACAAATCAAAACATCTTTTCACACCGACACTTTTCAAAAAGCTTTCAAAACAATTTTTCAAACACTCTTGAGGACTGATACAAGAGTTATTCAGAAATCTTTCAACGAAACTTTTGCAAAACCCACTCACATTTTGAAAAGCAAACAAACACTTTGAAAACATAAGAGCAAGTATCTAAGAGCCCATGGATAACCATGGATAGAAAGGGTGCTAACACCTTCCCTTTCTATAAATCTACCTCCCGAACCGAGAAACATATCTCATAAGGAATTTTGCTGTGCTTTTGTCCTTTCCTTGTTGGAGAACATAAAAGACGGTGGCGACTCTTGCTTCCGCGACATTTCGCGAAACCAGCTAAAAACAGTCAGTTCTATTTCCACCGATCACAGAACTGGCGACTCTGTTGGGGATAATTTAAAGTGAGGTGTACCTTAGGACTAAGATCACTTGTGTTTTCAATTGCCTGATTTGTTTGCTTTAAAATTATTGGGCCTGTCTTGGGAGTTCTATAGATCCTAACCCGGATCTGGGGGATACCTTCTTAGAAAGTAGAAACAAGACTGTGAGGGAACTGTGCGGGGTATACCGACATGGTTGAAGCAGTCTGCTACGTTGATGTGGCACTTTGGTGAGTACCGGTAACCCTTGAGTCCAGTCAAGGAGAGTACGGGGCCGCCGCGTGGTGTCGTGAAGCATCAACTGACCTTAGGAACCTTAATTGAACCATCCTGGCCTCTTTAGGGGTAGTGAGATAACTACTTTGGTGCAGTCCGAAGTTGGTTGATACTCGATACTACACTCAGTTGAGGGTTGTTTTCTTGGGATATTTTGATCGCCAGTTCAGTGGCTAAATCAAAACGATGAACACAGAAAACAATCCAATGATATTGAGCTCCTTAAAACCCGGTTACTTTTGATAGGAAAGGTCTGAACCCACCAACTTCAAGAGGGTAGTACCCCAAACTTCATGCTGGCCTAAACTCTAAGGGCTCTTTGTGTGACTTGTGTGCCTTCAAAACTTGACTACTTGCATACTTCTTATCTGACACTTGAGTTTCTTGCAGGTTTTGTTTATAGTCCTTAATCTGGACTCATAACAGGGTTTACCTACATTACTCCACAGCATAACATCATACCATCATACCATTGCATACATCCTACATAAGGACTAATCCATTTCAAGGATCTCAAGGGCTTGTGATGCAGGTCATGATGAATCAAATGTCTAGCAAGGGGAAAAGGGGATTTATTTCCCTCTAGCCAAAGTTAACAGCTTGAGTCAGGGGCTATGACCCACTCGATATGGTGAGCCTTGACTCTTGAAGAAGGACTCTCAACAATACGCAGTTCCTTCAATCAAGCCACCGGATTCAAATTCTAACAAGCTTCTTTGTTTATCCCGCAAGGTCCTTGAAAACATTGCATGCATATCATACATATCATTGCATTACAGGTACACTTGTTGCAGGTCACTTACCTTCTTCGCTGTTTATTTCAGCAGTCATCATGAATCCGGAATCATCCAATGGACAAGCTATCAAGGCCCTCCAGGCCCAGAATGCCCAGTTCCAGGAGTTGATTATGAGCCTAGCCCAGGGTCAAAAAGGAATTGAAGACTCTGATTCAGAAGAAGAATAACAAGAGGATTGTTTTGTTCAACCCTAGATGCAGATCTGGGAACACCCTGCAGAATGAAGCTGAGAGGACTACTCCATCTGTGGGGGAATGAAGTCACCAAGGGAGAGAGGTTCCTAGCCCTGTGGTCTCTGACACCGAGACAGACTTCAATGATGAACAATACCCCCTGCTGAAGACAGGTACAAACAGCTGAAGGACCGGTTAAATGCTATGGATATCCAACGTGTGCCTGGGTTGGACTTTGGGGACCTAGGTTTATCTTCTGGGGTGGTGATCCCTCACAAGTTCAACGCACCTGCCTTTGTAAAGTACGACGGGGTTTCCTGTCCTAAGCTACATCTCCGTTCATACGCAAGGAAGATCCAGCCCTACACGGCAGACAAGAATTTATGGATCCATTTCTTCCAAGAGAGTCTTTCA
Organism: Vicia faba; assembly: GCA_948472305.1. Classification (NCBI taxonomy): domain Eukaryota; kingdom Viridiplantae; phylum Streptophyta; class Magnoliopsida; order Fabales; family Fabaceae; genus Vicia; species Vicia faba. The sequence continues at coordinate 120,217 of CATIWC010002249.1, read as the reverse complement.
AGGACTCAGCTCGATTGGTTCTATCAGTTGGATGGAACCAATATTCGTAACTGGGAGGACTTGGCAACTGATTTTTATAAGCAGTATCAGTATAATGCCGACCTCGCTCCCACGCGTACCCAACTCCAGGGTATGTCACTTAGGACGAGTGAAGGTTTTAAGGAGTATGCGCAAAGGTGGAGAGATCTGGCTGGAAGGGTGCAGCCACCTTTGACTGACCGTGAACTCGTCGACATGTTCTTGGGCACCCTGTCTGGTCCCTTCTTCAACCATCTTTTTGGGAATTCTTCTGCTGGGTTTACAGATTTGATCTTGACCGGGGAGAGGATCGAAGCTGGCATTAAGGCTGGAAAGATTCAAGAAGCTGCACCTTCTGATACTCACAAAAAGCCTTATACGGGGAAGAAGGAGGCCAATGCTGCGTACAGCCAAAAGGGTCGCCATGATCAACATGTAGGGGCAGTCCAGATCTCTAATCCTAGGCCTGCTCAACAAGGACAGGGGCATCAACGTAAGGAAGTCGCACCCAAGAGACAATTCACTAAAATTAACATGTCGCTGGATCAAGCGCTACAGAAAATGTTGAAGGCAGGGCTGATTACCTTGAGGGCTCCTCTCCGGAATCCAAACACCTCTGCTCCCAACTACCATCCTAATGAGAGGTACGCATACCACTCCGATAGCCCGGGTCATACTACGGACAACTGCTGGCCTTTGAAGAACAAGATTCAAGACATGATCTACACCGAAGAGATTCAGTTTGAAGCGTCAGAGACTCCAAACATAATCAATGCTCCTTTTCCCAATCATTGAAGGCTTTTGTTTATTTGAATTTCCGAGTTGTAATTTTTTGCTTATACAAACAATTAATGTCATAGCAAACTCTTTTATTTCACTAATGCATTGCATATGTCTGTTTTTGAATTAATCCAATTATTTTCATTATATTCAAATTGCTTTCATATTTTTTGTGATGTCCAACTCTCGGTTAATAATTCTAAGCCTCTTGAGGGAGGATGACGAAAACGATACCATAATCTACAGTATGCTTTTGAGCAGACCCCGCTGATGAGGTACAGGCATTATTTCAATTCCTAAACACTGGAGTTATAAGGAAGATAATCCCTCGTTAACCCCTTTGAGCCAAAGAAGTAGGAGTTTTTCTTTTCAAAAATTAAAACCCTTAATCATAACCTGGGGCAGGGTAGTTTTCTCAGTTGATCCAAGTGCACAACGAATAGCATCAAAGAGGTCCTCACGAAACAAAAGACAGTGATGGTTCCGAATAATCATAAAGGACAAGCAGTCATTATCTTTCAAAATAAAAACCCATTAAGTCAAAACCTATGAAGGAGACTTACAAAAACTGGGGCATCCCGCTGACTGTAAATACAAAAAAAGAAACAGTTCAGGCAAAAAACAGGGATAACAAAATCAGAAAGGAAAGAGGTCTTACAAACCCTCGATAAAAAAAATGACTTCCTATTCAAAATAAACTGTCAATATCCGAACCATCATTGGAACATCAGGACAAAGATTCAAACAAGGTCTAACGCACGATCAGCTGAGTTTAGGTTTGAAGAACATCACGAAGAGCGGGTGGGTACAAATATAATTTGAGCCTTTATCCTTTGTTTCTTAAACCGTGAACCAGGCCACGTTATAACCCTTAAAAGTCCTAGCTGAAGCATGGGTTAATTCGAAAGCATACTGTTACAAAGGTATCCTGACTCCTTAAGGCTTGCGGTAAAATAATGAGTTGACATCACAGTTTACAAAAAATTTCACTTGTTTTTATGAAAATTGCATTTTTCAAAAAAAAACTTCAAGAGAGACATAAGCTTTGCATTCTTAAAATAACATTGTTTGCATATGACTATTGGTTCGAACAGCATAGAAATTCACACGAAGAATATCTAGTGAACAAAAGCACTTCCAATCCAGGGGCACGACATGGTCATTGTCTATCATCTGGGGCAGTCCAGTCAAGATTCAAGGAATCTCTCAAAATGCCAAATAGCCTGGGGAAAATCTCCGCCTAAGTCACTTGGGGCATTCCAGCAACGAATCTTGCCTGATCAAACATCTTCTGGTGGCATGGCAAACACAACAACAGGGGCACCTCCCTACATCCTGAGGGCGTGGACATAGTCGAAAAAATACTACGCATAATCAAAGGCCCGCTAGGTTGACACACCTAGGCAAAAATAAGGGCTTCCCAGCGAACCAAAAGGGTTCGGGCAAAAACAAGGGATGAAATGAAAAAAATATGTACACCCGGCAAGTCGAAAACCTGAAAAGGCGGCTTGGGCAAAAATGGGTATCCCGGTGGACTGAAAACCCGAAAGGGCGGTCCAGGAAAAAGTTAGGGATTAAAGCGTACGACTATGTCCCGTCACCTCGTCACTTGCCTACCAGAAGAAGATTTGTTAAATCGGCAGTTGTCTAACACTCCACAAGGTATCTTCCTCTCCCACATCAGAAACAGGGGCAATAATGAGTTGTCCAAGCGATCTGGCTGCTTTATCCACCAGGTACCAAGGTAGATTCGGCTGAAGAATGTGACCAGGATACCTTCACTCCCTGCAGAGTAAGACAAGACTCAACAATACTCTCCCCAAGCAGAGTTAGTCTACTGTCAGCCTTAAGGAAGTTTATTCCCCAGAAGATCTCAATATTCCCCAGCGGAGTATACAGATATTCCTAACAAGCATCCCCGGCAGTCTTAATATAAGATTGTTCCCCGAAGAAACACCAGACATCCAGTGGAGCCACTTCCCAGTGCAGTCCAAAATCTCCCAAGGAGAGTTGAATCAACCTCCCCAGTAGATTCTTGAAGCTTATCCCCAGTTAGATTCTGGAAGCTTATCCCCTGCAGAGTACGAATGCATCTCCCCGACTCTATTCATAAGGTTATTCCCCACCAGGGCTTATAACTGGGTTATCCTCAGCCAATTGCCACGGAAAGATCGTCCTCGGCGAAGTTCTTCCTACCCCCCAGCGGAGTTCATCAAAGCTTCCAACATAACATATCAACGGGATTCCCAGCGGAGTTCTCATCAAAACCTCAGCGAAGTATCTCTTCCCCACAGAGTAACCTCTCCAACAAGTTTATTCCCAAATGGAGTCATCTTCTCCTATCGGTTTATTCTTGCAACCATCATCCCCGGCGGAAACGAAGAACTCTGTTCTTCAACATCAGCCCAGGATTCAACTTCCCGGCATTCGTCAAGGATTTATTTTCCTAGACGAAAATACATTCATAAACATATCACCTTTCATACATCTTGCTTACATACACAATGCATGCACATACGCATCATATCATACAATCTCATTTCTCCCTGAGAACATCATGCATTGCACAACTGATGTTTTGCCTTTTTCAGGAAAAAGGTCAATCCAAAGACGATTACTATCAACTATCGCAATTGCAGATTCGATTCCTGTATCCAACCAGGACATATCTGTGAGTAGATTCGACACCTATATCCAGCCAGGGCATATCTATATTAAAGAGATTGAAGAGATAGCCGAGAAATGCTCCAGATATGGATGTTGTTCTTTTGCTTATTCAGATTTATCTCCAGATATAGCTGGGAAATGCTTCAGATATGGATGCTATTCTTTTGCTTATTCAGATTTTCTCTTCAGAGATGGCTTAGAAATGCTCCAGAGATGGACGTTATTCTTTTGCTTATTCAAGAGTTTCCTTTCAGATATAGCTGGGAAATGCTCCAGATATGGACGCTATTCTTTTGCTTATTCAGAGTTCTTTTCAGAAATGGCTTAGAGATGCTCCTGACCCGGACGCTATTCTATTGCTTATTCAGATTCAAACTCCTAAAGATAACTTAGAGATGCTCCAACCACGGATGCTATTCTATTGTTTATTCCAGATTTCTCTCCAGAGATGGCTTAGAAATGCTCCAGAGATGGATGTTATTCTTTTGCTTATTCAAGAGTTCCCTTTCAGATATAGCTGGGAAATGCTCCAGAGATGGACGCTATTCTGTTGCTTAGTCAGAGTTGGCTTATTCAGGGCTTCTTTTCAGAGATAACTTAGAGATGCTCCAACCACGGATGCTATTCTATTGTTTAGAGATGGTTCAGATGTGACCCAGGCATGGCGACGTTCTGACACATATTCCAGATTTCCTTTCAGAGATAGCTTAGACATGCTCCAGATATGGATGTTGTTCTTTTGCTTATTCAAAACTCCTTCTAGAGATAGTTCAGATGTGACCCAGGCATGGCGACGTTCTGATACTCATTCCAGATTTCCTTTCAGAGATAGCTTGGAAATGCTCCAGATATGGATGCTTTTCTTTTGTTTATTCAAGACTCCTTCTAGAGATAGTTCAGATGTGACCCAGGCATGGCGACGTTCTGATACTCATTCCAGATTTCCTTTCAAAGATAGCTTAAACATGCTCCAGATATGGATGCTGTTCTTTTGCTTATTCAAAACTCCTTCTAGATATAGTTCAGATGTGACCCAGGCATGGCGACGTTCTGATACTCGTTCCAGATTTCTTTTCAGAGATAGCTTGGAAATGCTCCAGATATGGATGTTGTTCTTTTGCTTATTCAAAACTCCTTCTAGATATAGTTTAGATGTGACCCAGGCATGGCGACGTTCTGATACTCATTCCAGATTTCTTTTCAGAGATAGCTTGGAAATGCTCCAGATATGGATGCTGTTCTTTTGCTTATTCAAGACTCCTTCTAGATATAGTTCAGATGTGACCCAGGCATGGCGACGTTCTTATACTCATTCCATATTTATTTTCAGAGATAGCTTGGAAATGCTCCAGATATGGATGCTGTTCTTTTGCTTATTCAAAACTCCTTCTAGATATAGTTCAGATGTGACCCAGACATGGCGACATTCTGATACTCATTCCAGATTTCTTTTCAGAGATAGCTTGGAAATGCTCCAGATATGGATGTTGTTCTTTTGCTTATTCAAGACTCCTTATAGAGATAGTTCAGATGTGACCCAGGCATGGCGAAGTTCTGATACTCATTCCAGATTTCCTTTCTGAGATAGCTTGGAAATGCTCCAGATATGGATGCTGTTCTTTTGCTTATTCAAGACTCCTTCTAGAGATAGTTCAGATGTGACCCAGTCATGGCGACGTTCTGATACTCATTCCAGATTTCCTTTCAGAGATAGCTTAGACATGCTCCAGATATGGATGTTGTTCTTTTGCTTATTCAAAACTCCTTCTAGATATAGTTCAGATGTGACCCAGGCATGGCGACGTTCTGATACTCATTCTAGATTTCTTTTCAGAGATAGCTTGGAAATGCTCCAGATATGGATGCTGTCCTTTTGCTTATTCAAGACTCCTTCTAGAGATAGTTCAGATGTGACCCAGGCATGGCGACGTTCTGATACTTATTCTAGATTTCCTTTCATAGATAGCTTGGAAATGCTCCAGATATGGATGATGTTCTTTTGCTTATTCAAGACTCCTTCTAGAGATAGTTCAGATGTGACCCAGGCATGGCAACGTTCTGATAATTATTCCAGATTTCCTTTCAGAGATAGCTTGGAAATGCTCCAGATATGGATGCTGTTCTTTTGCTTATTCAAGACTCCTTCTAGAGATAGTTCAGATGTGACCCAGGCATGGCGACGTTCTGATACTTATTCCAGATTTCCTTTCAGAGATAGCTTGGAAATTCTCCAGATATGGATGTTGTTCTTTTGCTTATTCAAGACTCCTTCTAGAGATAATTCAGATATGACCCAGGCATGGCGATGTTCTGATACTTATTCCAGATTTCCTTTCAGAAATAGCTTAGAGATGCTCCCGACGCGGATGATGTCCTATTGCTTATTCAGAGTCAAACTCCTAAAGATAACTTAGAGATGCTCCGATCACAGATGCTATTCTATTGTTTATTCCAGATTTCCCTCCAAAGATAGCTTAGAGATGCTCCTGACCCGGACGCTATTCTACTTCCCAACTTCTAAAGACAACTTAGAGATGCTCCGAACCCGGATGTTATTCTATTGTTTAGTCCAGATTCATTTAAAAGACATTCCAGATACGATCCAGATTCGGATGACATTCTGTCACTCATTCAGACACAGTATGGATATACCCCAGACACGACGGTCATTCTACTATTTATTCAGGCATCAGCAATCAGACATAGGCTAGATATGCTCCAGACACAGAAGCCATTCTACTTCTTATTCAGATTCAACTATCCATGACGCTTCCAAATGGCATCCATAAGCCCATTCCCGACAAGGTTCTGTCACACTTCCAGATGGCATCTATAAGCCCATCCTCCTATCCATCATATCTCCAAATGGCATCTGTAAGCCCATTCCCGACATCACACTGCTGATACTGTACTATGTGAGTGCAAATTTCTGGGCACTCTAGTGTTCAATCATCTTCCACCCTCGGATCACGAAAGGCACACAAGCCAATCTACATCCTCAGGTCTAAGAAGATTGAACAGGGGCAACTGTTATACCCCAAAATTTGCCCTCCCATAATTTTCAAAGTTTTGCCTCAAAGGGTTCAAAGTCTACTCAAGGGCTACACAGTCAACCATTCTCGTAAAGCCAGTCAAATTAGGGTTTTGGTTCTTGCAAGGAAGTTGAAGTTTTCAAGGGCTCAATCAAGTCCCATATGCTCATAAACATTGTCAAGCACCTACATGTCAAGTTTCAAGGCTCACAAGGTCAAGTTGCAGAGTCAAAAACCCTAATTGCTCAATAGTCAACTGTAGGGGCAAAATGGTCATTTGGCAGTCAAAAGTCAAAATTTTTGGTCAACATATTATTTTGAAGCCACAATCATCATTTGGTCAAGTCTTGACCATGATTTCACAAGAATGGCTCAAAAATCATCAAGGTGTCAAAAGTTTCTATTTTTGGACAGTTGAAAAGTCAACTGTAACTTGACCAAGGCATAACTTTTTCATGGTTCATCAGAAAAATCCCATCCAATGCTAATCTTGAAGGGGATGACATTTCCTACAACTCATCTTCACATTCCAAGTCCAAGAAATGCTCTCACAAAAAGTTATCAATTTCAACATTATAGGTCATTTTCAAAAGTCAACAAAAAGGCACTTTAAGTCAAAGACCATAACTTGAGATTGGTAAATTCAAATGACATGGGACCAAAGTCATTGGTTAGAGGACTTCAAGAACTTTACAAAATGTCCAAGAACATGTTCATAGCTTCAAAATTGAGCAAGATATGCATTGGAGAAGTTAGGAAATTTTTGTGAAATGGCCAAAGTCAATTATCCTTGAAATTTCATTTTTGACAAAAGGGCCCCACTTTTTCCACTTGATTCAGCTTGGCCATGCTTCCCACGTGTCCCACAATTTATTTCAAGATTTAAAATTAATTTTCCATGTTTATTTAATTTCATTTGATTTAATTCATTTTAAATCTTTAAAATTCAAATAAAAATCAAAGAAATTAATGGAGGGATATATTTTGTGTTGATTAGCTTTGATACACCTTGAAATACCTTCCAAATTCGTGCAAGGCCTATTCCAAGCAAGAAAATTCAAATTTTCACAAATATGGCAAATGGTTCAACGTTGGTTATGGAGGAAATCAAGAACATAATTGCATAAGCTTAATGACCATTATTCTTATTGATACACTTTACATTACTATATATACAAGTCTTCCCAACCTCATTCAAAAAATAGTGTGTGCATAAACGGCCAAGAGCAAAAACCAAAAATTATTCAAAAAGTGAGAGTTCTAAAACATAGTTGCGAGCATCTTCAGATCAAAACAAGCACGTGGTTCTATTCCTTGCCACACCCTGAAGCTAAAGCAACCTTTTCCAAGTCCTGAGGCTCATACCGCGCTGTAAGTTCTTCCCAGGTCCCCCATAATTCTCATATCATTTTTGTTAACGCGTTCTTGTGCAGTTTCTCAAGTAGTTTCCACCATAAGCCTCACCCATCCAACAAGCCAAGTGTCATTGGAGGAAGATCTAAAGGCCCAGAACGCAAGAGTACTATGCTTTGGAGTCAGCGCATGCGTAGGCAACCGAAAAAAGTCAAATAAGGCTTCTTGTTGTTGGGCCAGAATTACTTCAAAAAACCTCCATGAAGGCCATCTCACCCCCCTTGGGTTTTCTTACTTTTTTCTTATTTTATTTTGTTTTGTCATTTTCTTTTCTTTTATTTATTTTCCTTATTTTTTTATTAACATAATTAACCAACTAATATTTTCATAAAAAATCAAAAAAATAGAACTAACATCATTATTATTATTATTATATTATTTTGTAAATAAAAATTAATTGAAATAGTTTAATTAGGCAATTTTGACTTTTCTTTTAATAATTAAAATAATTTAGAATTAGGTTGACTTAATTTTGTTTCTTTTTATTTTATTTCATAAAAAACATAAAAAACACAAAAATATATTTTCTTTTAATTAATTAGTTTAATTATTTAATTAATTGCATTTAATTGACAAAAAGACAAAAAATCAATTTCTTTTCTAAAAAGGGTCAACACCCTTAGACATTCCCGATTAGTTTATTCGCGCGCATTTACTTTATTTGATTATTATGTAATGGCCTTCAAGAATGTAATAGTTAAATAGGTTTATCGCTTTATTTAATTTCCGTACTTATTTACTAAAAAACGGGTCTTTGTAATTTTTGGCGATGTATAGACCCGCGCCTTGTAATACCGTAGGATTTATGTTTCCGCAATTTACTTTCCGCACCCCTTAACTGTTAACTTGCATGAAAGAATGTATGTAAATAAAAATAACCCGTAGCTCACTAATAACAAAGACAAACATAACATGAATACAACACACAATGCACACACCACTTCTAGGGTACGCCTCACTTGTTGCCTTCGAAACGTGGTTGTCAAGTATAGGACGTTGTTGCACCCTAAAATTTTCCCTCCCATATTCTTCAAGAAATTGCCAAGCCAAGTCACAAAATTCCCCAAGGGTTGTGCAGTGCAACTGTCTCCTATACAGTCAAAACTAGGGTTTGTGTTCTGATCAAGAGAATGAATTTTTCAAAGGCCCAATCAAGTCTCACATGCCTATAAATGTGGTCAAGCATCCTCATATCAAGTTTCAAGGCATTCAGCTCAAAATTGCACAGTCAAAACCCTAAATTGCACTACAGTCAACTATAGGGGCAGAATGGTCATTTGGCAGTCAAAAGTTCAAATTTTTGGTCAATATATCATTTTGAAGCCACAAACATCATTTGATCAATGCTTGATCAGGATTCTCAAAATTTGGCTCAGAAATCATCAAAGATGCAAAAGTTACTATATTTGGACAGCTGAAAAAGTCAACTGAAATTGACCAGGGCATAACTTTCACATGGATTATCAGAAAAATTCCATCCAAAGCTCATTTTGAAGAGAAAGACATTTCCTACAACTCATCTTCATACTTCAAGTCCAAGAAATTCACTCACAAAAAGTTATCAATTTCAACATTATAGGTCATTTTCAAAAGTCAACAAAAAGGGACTTTAAGTCAAAGGCCATAACTTGATATTGGTAAATCAAAATGACATGGGACCAAAGGCATTGGTTAAAGGACTCAAAGACCTTTCCAAAATGTCCAAAAACATGTGAAAAGCTTAAAAATTGAGCAAGTTACGCCTTGTGGAAGTTGGGAAATTTTTGGGAATTTTGAAAAGTCAACAATGGTTCAAATGGTCTAAAATTGCTAATGGGCCTATTTTCTTCCATGATTCATCATTCCAAGCCTATGCACGACCACTTGGCCCAAAGGGAAGCATTTTCTCATTTTTTATTTATTTATTTGGATTATTATTTATATTAATTCAATTAAATTAATTAAATGTGTGAAAAATATCTAAATGAACCAAACAAATCTTTTTGTACACATTTCAAGGTCAATATTTCGTGCACATGCTGATTAGGAAGAATTGGATTGAATTGATCATAATTTGCACAAAAACCATGTGAAAAAGATTGAAAATATAATGGAAAAAAAATCAAATCTTCAATCCATAATTACAAGAGATTTTGTTGAAATTTGTTAACCTAATTGCTTCTATACATAATCAGGAATACAACCCTAAGCCTTAGAGACTAAAAGCTGCGCTGAAAATACTATTGCAAACTTGGAATTTTCATCAAAAAGTTCAAAACTGAAAAGCATTCTAGAGGTCGATTCAAGGCTCCAAACTTGGTTCAATAGCTTCCTTGACAATCTCTGAACGTGTGCCAATCCCTAACATCCACTCAAACGCCAGGAATTGGTATATTGGACATGAACTGTATAAAGAAAAATTCAAAATCGTGCATCATGATTTAAGCATTTTTACAGCGTTTTTTTTATTGATTCATGTTCACTATGATCTCTTGAAGCTAACCAATATGTTCAATTGCCTTTTTCTGTACTAGATGCGATTTTGCCATGTTTCTTTTTTAGGGTTTTCAGAAGCTCGAATTAGGGATTCCTAAGAGAGGAAAAATTGGGATCCCTAACCACCATCATTCAAACCGGTGCATTGAGACGAAAGCAATGGAACCCTCGCGCTCAATTTATGAGTGTTAGGGACCTAATCGCTATTTTCTTGAAACCAGCTTTAAGCCACGCCCAGAAAACCGTTGCATATGCGTTTGAAGTTTCAGGATAGTGGGGACGATGATATCGTGTCAACAAGTGATACGCTGGTTTTGAATTTCGCGCGCTTCAGTTCGCTAACGCGTTGTTGTTTTTATATTATTTATTTGCTTATTTTATAACAAATATGTTCAGTGGCTCAGCTGGCAGAATCTCGTTGCTTCAACCTCCAAGACCTGGGTTCGAACCCCAGGTCTGTGTATTCTTCACCTTATTTTTCCACAGGGATTCGTATGCGTTTCCAATGCCAAGGCACAGCGTACACCTTCATCATCCATCCATACACGCGTCCATCCAATCCAGATCAATGGCCAAGAATCAAAGAGCACCCTACACCCCAGTCAACATGCCACATAACGCTTGGAAAAGTCAACGAATCTGAATCTTAATGGGCCAGGCTTTACCATCAATACCTCACAAATTGGGACTACACCCCCACCCTGGTTTGCAAATGTTTTTATTTTTCTCATATCTTTTTAATTATTATTTTTATTTGTTTTATTGTTTTAATTTAATTCAATATTTTTACAAAATATAAAAACATCAGAAAAAATCAGAAAGGACCAAAAAATAATAAATATCTTTATTGTAATTATTTTCTTGTAAATAAATTAACATGTAATTATTTAGTTTTAATTAGGATTTTTGCAAGTTTAATTCTTTTTAATAAATCTAAAAAAGGTAGAATTAGGTTTAGTTGACAATTTACATTCCTTTTAATTTTTCCTTTTTTTTATCATAATATTATTTTATTTATTTTCATAAATTAAAAAAATGCATAAAAATAATTAGATTTAAATTAGGTCAAATTTCAATATTTTCTTAATAACTTAAAAATAATTAGAATTAGGTTTAACATTTCATTTTAATTTTAATTAATTCTTTTTTTCTCCTCAAATCCTAAAAAACACAAAATACCAAAAACATTTAATTTTAATTCCTCATTAATTAATTCATTAACTTTAATTATTTGCAAAAGGGTCCAACGCCCATATTCGTAATTTATTTAATTTCGCGCATTTACTTTATTGCTTATTATAATTATGTAATTCTCCCAAAGCCATGTAACTCGGACATTTTATACTTTTCGCACTTTTATTTCTTTCGCTTTATTTATTTTCCGTCAAATCGGGTCCGGTTTAATTTTGGCGATGTGGACCCGCGCCATTTGTAATAGTTGTAGATTTATTTTCCCGCAACTCTTAACTGTTAAATAAGCATGAAAGAATGAATGGCCCTAATTAAAATCAAGCGTAGATCACAATAAACATGACAAGACAAATAACTGAAACATGACACACGAATCGCACACACCACCCCTAGGGTACGCCTCACTGTTGCCTTTCGAAAGGTGATCGTCGAGTAGAGGATGTCTTAGTAAGTCCTCATGATCCGGGAACCTGGCATGAGGGTAGATTCTAAGGTGTCTTCCCATTGCTCTGGTGATCACCATGTCCCTAAAACTCGAATTGACCCGAACACCTCCAACGGTGGTGCTACCTACCTCTCAATGGTGGGATGGCACTACTTTTAAGGACATTTACACAGACGAATTCCTTAGGGTAGGTAGGTTCTCAAGGATACTTGCTCTCTTCAAAACAAATCAAAACATCTTTTCACACCGACACTTTTCAAAAGCTTTCAACGCAAACTTTTCAAACACTCTGACGTACGAGTCGAACTGAAATTTTTCAAAGAAACTTTTTTAAACCCACATTGAAAAGCAAGCAAATATTTTTGAAAACACATTGAGCAAGTATCTAAGAGCCCATGGATAACCATGGATAGAAAGGGTGCTAACACCTTCCCTTTCTATAACCTACCTCCCGCACCGAGAGCAATCTCTTAAAAGGAATTTTTCTGTGCTTTTGTCCTTTCCATTTGGAGAAAATAAAAGACGGTGGCGACTCTTGCTTCCGCGACATTTCGCGAACCAGCGTTAAACAGTCAGTTCCAGATCCACCGATCACAGAACTGGCGACTCTGCTGGGGACCCTTAAACTTAAAGTGAGGTGTACCTTAGGGCTAGCTTATAACTATGTTTTCAATTGTTTTCCTTGTGTGCTTTAAATTGTGGGTTGCTTGGGAGTTCTATAGATCCTAAACCCGGATCTGGGGGATACCTTTCTTAGAAAGTAGCAACAAGGTTGTGAGGGAACTGTGCGGGGTATACCGACATGGTTGAAACAGTCTGCTACGTTGATGTGGCACTTTGGTGTGTATCGGTAACCCTTGAGTTCAGTCAAGGAGAGTACGGGGCCTCCGCGTGGTGTCATGAAGCATCAACAGACCTTAGGAACCTTAATTGAACTATCTTGGCCTCTTTAGGGTAGTGAGATAACTGACTTTGGTGCAGTCCGAGGTTGGTTGATACTCGATACTACACTCAATTGAGGGTTGCTTTCCTGGAATATTTCGGTCGCCAGTTCAGTGGCTAAATCGAAACGATGAACAATGAAAGCAACCCCGTGATATTGGGAACCTTAGAACCCGGTTACTTTGATTAGGACAGGTTGAACCCACCAACTTCAAGAGGGTACTACCCAGACCCCATGCTGGCCTTAAACCCTAAGGGCTCTTTTGTGTGACTTGTGTGCCTTTGTACTTGCCTACTCGCATGCTTGTTAGCTGACACGTGAACTTCTTGCAGGTTTTGTTTATAGTCCTTAACTAGGACTCATAACAAGGTTTACCAAATTTCTTGCAGGTTTTGTTTATAGTCCTTAACTGGGACTCATAACAGGGTTTACTAGATCTCTTGCAGGTTTTGTTTATAGTCCTTAATTGGGACTCATAACAAAGTATACTGAATTTCTCGCAGGGTCTGTTTATAGTCCTTAAGTGGGACTCATAACAGGGTTTACCTACATCACTCCATGCATAGCATGACATCATACCATTGCATACCATTGCATACATCCTAACCCATTTCAAGGATCTCAAGGGCTTGTGATGCAGGTCATGGTGAATCGATTATCCCAGCAAGGGGCAAAGAGGATTTATTTTCCTCTAGCCAAGGTTGTCAGGGGCTATGACCCACTGGATATGGTGAGCCTTTGACCCTTGAAGAAGGGCTCTCTACAACAGGAAGTTCCTTCAATCAAGTTACCAGTTCTCAACTCTAACAAGTTTCTCTGTTTACCCTGCGAGGTCCTTGAAAACATTGCATGCATATCATACGCATCATTGCATTACAGGTATCCCTTTTGCAGGTCACTTACCTTTCCCGCTGTTTATTTCAGCCATGGCTTCACAACAAGATAACCAAGACCTTCACGCTCAAGAGTCTCAGTTCAGGGAAATCTTCCTAGGTCTATCCAAGGGGCAGGAAGAGTTGAGGGCACTCCTCATGGGGAATCTGATCAGAAAAAGTCCTGAAGATGACAAGGAAGAACAGCTGAAACGTCTACAAGCTGAGGTAGACACATTGAAAACTCAGATGCTGGGGCAAAGGGCCCTCATTCAAGGTTTAGCTCAGGAGTAAGGAGAGCTGAGAGCCATGGTCAGTCAGCTTCTTCAAGGCATGAAGCAACCAGCCCAAATCAGGGACCAGGTCATGGAACAACTTCCAACAGGGCAAAGGTCGGGTCCAGTGAATAGACCTCTCCGAGTTGCTACTACTTCACAGGTTCAACAACGACCTCGCCAAAAACAGCGGGTTGATCAGAACAGGTCGGACGAGCCTAAGAGACAATTCACCAATATCAACATGCCATGGTCACGAGCCTTGCAACACATGTTAAGGATGAACCTGATTGCGGTGATCAACCCTCCTGCAAATCCAAAGACCTCCTCTCCAAGCTACAACCCAGAAGCAAGGTGCGCTTACCATTCTGGTAGCCCGGGGCACGATACTGAGGATTGTTGGGCACTGAAGTACAAGATTCAAGGCATGATCGACGCTGGAGAGATTCAGTTTGAAGTACCCGAGACTCCCAACGTGATCACTGCTCCCTTGCCAAAACATGGCTAGGATAGAAAGCACTTTTTGTTCATTCGAATTCAAGTTGTGATTTTCTTTTGTTTAAACATTTATTCATGTTAAAACATTGTTATTCCATTAATGCATCGCTTATGTCTATTTTTGAATCAATATATTCGCATTCACTATATGCAAACTGTTTTCATATTTTTTCTGATGTCAACTCTTGATCTTAAATAATTCTAAGCCTCTTGAGGGAGGATGACGAAAACGATACCATGATCTTTACAGTATGCTTTTGAACAGACCCCGCTGATGAGGTACAGGCATTGTTTCAATTCCTAAACACTGGAGTTATAAGGATGATAATCCCTCGTCAACCCATCAGAGCCAAAGAAGTAGGAGTTTTTATTTTCGAAAATCAAAACCCTTAATCATAACCTGGGGCAGGGTAGTTCTCTCAGTTGATCCAAGTGCATCTTTACAAAACGAACAAAGACAGTGATGGTTTAGAACAATCAAAAGGACAGGCAGTCATCATCAAAATTCATAAATGAAAAGCCCAAAAAGTCTAAACCTATGAAAAGAGACTTATGAAACTGGGGCATCCCGCTGACTGTAATTCCAAAAAGGAAACAGTTCAGGCAAAAATAGGGATAACGAAATCAAAAAAAGAGGTCTCACAAACCCTCAACAAAAACAAAAAATGACTGCCTATTCAAAAGAAATCATCAACACCTGAACCATTATTGGAACATCAAAGCAAAGACTCAAGCAAGGTCTAACGCACGATCAACTGAGTTTAGGTTTGGAGAACATCACGAAGAGCGGGTGGGTACAAATAATTGAGCCTTTATCCTTTGTTTCTTAAACCGTGAACCAGGCCACGTTATAACCCTTAAAAGTCCTAGCTGAAGCATGGGTTAGTTCGAAAGCATACTGTTACGAAAGGTATCCTGACTCCTTAAGGCTTACGGTAAATACGGAGTTGACATCACGTTTTACAAACATTCATTTGTTTTATGAAAAAAGAATGCATTTTCAAAATCTTCAAGACAGACATAAGCTTTGCATTTTTGACATAACTTTGTTTGCATATGATTTTTTGTTTGAACAGTATAGAAATTCGCACGACGAATATCTGGTGAACAGAAGCATCTTCCAATCAAGGGGCAGACATGGCCAGTGTTCATTATCTGGGGCAATCCAATCAAGATTCGGAGAATCTCTCAAAGGCCAAATAGCCTGGGGAAAATCTCCGCCTGAGTCACTTGGGGCATTTCAGCAACGAATCTTGCCTGATCAAACACCTTCTGGTGGCATGACATAACATTTCTAACAGGGGCAACTCCCTACATTCTGAAAGCACGGACATAGTCGAGAAAAATACTGCACAAAATCAAAGACCCGCTAGGTTGACACACCTAGGCAAAAATAAGGGCTTCCCGGCGAACCAAAAGGGTTCGGGCAAAAATGAGGGATGAAATGAAAAAATCTGTACACCCGGCAAGTCGAAAACCTGAAAAGGCGGCTTGGGCAAAAATGGGTATCCCGGTGGACTGAAAACCCGAAAGGGCGGTCCAGGCAAAAGTTAGGGATCAAAGCGTACGACTATGTCCTATCATCTTGTCACCTGCCTACCAGAAGAAGGTTTGACCCTCAACAATTATCAGCATCCCACATGTGCCTCCCCTATAGAAACAGGGGCAATAACGGGTGGTTTAAGCAATCTGATTGTTCTATCCTCCAAGGTACCAAGGTAGGTTCAGCTAAAGAACATAACCAGATATCCTAATTCCCCAGAGAGTAAGCAAGCCAGTACATTCTTCTCCAAGCAGAGTTATCAAATCTCAAGGAAATTGAGTATCCTCCCGTAGATCTCAATACTCCCCCAGCAGCAGCATATATATCCTTAAACAAGCATCCCCGGCAGTCTTGGCTTAAAGATTGTTCCCCAGCGGTATATCAACGTTCAAAGGGATCACTTCCCCAACAATTCGAAACTCCCCAGAAGAGTCCAATCCAGCTTCACCAGCAAAGATGAAATCCACATCCCCAAGCAATAAGCTTATCCCCAGTAGATTCTGGAAGCTTATCCCCTCGCAGAGCACGAACGTGTCGTCCGGCTTGATTTAAAGAGTTACTTCCTTAACAGGATATAACTGGGTTATCCTCGGCCAAAAGCCACGGAAAGGTCGTCGTCAACGAAGTCTTCTTACCCCAGCGAAGTCTGTCAGCACTTCCAACAATAAGGGTATCCTCAGCAAGTTATTATCTACATTCAGCAAAGCATCTCTATCCCCACAGAGTTTTGCTTCCGAGCATGGTCGCTAGAATATCTTTTCTCCCCGCAGAATTTTCCATTCGCCAAGTTTATTCCTCAACGGAGTCATCTTCTCCTACCGGTATTCTTGCAACTATCATCCCCAGTGGAAGGGAAATCTATTCTTCAAACATCAGCCCGGGATATGACTTCCTGGCACCCGTCAAGGATTTACTTTCCTAGACAAAAACATTCATAAAACATCACATACCTCATTATAGCATGCATAGACGCATCATATCATACAAATCTCATTTATGTTGAGAACATCATTGCTTGATCTATATCATGCATTGCATATGACTGACCTTTACCTTTCAGGAAAGACGCAGTTAAAATGCTCAAACATAGTTCAAAGCCTTCTCTAGGCCAGCTAAATCGACTCCCAACAGATTTTTCTGATAAAGACTCAGTAGAAGTTATCCTTATGGTCCCCTCTCCGATGGTGTGTGAGGTAGTAATCCCTTTTTCAGATGTTTCCCTCTCCGACGATGAGTGTGAGGTGATAGTCTCCTATGGTTCCCTCTCCGACGGTGTGTGAGGTAGTAGTCCTTTTTCAGATGTTTCCCTCTCCGACGATGAGTGTGAGGTGATATTCTCTTATGGTCCCCTCTCCGACGATGAGTGTGAGGTGGTAATTCATTTTTCAGATGTTTCCCTCTCCGACGATGAGTGTGAGGTGATATTCTCTTATGGTCCCCTCTCCGACGATGAGTGTGAGGTGATATTCTCCTATGGTTCCCTCTCCGACGGTGTGTGAGGTAGTAGTCCTTTTTCAGATGTTTCCCTCTCCGACGATGAGTGTGAGGTGATATTCTCTTATGGTCCCCTCTCCGACGATGAGTGTGAGGTGGTAATTCCTTTTTCAGATGTTTCCCTCTCCGACGATGAGTGTGAGGTGATATTCTCTTATGGTCCCCTCTCCGACGATGAGTGTGAGGTGATATTCTCCTATGGTCCCCTCTCCGACGGTGTGTGAGGTGGTAAGTCCTTTTTCAGATGTTTCCCTCTCCGACGATGAGTGTGAGGTGATATTCTCTTATGGTCCCCTCTCCGACGATGAGTGTGAGGTGGTAATTCCTTTTTCAGATGTTTCCCTCTCCGACGATGAGTGTGAGGTGATATTCTCTTATGGTCCCCTCTCCGACGATGAGTGTGAGGTGGTAATTCCTTTTTCAGATGTTTCCCTCTCCGACGATGAGTGTGAGGTGATAGTCTCCTGTGGTTCCCTCTCCGACGGTGTGTGAGGTAGTAATCCCTTTTTCAGATGTTTCCCTCTCCGACGATGAGTGTGAGGTGATAGTCTCCTATGGTTCCCTCTCCGACGGTGTGTGAGGTAGTAATCCCTTTTTCAGATGTTTCCCTCTCCGACGATGAGTGTGAGGTGATAGTCTCTTATGGTTCCCTCTCCGACGGTGTGTGAGGTGACAAGTCCTTTTCAGATGTTTCCCTCTCCGACGATGAGTGTGAGGTGATAGTCTCTTATGGTTCCCTCTCCGACGGTGCGTGAGGTGACAAGTCCTTTTCAGATGTTTCCCTCTCCGACGATGAGTGTGAGGTGATCATTCCTTTCAGATTATAATTGCCTATGGTTCTCTTCCCGATATTGCAAAGATGGTAATTCCCGCCAAGATTTTTCTCAACGAGCGTTGTTGAAGTTAAAATCACCCAAGGCTCTCTTATCATTCATGCTAAGGCAGTAACCATCCCTGGTTCTTTCATCGCTATTTGAAGCTTCAGACTCAGCTCCTGTAACCAGCCAGGACACATCTATACCAAGCATCTAAAATCAGCTCCTGCGACGTGTCAGGTACTCATTTTCTGTTTTGCAGGTATGCAGGTTCTCGCTAAGGAATCTCTTACGCGATCAACATCCAGATGGCATCTATAAGCCCATCACCCTATCCAGCAATCTCCAAATGGCATCTATAAGCCCGTTCCCCCATTCATTGCTACTATGTGAGCGCAAATTTCTGGGCACTCTAGTGTTCAATCATCTTCTACCATCGGATTACGAAAGGCACGTCAGCCAATCTGCATCCTCAGGTCTAAGAAGATTGAACAGGGGAAACTGTTGCACCCCAAAATTTGCCCTCCCATATTCTTCAAGAAATTGCCAAGCCAAGTCACAAAATTCCCCAAGGGTTGTGCAGTGCAACTGTCTCCTATACAGTCAAAACTAGGGTTTGTGTTCTGATCAAGAGAATGAAGTTTTCAAAGGCCCAATCAAGTCTCACATGCCTATAAATGTGGTCAATCATCCTCATATCAAGTTTCAAGGCATTCAGCTCAAAATTGCACAGTCAAAACCCTAAATTGCACTACAGTCAACTGTAGGGGCAGAATGGTCATTTGGCAGTCAAAAGTTCAAATTTTTGGTCAATATATCATTTTTAAGCCACAAACATCATTTGATCAATGCTTGATCATGATTCTCAAGATTTGGCTCAGAAATAATCAGAGATGCAAAAGTTACTATATTTGGACAGCTGAAAAAGTCAACTGAAATTGACCACGGCATAACTTTCACATGGATTATCAGAAAAATTCCATCCAAATCTCATTTTGAAGAGAAAGACATTTCCTACAACTCATCTTCATACTTCAAGTCCAAGAAATGCACTCACAAAAAGTTATCAATTTCAACATTATAGGTCATTTTCAAAAGTCAACAAAAAGGGACTTTAAGTCAAAGGCCATAACTTGAGATTGGTAAATCAAAATGACATGGGACCAAAGGCATTGGTTAAAGGACTCAAAGACCTTTCCAAAATGTCCAAAAACATGTGAAAAGCTTAAAAATTGAGCAAGTTATGCCTTGTGGAAGTTGGGAAATTTTTGGGAATTTTGAAAAGTCAACAATGGTTCAAATGGTCTAAAATTGCTAATGGGCCTATTTTCTTCCATGATTCATCATTCCAAGCCTATGCACGACCACTTGGCCCAAAGGGAAGCATTTTCTCATTTTTTATTTATTTATTTGGATTATTATTTATATTAATTCAATTAAATTAATTAAATGTGTGAAAAATATCTAAATGAACCAAACAAATCTTTTTGTACACATTTCAAGGTCAATATTTCGTGCACATGCTGATTAGGAAGAATTGGATTGAATTGATCATAATTTGCACAAAAACCATGTGAAAAAGATTGAAAATATAATGGAAAAAAAATCAAATCTTCAATCCATAATTACAAGAGATTTTGTTGAAATTTGTTAACCTAATTGCTTCTATACATAATCAGGAATACAACCCTAAGCCTTAGAGACTAAAAGCTGCGCTGAAAATACTATTGCAAACTTGGAATTTTCATCAAAAAGTTCAAAACTGAAAAGCATTCTAGAGGTCGATTCAAGGCTCCAAACTTGGTTCAATAGCTTCCTTGACAATCTCTGAACGTGTGCCAATCCCTAACATCCACTCAAACGCCAGGAATTGGTATATTGGACATGAACTGTATAAAGAAAAATTCAAAATCGTGCATCATGATTTAAGCATTTTTACAGCGTTTTTTTTATTGATTCATGTTCACTATGATCTCTTGAAGCTAACCAATATGTTCAATTGCCTTTTTCTGTACTAGATGCGATTTTGCCATGTTTCTTTTTTAGGGTTTTCAGAAACTCGAATTAGGGATTCCTAAGAGAGGAAAAATTGGGATCCCTAACCACCATCATTCAAACCGGTGCATTGAGACGAAAGCAATGGAACCCTCGCGCTCAATTTATGAGTGTTAGGGACCTAATCGCTATTTTCTTGAAACCAGCTTTAAGCCACGCCCAGAAAACCGTTGCATATGCGTTTGAAGTTTCAGGATAGTGGGGACGATGATATCGTGTCAACAAGTGATACGCTGGTTTTGAATTTCGCGCGCTTCAGTTCGCTAACGCGTTGTTGTTTTTATATTATTTATTTGCTTATTTTATAACAAATATGTTCAGTGGCTCAGCTGGCAGAATCTCGTTGCTTCAACCTCCAAGACCTGGGTTCGAACCCCAGGTCTGTGTATTCTTCACCTTATTTTTCCACAGGGATTCGTATGCGTTTCCAATGCCAAGGCACAGCGTACACCTTCATCATCCATCCATACACGCGTCCATCCAATCCAGATCAATGGCCAAGAATCAAAGAGCACCCTACACCCCAGTCAACATGCCACATAACGCTTGGAAAAGTCAACGAATCTGAATCTTAATGGGCCAGGCTTTACCATCAATACCTCACAAATTGGGACTACACCCCCACCCTGGTTTGCAAATGTTTTTATTTTTCTCATATCTTTTTAATTATTATTTTTATTTGTTTTATTGTTTTAATTTAATTCAATATTTTTACAAAATATAAAAACATCAGAAAAAATCAGAAAGGACCAAAAAATAATAAATATCTTTATTGTAATTATTTTCTTGTAAATAAATTAACATGTAATTATTTAGTTTTAATTAGGATTTTTGCAAGTTTAATTCTTTTTAATAAATCTAAAAAAGGTAGAATTAGGTTTAGTTGACAATTTACATTCCTTTTAATTTTTCCTTTTTTTATCATAATATTATTTTATTTATTTTCATAAATTAAAAAAATGCATAAAAATAATTAGATTTAAATTAGGTCAAATTTCAATATTTTCTTAATAACTTAAAAATAATTAGAATTAGGTTTAACATTTCATTTTAATTTTAATTAATTCTTTTTTTCTCCTCAAATCCTAAAAAACACAAAATACCAAAAACATTTAATTTTAATTCCTCATTAATTAATTCATTAACTTTAATTATTTGCAAAAGGGTCCAACGCCCATATTCGTAATTTATTTAATTTCGCGCATTTACTTTATTGCTTATTATAATTATGTAATTCTCCCAAAGCCATGTAACTCGGACATTTTATACTTTTCGCACTTTTATTTCTTTCGCTTTATTTATTTTCCGTCAAATCGGGTCCGGTTTAATTTTGGCGATGTGGACCCGCGCCATTTGTAATAGTTGTAGATTTATTTTCCCGCAACTCTTAACTGTTAAATAAGCATGAAAGAATGAATGGCCCTAATTAAAATCAAGCGTAGATCACAATAAACATGACAAGACAAATAACTGAAACATGACACACGAATCGCACACACCACCCCTAGGGTACGCCTCACTGTTGCCTTTCGAAAGGTGATCGTCGAGTAGAGGATGTCTTAGTAAGTCCTCATGATCCGGGAACCTGGCATGAGGGTAGCTTCTAAGGTTTCTTCCCATTGCTCTGGTGATCACCATGTCCCTAAAACTCGAATTGACCCGAACACCTCCAACGGTGGTGCTACCTACCTCTCAATGGTGGGATGGCACTACTTTTAAGGACATTTACACAGACGAATTCCTTAGGGTAGGTAGGTTCTCAAGGATACTTGCTCTCTTCAAAACAAATCAAAACATCTTTTCACACCGACACTTTTCAAAAGCTTTCAACGCAAACTTTTCAAACACTCTGACGTACGAGTCGAACTGAAATTTTTCAAAGAAACTTTTTTAAACCCACATTGAAAAGCAAGCAAATATTTTTGAAAACACATTGAGCAAGTATCTAAGAGCCCATGGATAACCATGGATAGAAAGGGTGCTAACACCTTCCCTTTCTATAACCTACCTCCCGAACCGAGAGCAATCTCTTAAAAGGAATATTTCTGTGCTTTTGTCCTTTCCATTTGGAGAAAATAAAAGACGGTGGCGACTCTTGCTTCCGCGACATTTCGCGAACCAGCGTTAAACAGTCAGTTCCAGATCCACCGATCACAGAACTGGCGACTCTGCTGGGGACCCTTAAACTTAAAGTGAGGTGTACCTTAGGGCTAGCTTATAACTATGTTTTCAATTGTTTTCCTTGTGTGCTTTAAATTGTGGGTTGCTTGGGAGTTCTATAGATCCTAAACCCGGATCTGGGGGATACCTTTCTTAGAAAGTAGCAACAAGGCTGTGAGGGAACTGTGCGGGGTATACCGACATGGTTGAAACAGTCTGCTACGTTGATGTGGCACTTTGGTGTGTATCGGTAACCCTTGAGTTCAGTCAAGGAGAGTACGGGGCCTCCGCGTGGTGTCATGAAGCATCAACAGACCTTAGGAACCTTAATTGAACTATCTTGGCCTCTTTAGGGTAGTGAGATAACTGACTTTGGTGCAGTCCGAGGTTGGTTGATACTCGATACTACACTCAATTGAGGGTTGCTTTCCTGGAATATTTCGGTCGCCAGTTCAGTGGCTAAATCGAAACGATGAACAATGAAAGCAACCCCGTGATATTGGGAACCTTAGAACCCGGTTACTTTGATTAGGACAGGTTGAACCCACCAACTTCAAGAGGGTACTACCCAGACCCCATGCTGGCCTTAAACCCTAAGGGCTCTTTTGTGTGACTTGTGTGCCTTTGTACTTGCCTACTCGCATGCTTGTTAGCTGACACGTGAACTTCTTGCAGGTTTTGTTTATAGTCCTTAACTAGGACTCATAACAAGGTTTACCAAATTTCTTGCAGGTTTTGTTTATAGTCCTTAACTGGGACTCATAACAGGGTTTACTAGATCTCTTGCAGGTTTTGTTTATAGTCCTTAATTGGGACTCATAACAAAGTATACTGAATTTATCGCAGGGTCTATTTATAGTCCTTAAGTGGGACTCATAACAGGGTTTACCTACATCACTCCATGCATAGCATGAAATCATACCATTGCATACCATTGCATACATCCTAACCCATTTCAAGGATCTCAAGGGCTTGTGATGCAGGTCATGGTGAATCGATTATCCCAGCAAGGGGCAAAGAGGATTTATTTTCCTCTAGCCAAGGTTGTCAGGGGCTATGACCCACTGGATATGGTGAGCCTTTGACCCTTGAAGAAGGGCTCTCTACAACAGGAAGTTCCTTCAATCAAGTTACCAGTTCTCAACTCTAACAAGTTTCTCTGTTTACCCTGCGAGGTCCTTGAAAACATTGCATGCATATCATACGCATCATTGCATTACAGGTATCCCTTTTGCATGTCACTTACCTTTCCCGCTGTTTATTTCAGCCATGGCTTCACAACAAGATAACCAAGACCTTCACGCTCAAGAGTCTCAGTTCAGGGAAATCTTCCTAGGTCTATCCAAGGGGCAGGAAGAGTTGAGGGCACTCCTCATGGGGAATCTGATCAGAAAAAGTCCTGAAGATGACAAGGACGAACAGCTGAAACGTCTACAAGCTGAGGTAGACACATTGAAAACTCAGATGCTGGGGCAAAGGGCCCTCATTCAAGGTTTAGCTCAGGAGTAAGGAGAGCTGAGAGCCATGGTCAGTCAGCTTCTTCAAGGCATGAAGCAACCAGCCCAAATCAGGGACCAGGTCATGGAACAACTTCCAAGAGGGCAAAGGTCGGGTCCAGTGAATAGACCTCTCCGAGTTGCTACTACTTCACAGGTTCAACAACGACCTCGCCAAAAACAGCGGGTTGATCAGAACAGGTCGGACGAGCCTAAGAGACAATTCACCAATATCAACATGCCATGGTCACGAGCCTTGCAACACATGTTAAGGATGAACCTGATTGCGGTGATCAACCCTCCTGCAAATCCAAAGACCTCCTCTCCAAGCTACAACCCAGAAGCAAGGTGCGCTTACCATTCTGGTAGCCCGGGGCACGATACTGAGGATTGTTGGGCACTGAAGTACAAGATTCAAGGCATGATCGACGCTGGAGAGATTCAGTTTGAAGTACCCGAGACTCCCAACGTGATCACTGCTCCCTTGCCAAAACATGGCTAGGATAGAAAGCACTTTTTGTTCATTCGAATTCAAGTTGTGATTTTCTTTTGTTTAAACATTTATTCATGTTAAAACATTGTTATTCCATTAATGCATCGCTTATGTCTATTTTTGAATCAATATATTCGCATTCACTATATGCAAACTGTTTTCATATTTTTTCTGATGTCAACTCTTGATCTTAAATAATTCTAAGCCTCTTGAGGGAGGATGACGAAAACGATACCATGATCTTTACAGTATGCTTTTGAACAGACCCCGCTGATGAGGTACAAGCATTGTTTCAATTCCTAAACACTGGAGTTATAAGGATGATAATCCCTCGTCAACCCATCAGAGCCAAAGAAGTAGGAGTTTTTATTTTCGAAAATCAAAACCCTTAATCATAACCTGGGGCAGGGTAGTTCTCTCAGTTGATCCAAGTGCATCTTTACAAAACGAACAAAGACAGTGATGGTTTAGAACAATCAAAAGGACAGGCAGTCATCATCAAAATTCATAAATGAAAAGCCCAAAAAGTCTAAACCTATGAAAAGAGACTTATGAAACTGGGGCATCCCGCTGACTGTAATTCCAAAAAGGAAACAGTTCAGGCAAAAATAGGGATAACGAAATCAAAAAAAGAGGTCTCACAAACCCTCAACAAAAACAAAAAATGACTGCCTATTCAAAAGAAATCATCAACACCTGAACCATTATTGGAACATCAAAGCAAAGACTCAAGCAAGGTCTAACGCACGATCAACTGAGTTTAGGTTTGGAGAACATCACGAAGAGCGGGTGGGTACAAATAATTGAGCCTTTATCCTTTGTTTCTTAAACCGTGAACCAGGCCACGTTATAACCCTTAAAAGTCCTAGCTGAAGCATGGGTTAGTTCGAAAGCATATTGTTACGAAAGGTATCCTGACTCCTTAAGGCTTACGGTAAATACGGAGTTGACATCACGTTTTACAAACATTCATTTGTTTTATGAAAAAAGAATGCATTTTCAAAATCTTCAAGACAGACATAAGCTTTGCATTTTTGACATAACTTTGTTTGCATATGATTTTTTGTTTGAACAGTATAGAAATTCGCACGACGAATATCTGGTGAACAGAAGCATCTTCCAATCAAGGGGCAGACATGGCCAGTGTTCATTATCTGGGGCAATCCAATCAAGATTCGGAGAATCTCTCAAAGGCCAAATAGCCTGGGGCAAATCTCCGCCTGAGTCACTTGGGGCATTTCAGCAACGAATCTTGCCTGATCAAACACCTTCTGGTGGCATGACATAACATTTCTAACAGGGGCAACTCCCTACATTCTGAAAGCACGGACATAGTCGAGAAAAATACTGCGCAAAATCAAAGACCCGCTAGGTTGACACACCTAGGCAAAAATAAGGGCTTCCCGGCGAACCAAAAGGGTTCGGGCAAAAATGAGGGATGAAATGAAAAAATCTGTACACCCGGCAAGTCGAAAACCTGAAAAGGCGGCTTGGGCAAAAATGGGTATCCCGGTGGACTGAAAACCCGAAAGGGCGGTCCAGGCAAAAGTTAGGGATCAAAGCGTACGACTATGTCCTATCATCTTGTCACCTGCCTACCAGAAGAAGGTTTGACCCTCAACAATTATCAGCATCCCACATGTGCCTCCCCTATAGAAACAGGGGCAATAACGGGTGGTTTAAGCAATCTGATTGTTCTATCCTCCAAGGTACCAAGGTAGGTTCAGCTAAAGAACATAACCAGATATCCTAATTCCCCAGAGAGTAAGCAAGCCAGTACATTCTTCTCCAAGCAGAGTTATCAAATCTCAAGGAAATTGAGTATCCTCCCGTAGATCTCAATACTCCCCCAGCAGCAGCATATATATCCTTAAACAAGCATCCCCGGCAGTCTTGGCTTAAAGATTGTTCCCCGGCGGTATATCAACGTTCAAAGGGATCACTTCCCCAACAATTCGAAACTCCCCAGAAGAGTCCAATCCAGCTTCACCAGCAAAGATGAAATCCACATCCCCAAGCAATAAGCTTATCCCCAGTAGATTCTGGAAGCTTATCCCCTCACAGAGCACGAACGTGTCGTCCGGCTTGATTTAAAGAGTTACTTCCTTAACAGGATATAACTGGGTTATCCTCGGCCAAAAGCCACGGAAAGGTCGTCGTCAACGAAGTCTTCTTACCCCAGCGAAGTCTGTCAGCACTTCCAACAATAAGGGTATCCTCAGCAAGTTATTATCTACATTCAGCAAAGCATCTCTATCCCCACAGAGTTTTGCTTCCGAGCATGGTCGCTAGAATATCTTTTCTCCCCGCAGAATTTTCCATTCGCCAAGTTTATTCCTCAACGGAGTCATCTTCTCCTACCGGTATTCTTGCAACTATCATCCCCAGCGGAAGGGAAATCTATTCTTCAAACATCAGCCCGGGATATGACTTCCTGGCACCCGTCAAGGATTTACTTTCCTAGACAAAAACATTCATAAAACATCACATACCTCATTATAGCATGCATAGACGCATCATATCATACAAATCTCATTTATGTTGAGAACATCATTGCTTGATCTATATCATGCATTGCATAGGACTGACCTTTACCTTTCAGGAAAGACGCAGTTAAAATGCTCAAACATAGTTCAAAGCCTTCTCTAGGCCAGCTAAATCGACTCCCAACAGATTTTTCTGATAAAGACTCAATAGAAGTTATCCTTATGGTCCCCTCTCCGATGGTGTGTGAGGTAGTAATCCCTTTTTCAGATGTTTCCCTCTCCGACGATGAGTGTGAGGTGATAGTCTCCTATGGTTCCCTCTCCGACGGTGTGTGAGGTAGTAGTCCTTTTTCAGATGTTTCCCTCTCTGACGATGAGTGTGAGGTGATATTCTCTTATGGTCCCCTCTCCGACGATGAGTGTGAGGTGGTAATTCCTTTTTCAGATGTTTCCCTCTCCGACGATGATTGTGAGGTGATATTCTCTTATGGTCCCCTCTCCGACGATGAGTGTGAGGTGATATTCTCCTATGGTTCCCTCTCCGACGGTGTGTGAGGTAGTAGTCCTTTTTCAGATGTTTCCCTCTCCGACGATGAGTGTGAGGTGATATTCTCTTATGGTCCCCTCTCCGACGATGAGTGTGAGGTGGTAATTCCTTTTTCAGATGTTTCCCTCTCCGACGATGAGTGTGAGGTGATATTCTCTTATGGTCCCCTCTCCGACGATGAGTGTGAGGTGATATTCTCCTATGGTCCCCTCTCCGACGGTGTGTGAGGTGGTAAGTCCTTTTTCAGATGTTTCCCTCTCCGACGATGAGTGTGAGGTGATATTCTCTTATGGTCCCCTCTCCGACGATGAGTGTGAGGTGGTAATTCCTTTTTCAGATGTTTCCCTCTCCGACGATGAGTGTGAGGTGATATTCTCTTATGGTCCCCTCTCCGACGATGAGTGTGAGGTGGTAATTCCTTTTTCAGATGTTTCCCTCTCCGACGATGAGTGTGAGGTGATAGTCTCCTGTGGTTCCCTCTCCGACGGTGTGTGAGGTAGTAATCCCTTTTTCAGATGTTTCCCTCTCCGACGATGAGTGTGAGGTGATAGTCTCCTATGGTTCCCTCTCCGACGGTGTGTGAGGTAGTAATCCCTTTTTCAGATGTTTCCCTCTCCGACGATGAGTGTAAGGTGATAGTCTCTTATGGTTCCCTCTCCGACGGTGTGTGAGGTGACAAGTCCTTTTCAGATGTTTCCCTCTCCGACGATGAGTGTGAGGTGATAGTCTCTTATGGTTCCCTCTCCGACGGTGCGTGAGGTGACAAGTCCTTTTCAGATGTTTCCCTCTCCGACGATGAGTGTGAGGTGATCATTCCTTTCAGATTATAATTGCCTATGGTTCTCTTCCCGATATTACAAAGATGGTAATTCCCACCAAGATTTTTCTCAACGAGCGTTGTTGAAGTTAAAATCACCCAAGGCTCTCTTATCATTCATGCTAAGGCAGTAACCATCCCTGGTTCTTTCATCGCTGTTTGAAGCTTCAGACTCAGCTCCTGTAACCAGCCAGGACACATCTATACCAAGCATCTAAAATCAGCTCCTGCGACGTGTCAGGTACTCATTTTCTGTTTTGCAGGTATGCAGGTTCTCGCTAAGGAATCTCTTACGCGATCAACATCCAGATGGCATCTATAAGCCCATCACCCTATCCAGCAATCTCCAAATGGCATCTATAAGCCCGTTCCCCCATTCATTGCTACTATGTGAGCGCAAATTTCTGGGCACTCTAGTGTTCAATCATCTTCTACCATCGGATTACGAAAGGCACGTCAGCCAATCTGCATCCTCAGGTCTAAGAAGATTGAACAGGGGCAACTGTTGCACCCCAAAATTTTCCCTCCCATATTCTTCAAGAAATTGCCAAGCCAAGTCACAAAATTCCCCAAGGGTTGTGCAGTGCAACTGTCTCCTATACAGTCAAAACTAGGGTTTGTGTTCTGATCAAGAGAATGAAGTTTTCAAAGGCCCAATCAAGTCTCACATGCCTATAAATGTGGTCAAGCATCCTCATATCAAGTTTCAAGGCATTCAGCTCAAAATTGCACAGTCAAAACCCTAAATTGCACTACAGTCAACTGTAGGGGCAGAATGGTCATTTGGCAGTCAAAAGTTCAAATTTTTGGTCAATATATCATTTTTAAGCCACAAACATCATTTGATCAATGCTTGATCATGATTCTCAAGATTTGGCTCAGAAATAATCAGAGATGCAAAAGTTACTATATTTGGACAGCTGAAAAAGTCAACTGAAATTGACCATGGCATAACTTTCACATGGATTATCAGAAAAATTCCATCCAAATCTCATTTTGAAGAGAAAGACATTTCCTACAACTCATCTTCATACTTCAAGTCCAAGAAATGCACTCACAAAAAGTTATCAATTTCAACATTATAGGTCATTTTCAAAAGTCAACAAAAAGGGACTTTAAGTCAAAGGCCATAACTTGAGATTGGTAAATCAAAATGACATGGGACCAAAGGAATTGGTTAAAGGACTCAAAGACCTTTCCAAAATGTCCAAAAACATGTGAAAAGCTTAAAAATTGAGCAAGTTATGCCTTGTGGAAGTTGGGAAATTTTTGGGAATTTTGAAAAGTCAACAATGGTTCAAATGGTCTAAAATTGCTAATGGGCCTATTTTCTTCCATGATTCATCATTCCAAGCCTATGCACGACCACTTGGCCCAAAGGGAAGCATTTTCTCATTTTTTATTTATTTATTTGGATTATTATTTATATTAATTCAATTAAATTAATTAAATGTGTGAAAAATATCTAAATGAACCAAACAAATCTTTTTGTACACATTTCAAGGTCAATATTTCGTGCACATGCTGATTAGGAAGAATTGGATTGAATTGATCATAATTTGCACAAAAACCATGTGAAAAAGATTGAAAATATAATGGAAAAAAAATCAAATCTTCAATCCATAATTACAAGAGATTTTGTTGAAATTTGTTAACCTAATTGCTTCTATACATAATCAGGAATACAACCCTAAGCCTTAGAGACTAAAAGCTGCGCTGAAAATACTATTGCAAACTTGGAATTTTCATCAAAAAGTTCAAAACTGAAAAGCATTCTAGAGGTCGATTCAAGGCTCCAAACTTGGTTCAATAGCTTCCTTGACAATCTCTGAACGTGTGCCAATCCCTAACATCCACTCAAACGCCAGGAATTGGTATATTGGACATGAACTGTATAAAGAAAAATTCAAAATCGTGCATCATGATTTAAGCATTTTTACAGCGTTTTTTTTATTGATTCATGTTCACTATGATCTCTTGAAGCTAACCAATATGTTCAATTGCCTTTTTCTGTACTAGATGCGATTTTGCCATGTTTCTTTTTTAGGGTTTTCAGAAGCTCGAATTAGGGATTCCTAAGAGAGGAAAAATTGGGATCCCTAACCACCATCATTCAAACCGGTGCATTGAGACGAAAGCAATGGAACCCTCGCGCTCAATTTATGAGTGTTAGGGACCTAATCGCTATTTTCTTGAAACCAGCTTTAAGCCACGCCCAGAAAACCGTTGCCTATGCGTTTGAAGTTTCAGGATAGTGGGGACGATGATATCGTGTCAACAAGTGATACGCTGGTTTTGAATTTTGCGCGCTTCAGTTCGCTAACGCGTTGTTATTTTTATATTATTTATTTGCTTATTTTATAACAAATATGTTCAGTGGCTCAGCTGGCAGAATCTCGTTGCTTCAACCTCCAAGACTTGGGTTCGAACCCCAGGTCTGTGTATTCTTCACCTTATTTTTCCACAGGGATTCGTATGCGTTTCCAATGCCAAGGCACAGCGTACACCTTCATCATCCATCCATACACGCGTCCATCCAATCCAGATCAATGGCCAAGAATCAAAGAGCACCCTACACCCCAGTCAACATGCCACATAACGCTTGGAAAAGTCAACGAATCTGAATCTTAATGGGCCAGGCTTTACCATCAATACCTCACAAATTGGGACTACACCCCCACCCTGGTTTGCAAATGTTTTTATTTTTCTCATATCTTTTTAATTATTATTTTTATTTGTTTTATTGTTTTAATTTAATTCAATATTTTTACAAAATATAAAAACATCAGAAAAAACAGAAAGGACCAAAAAATAATAAATATCTTTATTGTAATTATTTTCTTGTAAATAAATTAACATGTAATTATTTAGTTTTAATTAGGATTTTTGCAAGTTTAATTCTTTTTAATAAATCTAAAAAAGGTAGAATTAGGTTTAGTTGACAATTTACATTCCTTTTAATTTTTCCTTTTTTTTATCATAATATTATTTTATTTATTTTCATAAATTAAAAAAATGCATAAAAATAATTAGATTTAAATTAGGTCAAATTTCAATATTTTCTTAATAACTTAAAAATAATTAGAATTAGGTTTAACATTTCATTTTAATTTTAATTAATTCTTTTTTTCTCCTCAAATCCTAAAAAACACAAAATACCAAAAACATTTAATTTTAATTCCACATTAATTAATTCATTAACTTTAATTATTTGCAAAAGGGTCCAACGCCCATATTCGTAATTTATTTAATTTCGCGCATTTACTTTATTGCTTATTATAATTATGTAATTCTCCCAAAGCCATGTAACTCGGACATTTTATACTTTTCGCACTTTTATTTCTTTCGCTTTATTTATTTTCCGTCAAATCGGGTCCGGTTTAATTTTGGCGATGTGGACCCGCGCCATTTGTAATAGTTGTAGATTTATTTTCCCGCAACTCTTAACTGTTAAATAAGCATGAAAGAATGAATGGCCCTAATTAAAATCAAGCGTAGATCACAATAAACATGACAAGACAAATAACTGAAACATGACACACGAATCGCACACACCACCCCTAGGGTACGCCTCACTGTTGCCTTTCGAAAGGTGATCGTCGAGTAGAGGATGTCTTAGTAAGTCCTCATGATCCGGGAACCTGGAATGAGGGTAGCTTCTAAGGTTTCTTCCCATTGCTCTGGTGATCACCATGTCCCTAAAACTCGAATTGACCCGAACACCTCCAACGGTGGTGCTACCTACCTCTCAATGGTGGGATGGCACTACTTTTAAGGACATTTACACAGACGAATTCCTTAGGGTAGGTAGGTTCTCAAGGATACTTGCTCTCTTCAAAACAAATCAAAACATCTTTTCACACCGACACTTTTCAAAAGCTTTCAACGCAAACTTTTCAAACACTCTGACGTACGAGTCGAACTGAAATTTTTCAAAGAAACTTTTTTAAACCCACATTGAAAAGCAAGCAAATATTTTTGAAAACACATTGAGCAAGTATCTAAGAGCCCATGGATAACCATGGATAGAAAGGGTGCTAACACCTTCCCTTTCTATAACCTACCTCCCGAACCGAGAGCAATCTCTTAAAAGGAATTTTTCTGTGCTTTTGTCCTTTCCATTTGGAGAAAATAAAAGACGGTGGCGACTCTTGCTTCCGCGACATTTCGCGAACCAGCATTAAACAGTCAGTTCCAGATCCACCGATCACAGACGACTTAGCGGTCCTTATGTCCATGATCCAGTTGCCTCGAAACAGTTGCCTCGAAACAGTTGCCTCGGAACAGTTGCCTCGAAACGGTTGCCTCGGATTAAAAAAAGGATCAAGGATATAAGGGTAGCTTCTAAGGTGTCCTAACTGTTGCTTCGATGACCACACTGTCCCTACAATCGAATTGACCCGACTACCTCCAACGGTGGTGCTACCTACCTCTCAATGGTGGGATGGCACTACCTAAAGGACACTTACACAGCTTAATTCCTTAGGGTAGGTAGATGACTCATGGATACTTGCTCTATTCAAAAACAAATCAAAACATCTTTTCACACCGACACTTTTCAAAAAGCTTTCAAAACAATTTTTCAAACACTCTTGAGGACTAATACAAGAGTTATTCAGAAATCTTTCAACGAAACTTTTGCAAAACCCACTCACATTTTGAAAAGCAAACAAACACTTTGAAAACATAAGAGCAAGTATCTAAGAGCCCATGGATAACCATGGATAGAAAGGGTGCTAACACCTTCCCTTTCTATAAATCTTCCTCCCGAACCGAGAAACATATCTCATAAGGAATTTTTCTGTGCTTTTGTCCTTTCCTTGTTGGAGAACATAAAAGACGGTGGCGACTCTTGCTTCCGCGACATTTTGCGAAACCAGCTAAAAACAATCAGTTCTATTTCCACCGATCACACCATGGTCAGACGTATCAGAAACGTATGATCAAGGCCTTCAACAAGAAAGTCAAGAGACAAGTATATCAAGTCGGGGACCTTGTAATCAAGCGAATCATCTTACCGCAAAGTGATCCCAGGGGAAAATGAACTCCTACTTACGAAGGACCGTTTGTGATAAAAAACATCTTTTCGGGTGGGGCAATGATTCTGACCACCATGGACGGTGATGACCTGCCGCACCCTGCGAACGCAGACATAGTCAAAAGATACTACGTATAAAACGACCTGGCGAGTTGAAAACCCGAAAGGGCGACTTGGGCAAAAAAGGGTATCCCGGTGAATAGAAAACCCGAAAGGGAGGTTCAGGCAAAAATTAGGGATAAATAAAAAAAATTTGTACACCAGGAAAATTGAAAACCCGAAAGGGCGACTTGGGAAAAAAAGAGTTTCCCGGTGGATCGAAAACCCGAAAGGGCGGTCCAGGCAAAAGTTAGGGAATTAAAGCGTATGACTATGTCTCGTCGAATCACTTTAAGGACAATCTCTTCACAGACAAGCTCCAAGTTTCTGATCAATTCAATCATCTGCAGACGAAGCAACGAATGGACAAGATATTCAGAGTTGTGAAGACTATAGCAGAATGGGAACCCCATGGAATTGTTACACATAGCCATCTTTCTTTGTATAAATTTTTCTCATTTTTTATGACAACATTCTCTTACTAGGATGTCTGTCTCCTTTGTACAAAATACTTACATAAAGTTAATACAAAGATATTTCAAAGTGAAGAAATTTGTTTGTTTTTCTTTCTTACACTTGTGTTTTATTTGAAAACGTCCAATGATTTATTAAATGAGCATATGCATTTGAGTATAATCACTGCTTACAAATAAAACGGAAGGAGAAAGGATAATTACTGATAGGTTAAAAGTATGGGAAGACGCCTTTATGCTATTCCGGAGGAAATCCCCTACAGTATGTCATTCCGATTCTCAACAGAGCTAAAACCTTGAAATACACATCCCCAGCGGAGTTAAATTTCAAAATCCCCATCAGAGCTAAGTTTCTAAACTCCTGACTCCCAGCGGAGCTAGAAAACTTTGAACTACAAACCCTCAGCGAAGATAAAACTTTCTTCCTCAACGGAGTCCAAAACTTCAAATCTTAAACCCCGGTGGAATACTATCCAACTTCCTCCGATACCCCAGTAGATTGGCATACAACCCAAGTTTTCGAAAATTCTCCAACAGGATAAACATTCTCCCCACAGAGTTTGTTTCCCAGCAGAACGAAGATTCTTGTTCTCATTTCTTCAGTTGAAGCCTCCCAGATTTTAATTCCCCAGTAGAGATCGTCGGAGTTGTCCTTAGTTCCCCAGGAAGGTCATGAAGGATTCTCAAATTCCCCATAAGTCACCAAGGATTTTCAATCCTCAGCAGTAGTCCAAAGGACGTTCTCAGTCTCAACAATCAAAGGTTTTGAATCTCCAAACAACAGTCAAGGGTTTATTTTCCCCAGCAGCAATCAAAGATTTCATTATCTCCAATTATCAAGGATTTATTTTCCTCAGCAAGACAGCTAATCAGCTTACATGCGCATCCATTACATTCATATATCATAAATATTGATAGAACACATTTTATTGCATCATACATGTCATGCAACATAACTTTTCATTTTAGCTAACATTTTACCCTTTTCATGATAAGATTAAAAGCTACCTTTAACAAATGTTCAAAGATTTCAGATACAGTACAAATACACCCCAAACACGGCGGTCATTCTACTACTTATTCAGGCTTCAGCAATCAGATACAGACTAGATACGCTCCATACACAGAAGCCATTCTATTTCTCATTCAGATTCAACTATCAACTTCAAGTTCAGATACACTCCAGACACGGAAGTCATTCTGTCACTTGTCCAGATCCCAGTTACAGTATGGATACACTCCCAACACGAAATTCATTATGCTACTCATACAGATCTCAACTTCAGATACAGTCCAAATACACTCCAGACACGGTTTCCATTCTGTCACTCATTCAAACCTATTCCCCAGCGCAGAGATACTCCAGACACGGATGTTTTTCTGTTGCTTATTCATATTTCAGATTTCGGATACAACACATATACACTCCAAACACGTCAGTCATTCTGATATTCATCCAAGAATCAAATATAGTTACAGCTTGGATACGCTCCAGACACGGACGCCATTCATTTGCTCACCAATCTCCAGATACAACTCAGATACGTTCTAGATACGGATACCATTCTGGTGTTCATTCTCCTGATTTTCAACAAACAGTCTTGGATGACATCTCTAAGCCCATCTCCAGCAAGATTCTACCATCTCCAAATGGCATCTTTAAGCCCATTCCCTCAGCTACATTTTGACGAGTGCAAATTTACGGGCACTTTAGTGTCCAATCCTCTTTTACCTTTGAGTTACGAAAGGCAAACTCGCCAATCTAACTCTTCAGGTTCAAGAAGATTGAACAGGGGCAGCTGTTGTATCCCAAAATTTTCCCTCTCATTTTATCAAGATTTCCCCTCACAAGACTCTTTGAACTCCAAAAAGGATTAGGGTTTTGCTCTACTCAAGACATTTCCTTGCACTGATGACCTAAATTAGGGTTTGAGTTTGCACAGGGATTTTTAGACGTTAAATGCTCAAAGTGACTTCCATACTTCATGTTGGACCTATAAGATTGCCTCTACCAAGTTTCAAGCCTTGAATCAAATTTTTGCCCAGCCAATTGGACAGTTGACCTAGAAATCAACTATATTAGGGAAAAAGTCAATTGTGGCCAATTTACAGTTAAACCTCACAATTTTTGATCCACATCAACATTATGAACTCATGTGAACCATTTGATCAAGTTTGGACCACAACTCCACAAGA
This sequence comes from Vicia faba, assembly GCA_948472305.1. Lineage (NCBI taxonomy): Eukaryota > Viridiplantae > Streptophyta > Magnoliopsida > Fabales > Fabaceae > Vicia > Vicia faba. The sequence goes on along the minus strand of CATIWC010002249.1, from coordinate 83,896 downwards.
AATTTGATCAGATCACCAAAAGGGCAAAATGGTCATTTTTAGGGTTTTGACTGCACAAAGGCAATTTCTGATTTTTGACCTAGCCAATGGCAAATTGGGCTCAATCATGGATTCAGGACTCAATGGCATCATCTTGACCTATTCACAAGGTTCAAAAGATCTCAAAAACATTAGATTGACAGATGAATTTTTCAGTCAACTGATCAAAATTTGACTATATACTGAAAAGTCAAACTTTGACTTTTTGGTCAAAATAAAGTGCCAAGGGTCATTTTTCATCAAGATGTGTCAAAACATGAAACTTGTTCATCAAGAAACCCATTTTTGAAAATTAGGGTTTAAAGTTGAAAAATTTCATAACTTAGAATTTTTCTGTTATGAAATTTTCTTAATTTTTCCTAACTTTGCCCAACATTTTCACCATGATGCAATTAGATTCAAACAAAACTTCCAACATGAAAGTTGTAGTCCTCCACAAAGTATACAACTTTTATTCAAAAAGTTTTCCAAAAAGAAGCTTGGATACCAAGTTATGATTTTTGGAACAAGGGTCCCTAAAACTTTTAACTTAGTGAAATTTTGCCCTAGTTTAGGAAGGATTTTGACCTATCTTCATGGCCATTTTTCGCATAGTTCCACTTGGAATCTCAAATTGCATTTCAAATATGGATTGTAGAGCATGTTGCAAGCTTTCCAAGATGTCTAAAAACTCTCCAAACACATTTGTGGTTAGGGAGAATCGAAGGCTTGAAGTTGGCAAAAACTCACTTTTCATCCATGGCATGTTCATATTGATACAAGTTGCAAATTCAAATCAGCTTGCTTTGCACTAGATTACAGGCCTCAAAACCATTCCACACTCAATAATTAAATGCAAATCCATTGGTCTAAGGCATTGTTTTGGTCATTAGGGCATTGCATACAAGATTAATCCCTAAATGGTAAAAGGTACATTACCATTTTTGCCAAAGTTTGCTTTATGTCAAACCGACAATCCTTGAGAATAGAGCAAAATATTGTGCAGCAAATCAGATCCACAAACTTGAGGGGCCAAGGGCAAAGTGTGCAAGCTGATGGATAGCCTGTACAGGCCTGCTTCACATCACTTCTCATACTTTGCTTCATAACCAAGAAATTTGTCCAATACACTAGAACTTGAACATCAGCTAAAACTAACTCGTGCAAGCTTTTGAAACAACTTTCTCACACCCCCTTGAACCAGAAACATGACCCTTTGAGCCCTCAAACCTTCCATAGTGAAAAATCACCTTCCATTGGCAAAACAGGGCACTCCCTGCAGTTTGATTCCCACAACTCAAATCCCTCGTGCGTTTTGTCTCAAATTGGTTCAAACACCTTCCATACAACCTATCCAAACTATCCCAACCATTAAACACTAACTGTAACTCCATTTACAAGGTTTGCCATTTTTGATTTCATCTTGTGCAGGTTGAGTTCTGTAGGCTTGTTCAAGCATATTCAAGGCAATCTAGGCATTGGAGAAGGTCAAGGGAAGTTTAAGCAAGCTCCCAAACATCTCAGGCCTTGTTGAAAAGCTCCACATTGCCATACACGAAGTCAACTAAAACAGGTTTTTATCAACGTCCTATCTCTCTATTTAGGAACATTTAGACTTAGGTTTGTGAATAAGAAATGTAGTATTCATAGCCATGAAGCTGTACATATGCTCAGTTTTCATTTTAATTAAGCATGCTAAGAGAATTTGGTCCATGAACATCCTGAAAAAATTAGGTTAGATTTTAGGGCCAGAGAAATTCTCTCTGGTCTTTGAGAGTTAGGATAAGTTTTTTATATGGTTGGATTCGTCTTGAAAAACTCTACAACTTTGATGTTATATGTTTTTGCATTAGAGCACGTATGCAGGATCTGGCATTTTGTACAGGGCACGTGTTTTTGTTTGAACAAGAGGTTGAAGATGAAGTCAGTGGGTCGGGCTTGGTTCTGGCCTTGCTTTTGATACCCCCCTTTTGCTTAATGCACCCCATGGCCCAATTTCTTTATACTTTGATATTTTTGTATTTTATTTTCATTTCTGATTTTATTTTATTATTTCCAAATATAAAAAATACTCAAAAATATTTTTATAAATTTTTCATATTTATTTTGTATTTTATTTTTATTTTTCTAACATGAAAACAATTTAATTAGTATATATGTTATTTATTGAAAACTTAAAAATGATATATAAATTATATTTTTTTTATTCTTTATTTTATTTACACTAAAAAATATTGTTATAAATATATTTTTAGTCTTGTATATATTTTATTTTTATTGTACATATTTAATATAATTAATATATATATACATACTTTTATTTTATTTAAAAGATACTTTAGAATAAAAACATAAAAATACTATACTTTTATTTTTATTATTATTTATACTTAAAAAATACTTTTTTATAAATATATTTTATTTTTTGTATATACACTACTTTATTTGTATTTAAAAAAAATATAGTGAATATATTTATATTCTAGAAAATTAGGGTTTGCCCTTAATAAAAAATAATAATCTTTTTATTATTCCTTTCTTTTTACATTAAATATTCTTACATACATAAAGATAAATAAAACATTTTTTGCATATTCATATTATTTTGTATATTTATTTAATTTGTTTATTTAATAATTGTTCATTTATTTATTATGCCATTTGATTCAATTTGGATGTAATAGTAAAACTAGGATTTTAATTTCTTGTCAAATAATCCCCATTCAAAAATTGTGTCCCCCTCCCCATAATCATGTTGTAATAGTGGTAGATTTATTTTACGCATTTACGCTTTCAATTATGCCATGATTAGAGATTAGGGTTTGTATGCAAAAATCCAAAATTAACAACTAGCTTGACTTAATACAAAGATAAAAATGCATGAAAATCAATACACAATACACACTTGAACCCCTAGGGTTACATCCACTTGTTGCCTTAAAAATGGGCCATGTTATGCATGTTGAGTACTTTGGCAAAATAAAAACAAAATAAAAGATCATAGTCCTTCGATGACGCTATCTTGGTTGCCTAAATAAAATGATCAAGTCCCTCGGAAAATTTGCTGAAAATACTTGACACAATTGCTATCATGGTCTATACGATGACCCGCGCCTGTCCCATTTAACACTCTAATACAAGGTTGTTTACCAAAATGCAATGGTAAAACAACACTGTCAAAAGGGTTAAAAATGTAGGAAATACCTTTGAGTAAAATAGGGTAGATAACTCTTAGTTACTTGATCAAAAAACTTGCAAAACATCCTTGCTATTTTCAAAACACCTCTCACAACACAATTTAAAAACATTTTCCAAATCAAACCTTCAAAAGACATACATCTTTGTATACATTCAAACAAGAATCATTACAAAGGTTGCCACGACGATGGCCTCTTTTCAAAACATCTCTCAAAACCATACACAAAGCACCATTTCAAACAATTGAAAAGCAAAAGCAAGTGATCTAAACAAGTAACTAAGAGCCCATGGATAACCATGGATGAAAAGGGTGCTTGCACCTTCCCTTTTCATAATCTACTCCCCGAACCCAAGAAAACATCTCAAAGGTCTTTCCTGTGCTTTTTGACCTTTCCTTAGGATAAAATAAAAAGTCGGTGGCGACTCTTGCTAAACCGAAACATTTGCGAACACAAAACGCAAAACCTTAAGTCAGTTCTCCCACCGTATCACAACAAGCTTGTGTCATTGGTACCAAGAGATGTGGCAACTGGTGCAGCAAAGCTAGATAAGCATCGTCTGGTGACAATGCAGTAGTAGACGATGTGAACTAACTAGTATTTAGTATTTATTATTATGATGAGTGATGACATTGTTTTCATAATGATGGTGGTAATGGAACATATAACAAAACATGATACTCTAGTATAGTATTTATAAATGAATTCAATTTACCTCACTAAGCTTTGCGGGAAGCTCGTCAAGCAATTTAATGTGAATTTTAGACTTCCTCAATGCCTGCAACACCTGTTTCCTCTAAAAAAAATGTCCCTTGCTTTATTTCCATTCTCCTCCTAGATTTATATAGATGCTTGTATTTGTAGCTCATCATTTTACTCAGATATCCTTAATATCCTCAACTTAGCGATATTATATGTATTTAACAGTCAGTTATTAGTTTTATATCTTTAAAGTAACCCGTAATTCTTTTATACATGCTCAAACTCTAGCAAAGGTCACAAACATCAACAAAGTTACAAAGCACGGACAATCGGTGTCTGATACAGATACTGACATAATACCATTTTTTAGAGACTTCGATGCTACATAGAAACAAAGAATTCATTACTAGATAGGTTTTTATCAAAGTTCAAATATATGAAAATTATAAACATTGAACAATGTTAAGAAATTGATATATATATATATATATATATATATATATATATATATATATATATATATATATATATATATATATATATATATATATATATATATATATATATATATATATATATATATATATATACATATATATATATATATATATATATATATATATATATATATATATATACATATATATATATATATATATATATATATATATATATATATATATATATATATATATATATATATATATATATATATATATATATAAGGAATTGAAGTGGAGGAAATAGAGAAATACAGTTAGAGTGAGAGAGAGAATGACACCTTTAGTTCAGGTTGTTTGTGCTTCTTTATTAAGGTTGTGAAGATGAGAATATATGTGTTATGTGTTGATTGACAGCGAATCACAGTTTCTAATTTTAGAGACTTTGAGTTAAGGTGTGAATTTTTTGTAAATTTTGAGTTTGTGATTTAGAAGAAGCAGTTGAAAGAATTAGTTTAGAAAATTTCTATGTTTGGGAGATAAGAATTGAAATTTTGAGATTATATTAGTTTAGAAAATTTCAATTTTTGGAATGGAAGAGTAAAAAGTTGAAAAAAATTACAACGTCTTATAAAAATTATAAACATAGCTTAAAACTATATCTGAACAGTTTATGTATTTTTTCTTTTATTGAATATAGGAGAACAGTTTTAAATATATAATTATAGTAAAATAATTTAAAATAATATAAGAATGATTTTTATTTATTGTTAAAAAAGACTATAAAAAATCTTTTTCTTTATCATCTACAAGAATGTTTTTCAGCCATTGCATATCATTTGCCAAAAAATTTTATCCTCCTGCAATGAAATATTAAATTTGTTGTCTATTACATTTACAAGAACAATTTTTTTACCTCACAAAAATTAAGCATGGTCGTAGAGTCAAATATTATAGCCTAAGGGGTTTATATTGAAGTTAAATAAAAGTTTTAAGATCATTTGCTCGTAAAGTAGTCCAGCAGTTGAGATGTCTCTACAATAAGTTTTGACTGGATACAATATTTACTTTTATGTCGGGTACAAAACCGAGCTAAAAATTTAATCTTTTCTGACTTAATAAGTGTTTTTTATACTAGTGTCGCCTCCATTGAGATAAGCTTTTTGTCTATCCATTATCAAACTTCTCGATAATGGTGATCTTTGCATTACAAAAATGAAGACTACAAAATTATTAGCATGCAGTCGGAGGATTTACATAGGTTAGAGATACTTGAAATATGATAGCCATTGGAGGGAGTATCCCTTCTCCTTTTTTCCTTCCCCTTTTCACGTTCATTCTATGCTTTTGAGAGGAACGAAAAACTTTTGAGAATGTCGGTCATTAAAATAACAAGACTTAAATTATATAAGCAGTTACCATGAAGTTTCCTTTTATTAAACAAATAAGAAGTTACCAAAATAACCTTGCTATTAAACCATATTACCAATGTAGGCCCTTTTGCTCAAATAATGGATTTTGGAAATTTCTAAGTATACTTTCGACTCTGTTAAATCTTGATTCAACTCAATTTATAGTATAAGATTAATGGGGATTTATCCAAATATCGACCATTTTATCCTTGATTCTATAATTCTATAAATTTTGGTTAATAAACGGGTTTCAATTCAATTTTTCATACGGGCATATTACAAATTATTTTTCTTGTAGGAGATCATCTACTTTCTTCCATAATTTATTTTGCACTATTAATAAACTAAGGCATAGGTATCATAATTGATTCAATGGTATACCATAGTTCTATAATATTTGTTTAAAGTTTTTCATGATAATTTTTTCAAAAAATTTCTCTGTTAAATTTAATGTAAAAGCTATTGCAACAAGAATCAAGTAAATATATGGGTGAGAACGCGTTGCAATTGAAGCCATTGAGAACACACACCTTGAACTGATCAATAGTGGCTTATATTTTCTCATTCATTTGATTGAATGATCAAATGCATTTCCTATGCTTTTTCACCTTTCCTTTTGGATAAAAGAAAAGTCGGTGGCGACTCTTGCTAACCGCAACATTTGTGATCAAATGCAAAACAACCAAGTCAGTTCTCCTACCGGATCACAATCACCTTTAAGAATATGAAGATTTGATGAAAAATTTCCACTTGCATAATACACCGCAATTGATTTTCTTCTTCTTCCCATGATCACTCAACCAGAGCTCTTGATACCAGATGTTGGAAATCCACCAATATCTATGATGAATTTCTATTAATCTTGATGAACAAGATTGTTATCGCCACACAATAAAAATGAATTATATGAAAGAATAAAAGAAAGAGAAGACAATGATTTTCTACAGAGTTCTCTCTGCCCACAAATTGTGGAAATTCGTATTTACTTGCAACTGCAAATTCTGTGAATACAACTTGATTGATTACAAAATAGGGGTTACTTCCTCTATTTATAGATTTAGGTTAGCCTGCTCCCTAAGACAAAATCCCAAAACTATAAAAGTCTAAAATACATATTTTAGAACTAAATCAAATCTCTCTAATTTAAACCTAAATCAAATCTCTTCTATTTTAGATCGAAATCAAATCTTGTGTGTAACTAAATCAAATTTAATTTGACACACACATTATTCGACACTATGAATTACAATTTAACACACCACCTAATTCATTATGTCTAAACTATCTACATTCATCATAGCTTGAGTCATGTGAAAGTGTTTCGATCGATAGCATATAGACATGTATCATATCATTTAAGAAGAAAACCTGATGACAAATCGAATTAAATGATCCTAGTAAGATATCATTCGATAGGAGGTTACAAGTTGTTCGATCCCAGACTCACGCCTCAGGTGGTTATCAGTGATGCTGTCTCTCAGCACCTAGAAATTACGGGACCACGAGGACGATCCCAAGCTTGTCACTCTCCTCCTCATGACCCTAGGGGCAGAGGCGACAATCACACTTCCTTGTGGATAAGACAGTAGTGAAATGTCCATTAATGTCAATGATTTATGATAAGTATTTTCACACGCATATCATAAATTGAGGACATTGGTTTCAATGATTTTAAGACACTAAAATCATGATAACTTTATATAATTAATTGATCAATGGAAAATTATCTCCTTTCATGGGAAATAAAAATAATGTTACATATGATAGTTAAAATTGAGATCGATGTAAAATTACTTAAATGTATTTATTTTTAAATTTTATTGATAGAAGCCAAAATGATAATAATATCCGTACATTAACTTGTACAGAGGTATAGGGCTACATTAGAGTGTATTTATTTGGCAACAACATAGATGTCCTTGACAACTGCCGCTTTTCAAACCTCGTCGTCCACATCTCTGTAAACAACTTTCATTAGATAATGGACATTCTGGTGTGTTAAAACAATCAGTTGTGATATCATCATTCATAATTTCTTCATATCTTCTTGCACCACCTACAATCAATACAAATTTTTTTATAGTGAGAAGGTGTTGTGGCATCAATTATTTTTATAAAATAATAAAAAATTATGTAGAGAATAAATAGGTATGTTACCTGGATGCTAAACTAAAGCAATACAAAGAATTGCAATGAAAAAATATTCTCGGTTGATAGTCATGTTTTCTGAAAAGATGAATGGACAAACAACACCTGTAAAGCAATTATTTGTTGAATCTTCTACAAATATTTATATAACAATTATGTTTGACTGTAATAAATAAAATATATGAAATAAAGAATATATTTTTAAAAAATGAATTTACTTGATAATAAAGAATAAGTTTGTTTTGGTCTTGAAAAACAATTTTTTTCTTTGTATTTTTAAAATGATTTTAATAAAAATTTCATTTAAAATACTAAAAAAATATTTAAAATGTTTTATTAATTCAAATAATTAATTTTAATATTATATAACATAAATTTATATTATATAATAATACTAATAGATAAAATCACAAAAAATTGTGTCTTAAAAACCATTTGTTCAAAAAGTTATTTAAAACAGCTTCAAAATTAGTCTTGTAAATCAAATATTTTCTTTGTATTTTTAAAATGATTTTAATGAACATTTTATTTAAAATACAAAACAAATTTTTTTGTAACATTCTATTTTGTCTAAGCATGTATGTGTATATATTTGAAATGCTAAAAAAATTTAGTAGCTAGTTAGAACTAAAGGAATTACTTAGAATATGACTAGATGACAAATTTATAAATATCACTTATTTGAAGAGCACTTTAAACATTAAACATCTTGAATGCAATTATACGGCCTTGTTTGGTAAATGGACATTCCAAATCATATATTTGATAGTGGAGGAGGGAGAGATATATATATATATATATATATATATATATATATATATATATATATATATATATATATATATATATATATATATATATATATATATACATATATATATATATATATATATATATATATATATATATATATATATATATATATATATATATATATAGAGAGAGAGAGAGAGAGAGAGAGAGAGAGAGGAGGGGGAGAAGATTATGTTCATCATCTCCTTTTCCATTTCCACACACTTTGGAAAGTATCCACTAAGCAGGTAATATATGTTTACTCATAACTCTGTTTGAGTTGATTCCAGAATTTTTGAAAATCTTACAAAATTCCTTACGTTTTGCATATACATTTTTCATTATGGATGTTTGTGATCAAGGAGATAAATGAGTTTGATGTTTGAGAATTCTTGCTGAAATGGGGGAAAATGGTGTTACAGGATTGGTGGTGATTGGAGTAGAACTTTGATTAAGAAAGGAGTTCAATGGAAGCATGTTCATCTTCCTAATCTACTTTGATGCAAGGTGAGTTCCATTATATAGGAACTTGGGGTAGGAATTGGGAATAATTCATGTTGGGATAAAGGGTTTTGATGAGAATGCCATGAAATTTCCTCTAATGCATGAATATGATACCCTTGTAGTAGTTGTATGCATATGTCCCCTTATTCCGTTCAATATGTTATTGATTACTGCTTGCATATGGAAAATTGGAGTTTTGGAAACAAAAGTACGTAATATACGTTTTTTGGTTTTCTCAAAAAATCGTAGGCCGCGTTTAATGCGCAGAATGGCTCTTAGCACTCTTTATCAAAAATTGAGAAAAATAAAAGCTACAGGTCGCGCTTAGCACGAGTCTGTCTGCGCGTAGCGTGAAAACTGATGCCTCGTGATTTTGAACTTATTCATTGAGTGTAGTACCATCCCGCAACGATAATCGGACGCATCCTTAATCTTCTATGACTTTTATGATCATGGTATGAGCGAAAAAGGCCTTAGATAAGCCACTTAATTCTACACTATTAATATGAGTTACATTGGAAACATATGAAATGATAAATGAAAAGTATACACACACACACACACACACACACACACCAACACACACACACACACACACACACACATATATATATATATATATATATATATATATATATATATATATATATATATATATATATATATATATATATATATATATATATATTTGTGTGCATATATGTTATGTTATGCTCCCTATGTCAATTATATGATTATGTACAAATGATAAATGACACATATTCATAATACATGTTATGACCCCTTATGTCACTTATGTGATTATTCGTGCTTAAGAAATGCATTATGTAGGGTGTTATGTTGTGATCATTCAATTACATGTTTTATGAAAATGATTGATAATACATGTATATGATGAAAATGTATTATTTCATAAATGATATTGTGTGATTATTTGTTAGTTCCAATTTTTTCCGGTTGAACGTTCATAAGTAATTGTTATGTGGCTTGATATGTCGTGTTTATTATATTGTGTTGTGTGATCTCGATAATCTACCGTGATGTGTGATGTTAGTAGATGTATGCTTGAATTGAAGTAGGACGACTACCAAGGCATAAATCACTTATGACCTTGACTAATATTGTGTGGTCATTATTTTTTGCCTTGCTATATGGTCTGGGATACCTTGCTATGTGGTCTTGGTATGTCATACACAGCTGAGCTACTATTGTGATGTGCTTGTGTGAGCCCATGAAAGGCGTTTCCACCCGTAGTTAATAACATTGTGTGCTTGGTATGGTAAGGTTGTGATGCCATGTAGGAAATATGACTTTATGGATTTCTAAATCACCTCTAATGGTGCCATGTAGGCAAAACTATTAACCTTTCAGCAGGTGGGCTCGTGTTCTCAAGATGGCGTTTTTGCACCGGAGGATTTTAATCACATGTATTTTGATGATTGACTGGGTTGTGATGCCACATAGGAAATGTCACCATGTTAACTTGTCACAGGTGGAATTCCATTTAGGAATAATCTGATTCATTGTGTTGTAAATGGTGCAAGTCTCCTAACACGATGCACGGGTGTAACTCACCGAGGGTGTGATAATGTAACCTAGTTAGGGGCATTAACATACTTCTAAATTCCTCGTATACGAGTATGTTTCTGCATACTTGATTTTATTTGGATATGTGTTTGCTTAATCTCATTGGGATGTCAAGGGACTACCAATGGAGATTTTCCCCTTTTGGGTACTTACACCTAGCCATGAGGCAACCCCTGATTCGCAATGAATCCATATTGATGCATGCATCTTTTAGAAATGAGTGAGCCCTTAAGATAGGGGAACTCACTGAGATTTAGTAATCTCACCCCAATCCTCTTATTATTTTCAAGAACATATTATAGGTAGAAGAATTACTAGATGGTCGGTTTTGAAGACTGCGGGCGAGTAGATGGCGCGAAGGCCTCATCAGATTTTATCTTTATTTTGTGCATTATTGAGGACAAGTTGATTTTATACATTATGATATTCGAGTTGTGTTGTATACAATTTTAAATTTCTTATCTTTTTCCAGCTTTTGTGGATTCTTCTATGTACCATTTTTAGCATTGCTGCATATTATTCTAGACATATATGTACAACATGTTACAATTAGTATCAGAGAAGGTCGATTCTTGTCCATGCAATGAAACATCACTAGTAATTCTCTTCTCTATCATATGTTTGTGAGTTGTTAGCCCGATTTCTACTATTGTAGTATTCGGTCATTGAGCCTGATCACCTCACTGATTGCATATTCGATAGATAGGATCACAGTGGAGCCACCACGAGGATGCGTAAGATCTGAAGCAACTCAAGTTAATGTATTAGAAGCCGATTGAATTGAGATAATGTTGGGTCTGTTGAGCAAAGATGGATCGTTTGACACAAAATGATTGAAAACCTAACTTTCATGGAGAGATTTAAGACAACTGGAATTCCCAAAGCTTTGATTGGACGAAGTGAAATTCTTTTAGGTCCCTGTAGTAGTGGATGGAGGCACTTGAGTAGAATTGTAATAAGGGAATTTTGTAATGGAGTGAAGTTTGAAACTATTAAAAATTCATGACTTAACCCTGGTTGCCAATGATGTGTACGACTTAAGAACCAATTGAATATAAAAGCTTTTGAGAATTTAAACAAAGAAGTCAAATCTTTCTGGTTACTCTAGTCTGGGTATTAGTTGGATGGACAAGGTGTAAGATTCTGACTTGCTTTGGTGTACCCAAAGTGGTGAGTAGTCACTAGTAAAGGATTGAAAGAATGAGTGGAAGTGATAATCTCCAATTGATAAAATCTTGGATGCCCGATTAGTGAAGGGACTACTCTATCTTCGTTCTTTCCAACCTGTGATTGAGCCATAAAACTACGCTTAGCATTGGGTAATTAGATGTATGGAAGCAAGTGTATATCTGGAACATCAGTGGGATGAACGCAATTGTTCCAGTTGTTTGGAACCATGGTATTCCTATATGGAGGAATTACCTTTAAAATCTCTTATGCATGTAATGTACGGGTAATTACACACATGGCATAATTATTCGAGCTGAATTCTTACCCAGTTGTATGTGGCTTGTTGCCTTCCGAGTAAGTGGTGTTCTGATGCCATGTAGGGAATATCACTTCGTGGATTTCTAACTCACCTCTAATGGTACCACATAGGCAAAACCATTAGCCATTTGGCACGTGGGCTCGTGTTATCAAGATGGTTTTTTTGCACCAGAGGATTTTAATCACATATGTTTTGATGATTGATGGGGCCGTGACGCCACATAGGCAATGTCACCACGTTAACTTCAAATTAGGAATGATCCAATTCTCCGTGTTGTGACTGGTGCAAGTCTCTTGATGCGATGCACGAGTGTAACTCACTAAGGGTGTAATAGTGTAACCTAGTTAGGGGAATTGACGTACTTTTGGATTCCTCATATACGGGTACGAGTCTGCATACTTGATTGTATTTGGATATGTGTTTTCTTAATCTCATTGGGATGTCAAGGGACTACAAATGGAGATTTCCCCCTTTTGTGTACTTGCACCTAGTAATGAGGAAACCCCGGATTCATAGTGAATTTGTTTTGATGCATGCACCTTGTAGAATTGAGTGAACTCTTAAGATAGGGGAACTCACAGAGATTTAGTAATCTCACCCCAATCCTCTTATTATTTTTTAAGAACAAGTTATATGTAGAATAATTTATAGATGGTAGGTTTTGAAGACTGTAGGCGAGCAGATGGCAGGAAGACCTCATCATATTTTATCTTTCTTCTATGTGTTGCTGAAGACAAGTTGGTTGTATACATTATGATATTTAAGTTGTGTTGTATACGATTTTAAATTTCTTATCTTTTTAAATCTTTTGTAGATTCTTCTATGTACCATTTTTAACATCGCTGAATATTATTCTAAACATATATGTACGGGGTGTTACAATTCGTATTAGAGCATGTCGGTTGTTGTCCCTACAATGAAACATCACTAGCAATTCTCTTCTCCCTCGTGTGTGTGTCTGTTACTAACATGCTTTCTACTATCGTAGTATTCGATCGTTGAGTTTGATCACCTCACTGACTGCATATGTGATGGTTAGGATCACGGTGGAGCCACCACGAGAATGCGTAAGATCCAAAGTAACTCGCGTTGAGGTAGTAGAAGCCGGTTGAATTGAGAGAATGTTGGGTTTATTGAGCATAGATGCAACATTTTACGCGGAATGATTGACAACCTAACTTTCATGGAGAGATTTAAGACAAATGGAATTCCAAAAGCTTTGATTGGACGAAGTGAACTTCCTTTAGGTCCCTGTAGAAATGGGGGAATTTCACGAGGGACTTGAGTAGAACTGTAATAAGGTATTTTTGTGATGGAGTAGAGCTTGAAACTATTAGAAACTCACTACTTAACCATGGTTGCCAATGACGGGTACGACTTGAGAACCGGTTGGATAAAAAGGCTTTTGCAAATATAAATAGAGAAGTCAAATCTTTCTGGTTACTCTGGCTTGGGTAGTAGTTGGATGGATAAGGTGTAAGATTCTCACTTATTTTGGTATACCCTAAGTTATGAGTAGTAGTAAAGGATTGAAAAAATGAGTGGAAGTTATAATCTCCAATTGGGCAAATCTTGGATGCCTGATTAGTGAAGGGACTACTTTATCTCCATTCTTTCCTACCTGTGATTAAGCCATAGAACTACACTTGGCATTGGTTAATTATATGAATAGAAGCTAGTGTCTATTCGGAACATCAGCGGGATGACCGCAGTTATGCCAGTTGTTCGGAACCATGGTATTCCTATCTGGCGGAATTACCTTTATAATCTCTTATGCATGAACTGTTCGAGCTGAATTCTTACGCAATTGTATATGGCTTGTTGCCTTCGGAGTAAGTGAACTATAAATGTGTGGCACTCTTAGGTTTTAGCATTCTAAGAAGCATGGATGGAGGGTTTTGAGGAATGAAGACCTCAGTGGAGACCTGTTCAGACATCTGACGATTGTGACTATAGGATACGGGTAGAGATCGTTATACGCTACTAGGTACGTTACTTGATATCATGGCCTCGGAGTTGGACCACCATGTTGGTACTACCAAATAGGTATAACGCCACAGTATCTCTATCGTGAATGAGTTACGGAGGTCGTCCTTCCCGACGGATGTGGAACAATGTTAATCTATAACTAAAGGTAGAATTATGATTTGGTACTCGTGGGATACGAATCCAAATTCTCATAAGGTAGGCGTGATAAGAATCCATATGTCGCGCTCGATAGTGGAGAGTTATCCAAGGAGGCGATAGTGGGATAATTTAAGTTTCGATACTAAGCTTATGAGGACTCTGCGTGGTTATGGCTGCGTGGGTTCTATCAAATGATACCTTGTAGATGTTTCTTGTTCCGAGAAGTGTTAAGTGGGTAATTATGTGTGAATGCCTAGGGTGGAACTGATATGTGATCATCGTGTCTTGGCCAGCACAAAGTATCACTATTCCTTAACGTTGGCAACCAATGTTAGAATAGATACATTATATCTTGGGTTAGACCAATGAGAGATGTGTCTAGAGGAGTATCTATAGATTCTCCAAATTGAAGCAATATCAATCTCGGTAAGCAAAGACACTTTGGCTTTGGAGTGCCGAAAAATTTCAAAAGGGAATGTTCGAGGCATGGAGTATTCTTCTTTGCATTATAGTTGCACTCTAGACATTAGAAACGTTGCAATGGGGAATGCAACCGAGGAAGTGAGTTTAGTGACAGTTTCATAAACAACAAGGCGTGGTAATGAGATGTTCCTAGAAGATTCAAGTGAGAAACTGAATTTACATCCGAGTAAGAGGGATCTTGAGATTGTGCATGTATGAGACTGCAAGGTTGAAGGAAGACGTAAAAGGATTGGTAGGTACTAAAGGTGTGAAGAAAAGACAAGAAATGCGTGTTTGAAAACATAAACTCTAAAGAATAAGCAAAAGTAAAGAACACACGATATATCCTGGTTCACTTGAGAAACGCCTAAGCTAGTCCACTCCAACACACCAAGGTGATTTCGCCTTGAACTCAAGGACTTAATCCATTATTTGGAATGCGGCTTCAAGAAAAAGTTCGGGACCACATCGTTTTTCAATGGAATTTTTTAAAGTTTGCTGGGATATTATAAAGCTTGATTTATTTCATTGTATCTATGAATTGTTTACCTCAGCTCACCTTCCTAAAGCTATTTCGACAGCTTTTATCTTACGTATTCCCAAGTGCCAGAATCTGCAGGATGTCTCTGATTATCGGTATATTTGTCTTATTAGTAGTGTCTACAAGACTATTTATAAATTGCTGTAAAAAAGGCTTAAGGGTGTTTTGAACAAGCTTTTTTTCTAGTAATCAGTCCGCCTTTGATCCAAATAGAGGGTTTCATGATGGTGTTTTAGTCCTAAATGAAGTGGTTGACTATGCTAAGAGGAAAAATAAAGGTTTATTTCTCTTTAAGGTTAATTTAGAGAAGGCTTTTGATTCCGTTTCATGAGATTACCTTCTATATATTCTTAAAAGAATGATGTTTGGTTCTAAATGGTGTGATTAGGTAAAGGCTTGTGTGTGTTCTGCTTCTTTCTCGATTTTGACCAATGGTAGCCCAACCATTGATTTTTAAGATGGAAGGGGACTTCTCCAAGGGGATCCTCTTTCTTCGTTTCACTTTATTATGGTGGCTGATGGTCTAGCAGGTTTATTGCGGATTGTGTGTTGTCTCGAATACTTCCATCTTTTCTAATTGGGTGTTAATCTTCATATTGATCTTCTTCAGTTTGATGACGATACTATGCTTATGGAAAAACATTCATGGGATAGTTTAGGGACTCTTAAAACTTTTTTGCATGGTGTTGTACCCCAAAATTTTCCCTCTCATTTATCAATTATTTTCTCACAAAGATCTCTCTTGGTTCAAGACTACACTAGGGTTGATCAACTCAAGACACCTCCTTGAGCACTGATGACCAAAATTAGGGTTTGAGATTGCACAAGGATAATTGAACTTTCAATGCCTCATATGACTTTCATGGATCAGTATGTACCCCCAAGATTACTCATGTCAAGTTTCAAGCCTTGGATCACACTTTTGCTCAGTCAATTTTGGGGAAAAAGTCAATTTTGGCCAATTTACAGTCAAACTTCATAATTTTTGATCCAAATCAACATTATAAACGCATATGTGTCATTTGATCAAGTTTGGACCATAATTTCTCAAGAATTTTGATCAAATCATCAAAAGGGCAAAATGGTCAAAATTAGGGTTTTGACTGAGGAAAGGCAATTTCTGATTTTTGACCTAGCAAGTGGTCAATTGGTTTGAAGCATGATGTCAAGAGTTCAATTGCATAATTTTGAAGTAATGGCATGACCCAAAACATTGCTCAAGATCAATTGGATTGCTAGTGAATTTTCAGTGAACTAATCAAAAGTCAATTGTACACTGAAAAGTCAAACTTTGACTTTTTGGTCAAAATCGAATGTCAAAGATCAAAATTCATCAAAACATATCAAAATATGAAACTTATTCATCAAGAAATAAAAAATTCAAGATTTCATTTTGAAAAGTCAAAGTTTTCTAACTTAGAAATTTTTCTAAGTGTTTAAAACTTTATGTTTTTTCACAACTTTGAGCCAATTTTTCACCATGATGCAAGATGATTCAGAAGAAACTTTCAACATGGAAGTTGTAGATCTCCATGATATCTACAACATTCCTTTACATAACTTCTTCTAAAAATGCTTGGATCTCAAGTTGTTAATTCATAATGTCATGGTCTTGAAATTGAACACACAGTGAAATTTTGCCCTAGTTTTAGTCAGGATTTTGATCTAACTTCATGGCACTTTTTCATATAGTTCCAAGGGAAATTTTCAAAAGTGATTCAAAATGGGGTTGTAGAAAACATTACAAGCTTTCCAAAATGTCCTAGAACTCCTTGAGATCATTCGTGAGCAAGGAGAATGGAAGAGATGAAGTTAGGGTTTTCAAACTTAAATTACAAGCCATTTCATGATGAACAAAAATTCAAATACAAGCCTAGGATGCATAATCTTTACTTTGAAGGCCTCAAAATTGTTTCTCACTCCATAATTAAATGTTTACGCATCTGTTAGATCTTTAATCCAAGCACTTGAGACTTTACCCAAGTTACATTTCCATTTATGGCACAAAGTTGTCAATTCCATTTTGATAAAGCACTACTTTTGCAATTGTCAACTTCTTGAGCTTTGCACTTGTTCTTTCTGCACACTTAACCCCTATAAACCAAAAGAAATGTGTCTAAAGCCTCTTTGAACTCAGAACATGCTTGTACAACACTTTGAAATTTGTCTTCTCACTTTTCTTCAAAAGCAAGTTATAGAGCCAAAAGGCTAGAACTCAGAAACCTTAAGTGCATTTGATCTCTAACCTTTTCCATACATATACACAAGTCTATTGCAACATAACACACGAATGCTAAGACCCCAAAACACTCCCAAGCACTCTGCAACTCAGAATCTGCCATAACTTGACAGTTTTGAACATCACATAGCCATCTCCAAATCCACTCGTGCGTATTGAGTTTTAACCATCCAAATACTTAATATAAATCATATCAAAGTGATCCAGACCCCTATTTCCTGATTGTAACTCCTCCATCACTATCCACCATTTCCAAATTTGAAGCTTGCAACTTGACATGAGTTGGGAGTTTTATCCATCCTCAAAGCAAAGTCGGAGTTGGAACACACTCAAGGAGGTCCAGACAAGCTACATAAATCATCAGGTCATCACAAAGGTTGCTCAAACTCCACACACGACTCCAGCTACAAGAGGTAAGTTTTAAAACTTCTATCTCTTAATACAAGCATCATTTGATTCTGATTTTTGAAGATAAAATGTAGATACCATTGCCATGAAGTTGTACATATCCATAGTTTGCATTTATATGGCTTGAGCTTAGAGAATTTTAGAGTTGAAGTTTTTGAAATTTTTAGGTTTTAAATTAGGGCCAGAAAAATTCTCATTCATCTTTGACTGTTAGCTTAAGTTATTTACATGGTTGGATTCGTGGGAAGAAACGCCACAACTTTCATGTTTAAACTTTTCATTTTTGTTGAAAGATGAAGAAGTTACAAATCCTTTGGCTGGAGGTTGAAGATGAAGTGTAATCAGGGCGCGTTTTGTGTTATGTATTTATCCTTTCACACAAGTTAACGGATGTATCACCACCCCAGTGGTTAAAGCGCGCGCCTGTCACCCTTAGGTCCTGGGTTCAAGCGTCAGTGTGACCTTTTGCATTTTTTTCTCACTATTTTTGACATTTTTGAGCTTTTTTGCAGCGCCTGGGCTTCTATTTGGGGCTCTTGTTTTTTTTTTCTTTTCACTAACCTTGATTTACTTCAATACCCCCTGGCCCATTTTTCTTTAATTATTTCTTTTTCTTTTTTTTATTTCATTATATTTTATTTTCTTTAATATTTTGATTATTTATTATTATTAATATTATTATTATTTATATTAATAAAAATCCAAAAAAATATTTTTATTATTTATTATATATTTTATTTTCTCTATAAAACAAAAAGACTAAAAACATTTTCTTAGACAAATTAATTTCTTTTTCTTAAATAATTAATATTTAGACTTAGGCTTAATTATTATTTTATTTTCTTTTTTTATTCAAAATTACTTTAGAACTTAGGTTTATTTTAATTAATTAATTTTCATATTATTTTTATTAAGTTAAAACCTTTTCACAAAAAAACCCTAAAATACATTTTTTAACTTAATTTCCTTCTTAATTAATTTATGTTTAAATTTTGTTTATATTTCATTAATCATCTCACTTAATTCGGATAAAACCCCTTTCATAAAAACAACAAAAAAATCTTTTCTTTTTTCCATTTATATTCTTGCATTTTATTTTCAATTTTGTACAATATTCAATATGGTTGTAATAGGTAATTAGGTTTAATTTTCTTGCAAACCCCATTTGAAAATTTGTACACCCACTCCTCTAATGATGTAATAGCGTAGTAATTTTACTTTTCACAATTTCTTGTTTTATATAACTGCTAGTAATTAGGGTTTGTATGGAAAGACAAAATCAACAAGTAGCAAACCCTAATTCAAGACAAAAAACAAAGCATGAAAATCAATACACTTGCACACAAGCACCCCTAAGGTAAATCCACTTGGTTGCCTTACAAAAATGACCATATTACGCATATGAGGTATCTTAGAAAAAGACAAGCAAAATACAAGATCATAGTCCCTCGATGAAGCTATCAAAAGTTACCTTTCAAAATGATCTTAGTCCCTAAAGAAAAGTGCTAAGATACCTTGCAACATTGCTAATCATGGTTATACGATGACCCACGCCCATCCCTTTTACATCCAAAGATAGGGTTAGTTACCAAATCAATGGTAAGATAATAATGTCAAAGGAGAAAGGAAATAAACATGAAAGGCTTTTGAGTAGGTAGAATGTTCCTAGTTACTTGCTCCATTTCAAAACAAAAACATTCTTGCTATTTTCAAAACAAACACTTACACTTCCAAAACATCTTTCAAAACTTGAAAACAGTTTCAAAAAGATCAACCACTTTGTATACATTCTTACGAACGAGAATCATTACAAAAGTTTGCCTAAACAATGGCCTCATTTCAAAAATACTTTTCAAAACCATACAAAGCATAATTTCAAACAAAAGCAAGTGATCTAGCAAGTAACTAAGAGCCCATGGAAAACCATGGATGAAAAGGGTGCTAATACCTTCCCTTTTCATAATCTACCCCCGAACTCAAGAAACAATCTCAAAGGTCTTTCCTGTGCTTTTTCACCTTTCCTTTTGGATAAAAGAAAAGTCGGTGGCGAATCTTGCTTACCGCAACATTTGCGATCAAACGCAAAACCCTCAAGTCAGTTCTCCCACCGTATCACAGAACTGGTGACTCTGCTGGGCAATCTTCTAAAAGTGGGTTACCTTAGGGATAGATCACATTTACTTGCTTACATTGTTTGACTTACATGCTTTACATTATGGTTCTTTGTTTAGGTTTGAATCCTCTACCCTAATTTGGGATACATTATAGGTAAGTAGCAATATGTTTTAGAAACTATGCGGGGTATACTGACATGGTCTAAGCAATAGCTATGTTAGTGCGACATATTTGTGGGTACCGGTAGCCTTTGAGTTAATCAAAGAGAATACGGGGCCGTTGAGTGATGTCATAAATCACTAATGAACTTTTAGAACCTTTACTTGACCAACTTGGACTTTAGGATGTAGTGAGATGACCGACTTTGGTGCGGTCTGAAGTTCGTAGATACTCGATACTACACTCATTGAGGTTTGGTTTCTTGGGATATTTCGGTCTCCATTAAAGAGGCTTGTGCTGAAACAATGACCAAGGAAACAAACCAGTGATGTTGAGCTCCTTAGAACCCGGATACTATTACTAGGACAGGTTTGAGCAACCTAAACTTTAAGAGGGTACTTACCTATGAGACTCCATGCAAGCCTAAACCTAAGGATTTGTTTGTTTTATTTGTATATGCATACTTGTACATAACATCATGAACATCATATACATCCACTAACCATTTCAAGGATTTTGGGATTCATCTTTGTTCTTGTTTTGTAGGATACGGATTCACTTCGCCGGAAAACTATTCAAGTCAACCTTGCAAGAATCCCTCCACAACTTAAGGAGCTAGCTTCAAGGATTCCTGAAAACTCTCCATTTACCGAGAGACATGGTCGCCTACTCAACTTGGTCACTTCCAACACAGATGAGGACATGATTAAGGTGGTTTTTCAATTCTTTGATCCTTTACACCATTGCTTCACATTTCCCGACTATCAACTTGTGCCTACTTTTAAATAATTCTCCAAACTCTTGAGGATTCCCATTCTCAATCAAATACCTTTCAACAGTATAGAAAGAGACCCAAATCCAGAAGAGATTGTTCAATCTCTACACTTGCACTCATCTGATATCACAACTCATTGGGACTTAAGGAGTGGTGTCAATGGTTTCTTAGCAAAGTTCTTGTTCAAGAAAGCCAAAAGAAGTTGAACCTCCTTGCACTTGCAAGCCTTTGAGGAAATTGTGGCTCTCCTCATCTATGGTATGGTTTTGTTTCCAAATCCTGACCAACTCATAGATGTCAACACCGTCAAAATCTTCATATCCTGCAACCCGGTGCCAACATTGCTAGGAGATATCCTACACTCTTTTCACACTCGCACAATGAGCAAAAGAGGTGTCCTTTTGTGTTTCACCCCTCTCTTGGCAAGATGGTTTATTTCGCATTTTCCCCAATCTGTATTAAAAAATGAGCAAGTTTTAAGTTGGTCACAAAGGTTGATAACGCTCAAACATTCAGACATTCATTGGTGCTCCCGATCCAAAGAGAATGTTATCATTGTCGGACGTTGTGGAGAATTTCCTAATGTCCCTTTACTTGGCATTAGGGGAGGTATCACCTACAACCCTTGCTTAGCCTTAAGACAATTTGGTTACGCCCGAAGGGATGGACCGCACGAGATGCTAATTCATGTTTTGGTATTTGACTACGACAACGACGATCAAGGTCTTCGCCAAAGATTTATCCGAGATTGGATGATGTTAAACAAGGTAGATAGCAACACTTTGGGTCATAAAAATCCCATCCCCCTTGAGCCTTACCTCAAATGGGTACGAACTCGTGCTCAGAGTCTTATGATGCCTTACCCCTCTAATCTCCCGATAATCATTGAGCATGTCATGGAGGGAGATGTTCCATACACTATCCTACATCCTAACATGCCTACCTCTATTGAAGACCTACAAAGGTATTGGATATAACTCAAGGGAGAGCGAGATACCTTTGAAGCCCAATTCTACGCAAGCGAGAAGAAGGTTTTGGAACTCACTAGTCTACTTCATGAGGAGCAGACTCTGAATGCCTACATCGCACCAAAGAGGATGCGAACTACCTTTTTATCTTAGAGTTTTGTATTATTTTTCTCGAAAAGGCATTGATGTACTCAAGCTTTAATCTATTAATATAACATGTGTTTCCTTTTTGTATAAAACAAATTTGAATCTTGAAATCATTACATATGCATATGCCATTCATCATAACATAAGCAGGTCTTTTGAAACAAGTCTCCTCATCTCTCTACTGTTTATTTCAGTAAGATGGATCTCGAGCAAACAGTGAAGGACCTCCAAGCTCAGAATACACAGTTTCAACAGTTACTCTTGACCCTAGCCAAAGGACAAGAAAAGTTGAAGACTTTGCTGGCTGAGGAGAAGAAAAAGAAGACAAAGAAGGTAATCGGAGTCCTAAACATGAGAAGAAGATTTCATGGGCAGACAAGAAGGATCTTAGACTTTGCAACGACATCCGGTGAGAGAGACAATTAAGATGGGAAAGGTAAGGAAACAGTTGTCCCGTCAGAATCGGAAGAGGAAGAGGAAGAAGAAGACAATTCTGAAGAACAATACCCTCCAGCTGATGACAAGTATAAACATCTCGAAGAACGGTTGAGTGAGATGGAAATCCAAAAAGTGGCTGGCTTGGACTTTGTGAAATTGTGGTTAGTGTCGGGGATTGTCATTCCTACCAAATTCAAAGCACCTGTGTTCGCCAAGTATGACGAAGTCTCAGGCCCTAAAATGCATCTTCGGTCCTATGTGAGGAAAATCTAGCCCCATACCACTGACAAAGACTTATGGGTACACTTCTTCCAAGACAGCCTGTCTGGAACTCAACTTGATTGGTTTTACCAGTTAGAAAGAGCCAATGTTCTTAACTGGGAAGATCTTACTGTAGCCTTTTATAAACAATACCAATACAATATTGATCTTTCGCCTACCCGTACTCAACTCTAGAGTATGGCCATGATTTCCAATGAAGGTTTCAAAGACTATGCGCAAAAATGGAGAGATTTTGCCGGAAGAGTTCAACCTCCTCTATCTGAGAGAGAGTTGGTAGACATGTTCTTGGGCACCTTGGTTGGTCCCTTCTTCAATCACTTGATTGGAAGTCAATCAACAGGTTTTACTGAGTTGATATTGACCAGAGAAAGGGTAGAAGCCGGTATAAACAATGGAAAGATCCAAAAAGATACATCCTCTTCTGCAGCTGTAAGGAAGCCTTTCATCGGAAAGAAAGAGGTGGTTGCTGTATATCCGTAAAGAAATCAAGATAGGGTCGAGCTCCGACCAATGGTGGGGGTTGTGATGATCCCTAAACCTGCGCCTGATCAACAATGAAACAATCAACCGAGGATGGAAAGACCGGTCAGGCGATTCACCAGAATTAACATGACCCTATCTCAGGTATTACCGCGTCTACTAAGATCCAATTTGGTGACCTTGAAAGAAGCTCCAAAGAACCCTAACACAACATATCCTCACTATCATCCCAATGCCCGTTGCGCATATCTCTCTGAAAGTCCCGACCATGATAGTAATAACTGTTGGGCTCTAAAGAACAAAATACAAGACCTCATTGAATCAAAAGAGATTGAATTCGATGCACCCAAAAAGCCAAATGTCATTTCTTCCCCTATGCCCAAACATGGCCATAATACCAATGCCATTGAAGAAGAAATGTTTGTTACTTCAGTTGATGAACTTATGACCCCACTCCTGACTATTAAAGTGAACTTGTTGAATGCCGGTGTATTCCCGGGTTGTGATGAAGGCTGTCATTTATGTTTGTCCTCACCAACCAACTGTCCTTTGTTGAAAGCAGGCGTTCAGTGCCTAATACATAACAAAGAAAATTTTTTTGAAAAGACTTTTGTTCCACCTGTTACTTTTGAAGATGTTTCTATCATTACCATTTCCGCCAATTCTTCCAGGGTCTCCACCAAAAGACCCGTTAGAATTACATCAGTTCTGAAAGCAAATCCTTTGATAATTACAATGCCTGGACCAGTCCCATATTCGTCAGACAAAACCATACCATGGAATTATGGAGGGGATGTCTACTACCACGGTATCAAGCAAGATTGCCCAGCCGCCGAAGATTCAAGTTCTGAGAAGGTTGACTTCGATATCAGTAATATGGCAGGAACTAGCAAGATCACCCGAAGCGGAAGGATATTATCTCCAGAAATTTCTCCCCCAAAAGTAGTTTCTGGACCCGTAATCATTCCTGTTGTTTCTCCCATGAAGGCTATTCCCAGTCCTACAATCGTCTCCACTAATACTCCAACTGACCAAGCTGTTACAATCCCTGTTATCATTCCTATTGACACTCCTGCTGCCAAGTTAACCGAGACTCAAGGAAAAGGTGTTCTGGTTGAGTCTGTCAAGACGAAGACACAATCATTGGCTATCCCTGAGACCTCCCGGAAAGAGATGGAGCAATTTCTGAAGATCATAAAAAGAAGCGACTACGATGTAGTTGAACAACCGGGGAAAATTCCCTCTAAAATTTCCATGTTCGCATTACTACTATGTTCTGAGGCGCATGCAAAAGCCTTGGTAAAATTCCTGAAAACTGCCCATGTACCCCAAGAGACATATGCTGATCAAATTTAAGACTGCGTAGCCAGCTTGACTATAGATAATGGTCTAGGTTTTTCGGATGCTGATTTAACACTAAGAGGAAGGAAGCATAATGAGGCATTGCATGTATCAGTTGAATGTAGGGGCACGACGTTTCCTCATGTGTTAGTTGATACCAGTTCATCCCTAAATGTATTTTATAAGAAAGCTCTTGATAGGCTTGACTGTGAGGGATTGACATTGAAGCCAATTAACATAGTAGTAAGGGCTTTTGAAGGCTCAAAAAGAATGGTACATGGGGAAGTGGATATCCCCATAAAGGTTGGAACCCAAACATTTGATTCAAATTTTTATGTAATGGATATCTGTCCCTCATATTCCTGCTTGCTAGGCCGACAATGGATTCACAATGCTGGCGCTGTCACTTCTACATTGCACCAAATGCTGAAATATCCGATTCAAGGGAAGATTATCACCGTTCATGGAGAAGAAGAGTATATGATCAGCCATCTCAATTCCTTCAAATATGTGGAATTAGATGGTGAATTTATTGAAACTCCATTCCAACACTTTGAATAGGTCCCACAAGATGTGGCAGTAACCAAGGTTGTTCACAAGATCACAAGGCCTCCACTCCGGATGTCATCTCTGAAGGATACAAAAGAAGTGGTAGAAGAAGGTGGGTGCACTATCTGGGGGAAACTCCCAGATATCCCATATAAGTCTGACAAGTTTGGCCTGGGTTTCACTTCAGGTGCCCAGAAGGCTGTGCACCGCACTCGTGCCAGAGGACCACCCCTGAAGATCAGCAACCGCGAGGTCAATGCTGTAGAAGATGATGAACATAGTTGTGACTTGGAGGACTTGATATTCCCAAACTTCAGTGGAGGACTCATCAACTGGGAGGCTAGAGATTTTGTCCCGATCACTTTTATCCCACAGTAATCTGTCTTTACATTTTGTTGGATTTGTAATATTAAAACAATTCTCACTCTTAAAACCATGTGTCTTACCCGAGGCACAATGGTCCATTTGTAAGGGTTATTATCTCATTTTCATATAAAATCAATGAATCATGGACGTTTTCGCATACAAACTTTTGTGCTCATTTTTATTTCTTTTTACATTTTTATTTCTTTCAAGGATAGCTATACCCTTACACACACTCACACTCACAATGCAGGTATACATCCATTCGGGATCCCATGGGTAACGATACTGCTATGGCCTTTTGTGACTCTGAGAATCTAATCTACCAAGCCGAAGACGAAGGTGAGGAAGATTGTGAAGTACCAGGGGAACTTGCCAGACTACTACAACAAGAAGAGAGAACCATTCAGCCTCACGAGGAACCCGTGGATACAATCGACCTAGGTACTGAAGAAGACAAAAAAGAGGTCAAGATGGGTGCCAATCTAGAACTCGGTGTCAACGAGCGTCTGACTTAGTTGTTACACGATTATGTTGAAGTCTTTGCCTGGTCGTATGAAGACATGTCGGGACTTGATGCAGACATTGTGGTACATCGTCTGCCTATACGAGAGGATTGTTCGCCAGTAAAGCAAAAGGTTTGCCTCATGAGGCCTGATATGTCAGAAAAGATTAAAGCAGAAGTCATGAAGCAATTCAACGTTGGATTCTTGGTTGTCACCTCTTATCCCCAATGGGTTGCAATGTTGTTCCCGTGCTCAAAAAAGACGGCAAAATAAGAATGTGTATGGACTACAGAGTTTTGAATAGGGTAAGCCCTAAGGATGATTTTCCACTCCCTCACATTGATATTTTAGTTGACAATACGGCACAACACAAAGTGTTTTCCTTCATGGACAGATTCTCAAGTTACAACCAAATCAAAATAGCGCCTGAGGACATGGAGAAAACAACGTATGTCACGCAGTGGGGCACTTTCTGCTATAAAGTGATGCCATTCGGACTAAAGAATGTTGGGGCAACCTATCAACGTGCCATGGTAGCTTTATTTCATGACATGATACATCACTAAATAGAGGTCTACATGGACGATATGATAGTCAGATCTCAAACAGAAGAAGAGCATATTGATCACTTACAAAAACTGATTGAAAGTCAGAAGAAGTACAAGCTGAGGTTGAATCCAAACAAATGCACATTTGGGGTATGGTCTGGTAAACTCTTAGGCTTTGTCGTCAGCAATAAAGGTATTGAAATAGATCCTTCCAAGGTAAAAGCGATACAAGAGATGCCTGCTCCTCGTACTGAGAAGGAAGTCATAGGATTCTTGGGGCGTTTGAACTACATTGTCAGATTCATCTCTCACCGGACAACTACTTGTGAACCAATCTTCAAATTGTTGAAGAAAGATCAAGTAGTCAAATGGAATGACGAGTGCCATGTTTCTTTTGACAAAATTAAAGAATACTTACAAGAGCCTCATGTGTTGATGCCACCAGTCGAGGGAAGACCACTGATCTTGTATTTGACTGTTTTAGAAAACTCAATGGGGTGTGTATTGGGGAAGCATGACGAGTCTGGGCGAAAAGAGCATGCTATTTACTACTTGAGCAAAAAGTTTACCGACTGTGAAACCAGGTATTCACTGCTTGAGAAAACTTGCTGCGCTCTGGCATGGGCCGCTCGCCGGCTAAGACATTATATGGTGACTCATACTACTTTGTTGATATCTAAAATGGATCTGATAAAATACATCTTTGAGAAACCTGCTCTCTCCAGGAGAATAGCAAGATGGCAGATGATCCTAAGGGAATATGACATACAATATACTACCCAGAAAGCAATAAAGGGAAGTGTATTAGCTGATCACCTTGCTCACCAAGCGGTAGAAGACTACCAATCCATGAAGTTCGAATTCCCAGATGAAGACATCATGATGGTAAACAACAGTGAAGAACTCAGGCCATATGACGGGCCTGAACAAGGATCCTGATGGAACCTATTCTTTGATGGGGCATTCAACGCACTTGGCAATGGTATCAGTGCTGTACTCATATCTCCGGAAGGGTGTCATACTCCCTTTACTGCCAGATTGTGCTTCAATTGTACAAACAACATGGCGGAATACGAAGCATGCATCTTTGGTCTCAGAGCTGCCATAGACTTGGGGATCAAATCCTTAGATGTATTCGGAGATTCAACTTTGGTTATCAGTCAGATCAAACAGGGGAATAGGACACCAAACACCCTAACCTTATCCCTTATAAAGAACATGTTTTGACATTACTACCACATTTTGAGAAGATTAACTTCAAGCATTTCCCGCGAGAATAAAATCAGCTAGCAGACGCACTAGCTACGATTTCACGTATGTTTAAACTTAATTGGGATAACGAGGCTCCCCAGATCACCATTGAACAAATGGATGAACCAGCACACTGTCACGAGATTAATACTGAAGAAGTAGTGGACCAGCCCTAGTTTCACGAAGTCAAGAGGTATCTCAAGGATTAATAATATCCAAAAGAAGCTTCAGTTAATGATAAGAAGTTCTCAAGGAGATTCTCTTCTAAATTCTTCCTTAGTAATGGCATCCTGTACAAATGCAATCATGACTATGTGTTACTTAGATGCGTAGACAAGGTTGAAGCACAAAGGATCATGGCTGAGTTACATGAAGGCACTTTTGGCACCCATTCTAGTGGGCATACGATGGCAAAGAAAATCCTACGGGCAGGATATTACTGGTCTACCATGGAATCAGATTTCTATCAACACTCTCGAACCTACCACAAGTGTCAGATTTATGCTGACAAGGTGCACATACCTCCTGTTCCTCTGAATGTCTTGACAGCTCCTTGGCCCTTTGCTATATGGGGAATGGATATAATTGGGGAAATTAAGCCAACAGCCTCCAATGGACACCGCTTCATCCTAGTGGCCATTGACTATTTTACAAAGTGGGTTGAGGCAACCTCCTTCGCCTCTGTTACCAAGAATGTTGTTTCCCATTTCATCAAGAAAAATCTCATTTGCCGGTACAGTATCCCAAAGAGGATCATCACTGACAATGGTACAAATCTCAACAACACAATGATCACCGCCTTGTGCAAGCAATTCAAGATTCAGCATCACAATTCTTCTCCTTACCGGTCGAAGATGAATGGTGTTCTCGAAGCTGCAAATAAGAACATTAAAAAGATCATACCGAAAATGACAGTCACATACAAAGACTGGAATGAGATGCTACCATTCACTCTTCACGGGTATCGTACCACAGCTCGCACATCAACTGGGGCAACACCCTATTCTCTGGTTTACGGCATGGAGGTTGTCTTGCCTATCGAGGTCCAGATCTCCTCTCTGAGGATTATGAAGGACGCAGGGATGAACAAAGACGATTGGATCCAGAAACGACTTGCTCAACTGAACCTGATTGATGAGAAGAGACTTACTGATGTTTTCCATGGTCAAATGTATCAAAAACGGATGATCAAGAATTTCAACAAGAAGGTCAGACGCCAAGTGTATCAAGTTGGGGATCTAGTGATCAAACACATCATACTTCCACAAGGTGATCCCAGGGGCAAATGGACTCCTACCTATGAAGGACTATTTGTAATGAAAAAAATTTTCTCTGGTGGGGAAATGATCTTGACCAACATGGATGGCGACGACCTGCCGCACCCTGCGAATGCCGACATAGTCAAAAGATACTACACATAAGAAACCCGCTAGGTTGACACACCTAGACAAAAAAGGGCATCTCGGCGAACCAAAAAGGTTCGGGCAACAATTAGGGATAAAACAAAAATAATTGTACACCCGAAAAGTTTAAAACCCGAAAGGGCGACTTGGGTAAAAAAGGGTTTCCTGGTGGACTGAAAACCCGAAAGGGCGGTCCAGGAAAAAGTTAGGGAATGTAAAGCGTGTGGCTATGTCCTGTTGGATCACTTTACGGAAAATATTTGGCTTCAACTGACAAACTCAGAGGTTCTGATCAATTCAATCATCTTCGGACGAGGCAACAAATAGACAAGATGCTCAGAGATACGAAGGCTATAGAAGAATGGGAACCCCACGGGATTATTACACATAGCTATCTTTTCTTTGTATTAAAATTTTCATTTTTTTACGACGGCGTTCTCTTACTAGAAGGTTTGTCTCATTGTACAAAAATACTTACTCAAATTCAATACAAAGATATCTCCTTGAAAGTGCAAAAACTATTTGTTTTTCGTTACGCTTGTGTTTTGTTTACAAAAACGTCCAATGATTTATTGTTGAACATATGCATTTGAACATAATTACTATTTACAATAAACAAAAAAAAGACAATTACTAATGGCTTTAAGAGGTAGGGAAGTCTCTCTAAGCTATTTCCATAAATCCCCCATAATTTGCAGTTTAATTCCCAGCGGAACAAGCTTCCAATTATCAATCCCCATTAGAAGTCGTTCAATTTGTCAGGATTTCACAACAGGATTTTACAAGCAGTACATGGCATTTCCCTTACAACAGAGTTTGTTTTTCTAAGAGGAAATTCATCAACACTTCAACTTCACAACATGAAGACTTACACTCCATATCCTCAACAACGTCCAGGGATTTATTTTCCCCAGTCAAACAGTAGTGTGGCAGATTAGCTCGCATGCGCATACATCACATCCATATATCATAGACATCGATAAAAAAATGCATTATATCATATATTTCATACAACATGACCCTGCATTTTAGCTAACATTTTACCCTTTTCAGGATAAAATTAAGAAATATCATTAACAATGTTCATAGTTCTCAGATACAGTTCAGATACGCTCCAGACACTGATGCCATTCTGATACTCATTCAGTTTCAACTCTCAGATACAATTTAGATACGCTCTAGACACGGATTCCATTCTGATACTCATTCAGTTTCAGTTCTCAGATACAGTTCAGATACGCTCTAGACATGGATACCATTCTGATACTCATTCAGTTTCAACTCTCAGATACAGTTCAGATATGCTCCAGACACGGATGCCATTTTGATACTCATTCGGTTTTAACTCTCAGATATAGTTCAAATACACTCCAGACACGGATTCCATTCTGATACTCATTCAGATTCAACTCTCAGATACAGTTCAGATACGCTCTAGACACGGATGCCATTCTGATACTCATTCAGTTTTAGTTTTCAGATACAGTCCAAATATGCTCCAGACACGGGTGCCATTCTGATACTCATTCAGATTCAACTTCTTAGATACATTTCAGATACGCTCCAGACACAGATGCCATTCTGATACTAATTCATATTATACTTCTCAGATACAGTTCAGATACGATCTAGACACAGATGCCATTCTGATACCCATTCAGATTCAGCTTTCAGATACAGTTCAGATACACTCCAGACACGGATGCCATCCTGATACTCATTCAGATTCAACCTTTTGATACAGTTCAGATACGCTCCAGACACGAATGCCATTCTGACACTCATTCAAAACTAACTTTCATATACAGTTCAGATACGCTCCAGACACGGATACCATTCTGATAATCATTCAAAATCAGCACCCATATACAATTCATATACGCTCCAGACACGGACGCATTCTGATACTCATTCTTTCAGCTTACAAATTACAACACAAACAATCACTTTTAGATGGAATCTTTAAGCCCATCTCCTACAACTTTCTACCACCTCTCCAAATGGCATCTTTAAGCCCATTCGCTTAACCATCACATCACCGAGTGCAAATTTATGGGCACTCTAGTGTCCAATCATCTTCCACCTTCGAGTCACGAATGGAAAACTTGCCAATCTAACTCCCCAGGCTTAAGAAGATTGAACAGGGGCAGCTGTTGTACCACAAAATTTTCCCTCTCACTTATCAATAATTTTCGCACAAGATCTCCTTTGACTCAAGACTACACTAAGGTTGATCAGCTCAAGACATCTCCTTAAGCACTAATGACCAAAATTAGGGTTTGAGTTTGCACAAGGATTTTTGAACTTCCAATGCCCCATATGACTTTCATGGATCATTATGGACCCCAAAGATTACTCATATCAAGTTGCAAGCCTTGAATCACATTTTTATCAATCAATTGAGCAGTTGACCTAAAAATCAATTGTATTGGGGAAAAAGTCAACTATGGCCAATTTACAGTCAAACTTCATAATTTTTTATCCGCATCAACATTTTAACCTCATATGTATCATTCGATCAAGTTTGGACCATAATTCCTCAAAATAATTGATCAAATCTCCAAAAGGGCAAAATGGTCAAAATTAGGGTTTTGCGTGGGAAAGGGCAATTTCTGATTTTTGACCTAGAAAATGGTCAATTGGTTTAAGGTATGATCTCAAGAGTCCAATTGCATCACTTTGACCTAATGAAATGATTAAAAACATTGCAAATCCATTGGATTGATAGATGAATTTTGCAGTCAACTGATCAAAAGTCAACTGTATATTGAAAAGTCAAACTTTGACTTTTTGGTCAAATTTAAGTATCAAAGATCACAATTCATCAAAACATGTAAAAATATGAAACTTATTCATCAAGAAATCAAAAAGTCAAAATTTTATTTTGAAAAGTCAAAATTTCTAAACTTAGAAATTTTTCTAAGTGTTGAAAATTCATGTTTTTTTTCATAACTTTGAGCCGAATTTTCACCATGATACAAGATGATTCAAGAGAAACTCCCAACATGGAAGTTGTAGATATCCATGAAATCTACAACTTTTCCTCACACAACTTATTCCAAAAGTGCTTGGATCTCATGTTATAATTTTATGAATACATGCTCATGAACTAAAAAAGACTTGGTGAAATTTTGCCCTAGTTAGACAGATTTTTTGACCTAACTTCATGGCAATTTTTCACATAGTTCCAATGGGAATCTTCAAAAGCAATTAAAATATGGGTTGTATAGAACATTGCAAGATTTCCAAAATGTCCAAGAACTCCTTGATATCATTCTTGAGTAGGGAGAATCGAAGAGATGAAGTTGGTGTTTTGTCACTTGAATTACAAGGCATTTTGTGATGAGCAAAAATCCAATTTCAAACCTATGCTGCACAATCTTGTTTTGCAGGCCTCTAAACCATAAGATCTCTCCATAATCCGGAGATTAAACTTGCTTTTTATCTATTATCCAATTGTTCAAAGCATTGTCCAAGCCAATTTGCCATTTTAGGAAGAAAGTTGTCATTCCATTCTTGAAAAGTTGCTTTAATCACAAAGTCAATTTGTCTTGAGCTTCTAACTTGTTCTTTTTGCACACACAACCCCTATAATCCAAAAGCAAGGTGTCTAAGGCCTGAAGAAGCTCAAGACATGCTTGTACAACATTTGAGATTTGTCATTTCACTTTTCTTCAAAAGCAAGTTATAGAGCCATAACCCTATAACTCAGAAGCCTTGAGTGATTTTGTGCTCTAATCTTTTCCATACATATTAACAAGTTTATTGCAAGATAATGCATGATTTGAAGAATCCTAAGACTCTCCCAAACACCCTTGCTGCACAAGACTGCTCAACTTGAAAGTTTCGAGCCAAAACTATCCATCTTCATTTGCACTCGTGCATTTTGATTCTTAATCATTCAAACACCTCACATACATCATACACAAGTGATCCAGGCCCCTGTTTCAAGACTGTAACCCCTCCATCACTATCCACCATTTTCAAATATCAAGCTTGCAGGTTGACTTGAGTAAGGAGATTCAAGGACTTTCAAAGCAAAGTAAGAGTTGGAATACAATCAAGGAGGTTCAGGCAAGCTAAACAGATCATCAGGCCATCTCCAAAGTTGCTCAAACTCCATTCACGACTCCAGCTGTAAGAGGTAAGTTTTCAAACTTCCATCTCTTCATACAAGCATCATTTATTTCTGATTTATGAAGATAAAATGTAGATATTATTTCTTTAAAACTGACCATGTTCATAGTTTTCATTTATATTGATTGTATGTAGAGAATTTCAGATTTGAACTTTCTTAAAAAATTAGGTTTCAATTTAGGGCCAGCAAAATTAATCTTCATCTTTGACTTTTAGCTTACATAAGTTATATGGTTAGATTCGTGAGGAAACATAACACAACTTTCATGTTTTCATTTTCCATTTTTGTTGAGAAATGAATGAGATACAGATGGTCCGACTGGCTGAAGGTTGAAGACGAAGTACAGGTCATGGAGACATTTTACCTTATGTATTTATTGTTTCATTTTGTATTAACGGATGTATAACCACCCCAGAGGCAAAGGTAGCGCGCGTGTGTATGGAAGGTCATGGGTTCAATACCCAGCGCTACCTTTTACCATTATTTTTTTAGCATTTTTCTCATTTTTGTTCAGCTAGGCGCTTGGGCTTCCAATAAGTGGGCTTTGTGTTTTTTTGCCGACTCCTAATCCCTGGTTTGCTTCAGCACCCCCCTGACCCATTATTTCTTTATTTCATTTTTTTATATTTTATTTTACTTTCATATTTGCTCTTATTATTTTTATTATTACTATTAACATTATTTTTATTATTATTAACAAAAAATCCAAAAATATTTATTTTATTATTTTTTGCATTCATATTTATTTTGTTTTTTTATAAAACAAAAAGGCCAAAAATATTTTCTTTTAACAAATTAATATCTTTTTTTTAATAATTAATATTTAGGTTTAGGTTTAAATATTATATTATTTTCTTGTAAATAAAATTAATTTAGAACTTAGGTTTTTTTAAATAATCATTTTCCATATTATTTTATTAATTTAAAACCTTTTCATAAAAAACCCCAAAAATACTTTTTTTGATTTAATTTATTTCTTAATTAACTTAATTAATTTTAATTAATCATTTTTCTTAATTAGATTTAGGTTAAAACCTTTTCATGAAAACCAAATAAAAATCATTTCTTTTCCATTTGCATTTGTGCATTTTTATTCAATTCTTGTACATTTATTCAATATGGTTGTAATAGTTAATTAGATTTAATTTTCTTGAAAAATCCCCATTTATAAATTTGTACACCCCCCTCCCCTAATGATGTAATAGCTTAGTATATTTTAATTTCCGCAATTTATCGCTTTATATAAAAATGCTAGTAATTAGGGTTTTGTATGGAAAGATTAAAATTAATAAATAGAAAAACCTAATCAAAGACAAATCAAGCATGAAAATCAATACACTTGCACACAAGCTCCTCTAGGGTTATCCCACTTGGTTGCCTTATACAAAATGACCATATTGCGCATGTAAGGTATCTTAGCCAAAACAAGAAAATACAAGATCATAGTCCCTCGATGATGCTATCTAAGTTGCTTTTCAAAATGATCTTAGTCCCTAAAGAAAAATGCTAAGATACCTTGCAACATTTCTAATCAAGGTCATACGATGACCCATGACCGTCACGTTTATATCCAAAGATAGGGTTACTTACCAAATCAATGGTAAGATAACAATGTCAAAGGAAAAGAAAATGAACAAGAAAGACATTTGAGTGGGTAGATTGCTCCTAATTACTTGCTCCATTTCAAAACAAACATCCTTTCTATATTCAAAACAAACACATACACTTTCAAATATCTTACAAAATTTAAAACATTTTCAAAAGATCAAACATATTTGTATACATTCATACAAACAAGAATCATTATAAAGATTGCCTAAACAATGACCTCTTTACAAAATACTTTCAAAAAAACACACAAAGCATAATTTCAAACAAAAGGAAGTGATCTAGAAAGTAACTAAGAGCCCATCGATAAACATGGATGAAAAGGGTGCTAATACCTTCCCTTTTCATAATCTACCCCCCGAAATCAAGAAATAATCTCAAAGGTCTTTCATGTGCTTTTTCACCTTTCCTTTTGGATAAAAGAAAAGTCGGTGGCGACTCTTGCTAACCGCAACATTTACAATCAAACGCAAAACCCTCAAGTCAGTTCTACCACCATATCACATGTATCCTCAAAGGAATCAAGAAAGTACTGAACACCAACTAATGGTAGGGGCTGTTATGATCCCTAAGCCTGCACCTACTCAACAAAGGAATGATCAGCCTAGAACAGAGAGGCCAGTAAGACAATTTACCCGAATTAATATGACACTATCTCAAGTACTACCACATTTGTTGATATCTAATCTGGTAGCTTTGAAAGAAGCTCCAAAGAATCCGAACACAACATATCCTCACTACCATCCTGTTGTACCCCAAAATTTTCCCTCCCATATTTCTCAAGACATGTCAAGAATCATCTCCAAGTTGTTTAAGATGGCTCAAGAGTTGGACAGTCAAATCACCTCCTAAGGCAGTCAAGTCAAAATTAGGGTTTTGTGTTGAATCAAGGTCCTTACATCCAAATGATCTCAAATTCTCCCCAATTTCCTAATATGTTCTCAAGTTCATCCATGTCAAATTTCAAGCCTTGCAGAGGAAGTTTGGTCAGTCAATTGCTCAAGAGGCCCAAAAATCGACTATGCTAGGGCAAAAGTCAATTGTGTCCCAAATACAGTAAAACTTCAAGATTTTTTGTCAACATTCTCATTTTGAAGGATAATTCATCATTTGATCAAGGGTTGATCTTGATTCATCAAGGATTACTCAAGATTCATCAAGATTCAAAAGTTGCTAAATTAGGGTTTTGTAGGAAAAGTCAACTCAACTTTGACCAAGCATAACTTTCTCATACTTTATGATAAATGACCCATCCAAAGCTCATTTTTAAGAGGATGCAATTTACTACAATCCATCTTCACACCCCAAGATCAAGAAATACACTCACAAAAAGTTACAAATTTGGACATTATAGGTAATTTTGAAAGTCAACAAAAACACCTTTTTTGTCAAAGCTTATAATTTGAGCATGGAATATCAAAATGCGATAAGACCAAAAGGGTTTGGTATAGGACATCTCAAGGTTTCTAAAAAGTCCAAGAACACCTCCAAAAGTTCACAATTGAAGAAGTTATGTATTGTTGAAGTTGGGCATTTTTCCAAAATAGCCAAAAGTGAACTATCCTCAAAACTCCAATTTTTGACAAAAGGGCCCACTTTTTTCCACTTGATATGGTCTTTTCATGCCACACACGTGTTCCATATTTAATTTCATGGCCATTCTTTTATTTTTCTATTTTATTTAATTTTTATTGATTTGATTCATTTTAAATCAATATTAAATCAAATAAAATCTAAAAATTGATGTAATGAGATTCTTGTGGTCATTATAGGTCTTCATTGTCAAGATACTCCCAAACAAATCCGAATCATGCCTTATGGTGCACAAAATATTTGATTTGAGCCATTTTTGGAAGTTTGTTAATGGAAGATTGTGATCGGTGGGAATGAGAACTGATTGTTTTGGAATGCTGGTTCGCGTTTGCGTTTGTTTTCACAAAGTGTCGCGGTAAGCAAGACTCGCCACCATCTTTTATTTTATCCAACAAGGAAAGGACAAAAGCACAGAAAAATTCCTTTTCGAGATTGTTTCTCGGGTTCGGGAGGTAGATTATAGAAAGGGAAGGTGTTAGCACCCTTTCTATCTGTGGTTATCCACGGGCTCTTAGGTACTTGCTCACTATGTTTTCAAAAGTTTGTTTTTCTTTGTGTTTGTGGGTTTTGAAAAGAGTTTTTGTTTGAAACTTCGATTTAACTCTTGCTTCTGTCCTCAAGAGTGTAATGAAGTGTTTTGAAAACTTTGTTCGAAAAGTGTAAGTGTGAAAAGTTTTGTTTTGTTTTTAAAATGAGCAAGTACTTAAGAACCTCTACCTACTCAAAAGGGAATTAAATTGTGCTAATGTACTTTAGACAATGCTATCCCACTATTGAGGAGTAGGTAGCATCGTCGTTGGAGTTTTCAGGTCAATTCAGTTTAAGGGACTTGTGGTCACTAAAGCAACGTTAGGACACCTTAGCGGTAACCCTAATGTCTTAGATCATTTTTCCGAGGCAACTGTTTCGAGGTACTTATGATCTTGGGACAAAAGGACGGCCTCTAAAACATCCTATACTTAATGACCACGTTCGAGGCAACCAAGTGAGGTGTACCCTAGGAGTGGCATGTGCAAGTGTGTCAATTTTCAGTTTATATTATCTTTGTACATGTTATGGTGAGCTACGGTTGATTTAAAGGTTAATCTTGTCATACAATCCTAGTTAGCATACATCTAAACAGTTAATATATGTACAAGAATTTAAAGTGCAGGAATTGTAAATCCTACGCTATTACAAAGCTTCGGGGAGGGGGATTATTTACATGTCCAAAAATTGGGGGAATAAAGCAGTGAAGTGTAAAGGTCCTTAGTTAAGCTATTACAAACCAGTAGATAGTTATAATAAAATAAATGCGCGCGAATCTGAAAATAACCTCTAAAAATTCTAAGAATAAAATCTTTTTGTTGTTTTATTTTATTTTGAGAAAATGATCTAAATCTACTTGATTTTAGTTTTGAAAAAATGTTAAGATAATTAAAAGGTTAATTAACAAAGTTAATTTTAATAAAAAAAACTAGCCTAATGTTTTTGTGGTTTTTTAATTTATTTTTATGTTAATTAAAAAAGATAAAAATATGTCAATGAAAACAAAAATAAAATACAAGGGGGGATCCTTCGATCCAGGGAAAAAAAGAGCTTAGAGCCAAGGAGGGAATGGCAGCTTCGATCCAAACAGGGTCATGGTTCTTTCGATTGGGCAAGGAAGTGGGTGTAAACAGCCTTCGATCCAGGGAAGGGGATTTCCCTTCGATCCTGGGAAAAATGCCTTCTTCGATCCAGGAGGACTATGGGAAGCTTCGATCCAGAGAAGGTTTCTCCTTCGATCTGGGATGCTATACCTGCAAAATTATGTTAGCAAAATAAAACTCAGGGCCTGGTATCGAACACCAGGCCCTTCGATCCTGTGTGCGCTGAGTCTTTTCAGGCTAAATCTGCAGCAAATGTTAGCAAACGAAGAACATGACCTGGGGCTAAACCCAAGCCCTTGGATTCTGTCTAGGATGGCAAATCGAATGGGATAGAAAATATGGAGGTGTTATGCAAAATGGAAAGTTTTGACAATTTACCCTCTCTTACCAGCAGATTGAATCTTCGATTTGGGTGCTGGCTGGATGGGAGCACTTTCAATCTGAGGGCTTCTGGACGTGGGCACCTTTGATATGAAGGACGGCTTTAGCTTGGAAAATTCTGGCAACCTTTAATGGATTGTATGGGCAGCGCCTCTCCAATGTTTCCTGTTTCTTTTCTCTATTTTTTCTGTGTGTTTTTCCCCGTCCTTGGCACTGTATGTTGGCCTTGTATTTATAGGAGTGTGGGGGTCTAGTAACGGCAAGAGACGACCATTTAACCAGGCCATTAAAGCCATGAGACAAGAATCAGACACATTAAATAATTTCCTTTTTTGAAACATTCGTGTCTCTTGAATGAACCTGGACACTTTTGAATTTCGAATGCCTTTGGGCCATGCTCTTCGATTGGTCTTGAATTGCCTCCTTCGAATGGGACTCCTTCTGCTTCGATTGGTTGATTTGAAAAGAGTCACTCTGGTCGAATCATCTCTTTAGGAACAGAAAAGGCAAGAATCTGGCCTTTAACTCAGGAATTAAATCCATAATCAACATTTAATTATTTCTATATTGTAAGGGAAACATGCCATTTTCTCATGTTCAGTGTACTTGGACATGTTTTTTTTAAGTGCCCTCTTGATGGCCTCTTTCAACTGGCCTGGAAGGAGTTCTTCAAATGGCCCTTGTCCAAACATCAATCAAAGGGTATTTATTGAAATTCCAATCGAAAGGCTTTGTTAACAGGCCAATCGAAAGGTGTTGTTCATGCTAATCGAAGGATCCCTTGACATGCCAATTGAAATTCTTGGCCCAGGGTGCCAAACGAAAAGGTCTTTCAGAATTCTAATCGAAGGGCTTTGACATGATGCCAATAGAAGTGCTTGTCCATAATGCCAAACGAAATGCTTGTCCATAGTGCCAATCGAAATGCTCCTTCAGAATGCTTATCGAAAGGTACTTAAAGCACCACTCAAAAATTTTCTTTTTCCTTAGGCAAGAGTTTGTGATCAACCATGCAGGGGGAAGACTTTGGGAAACATGAGAGGGAAAATTTTGGGGTGCAACAATTGCCCCTGTTCAATTTTCTTAAACCTGAGGATATAGATTGGCTTTCGAGCCTTTCGTGATCCGAAGGTGGAAGATAATTGAACACTAGAGTGCCCAGAAATTTGCACCCGCATGGTGTAGTATCAGCATTGTGATGTCGGGAATGGGCTTACAGATGCCATTTGGAGATTGTTGGTAGGAGGATGGGCTTATAGATGCCATCTGCAGGAGTGACGATCGCATAAGAGATTCCTTAGCGAGAACTTGCATACCTGTTGTTGTAGAAGATTCCGCTGGGGAAGTCTAACTTTGTTGAGATTTAGGAACCTGCCTGTACTTCAACTGAGAGAATGCTTCAGCTGGATTTAAAGAACCTGTTCATAATTCAATTAGGGGGAAACATCTTCATCAAGATCTAGGAACTGTCTCGTGCCCACCGGGAGTATACCGCTGAGGTTATAGAACTTGTCCACAATATAACGGAGGAAAACATCAAGATCTAGGAACTGACTCATGCTCAAAGGAGTATACCGTTGAGGTTATAGTACTCGTCCATACTATGACGTAGGGAAACATCTTCATCAAGATCTAGGAGCTGTCTCGTGCCCACCGGGAGTATACCGCTGAGGTTATAGAACTTGTCCACACTATGACGGAGGAGAACATCAAGATCTAGGAACTGACTCATGCTCAATGAAGTATACCGTTAAGGTTATAGTACTCGTCCACACTATGATGTAGGGAAGTGTGATGTTTTAGCTGGGAAAATAAATCCTGGAGCTGCTGGAGAATAGAGTTAAGTCTGGATGATTGTCAGAATTGCGTCTGCATCTGGAGCGTATCTGATTGACAGAATGACATTCGAATCTGGATCATATCTGGACTGTAATTTGAATGAGTGACAGAATGACATCCGAATCTGGATCGTATCTGGACTGTATTTTGAATGAGTGACAGAATGACATCCGAATTTGGATCGTATCTAGACTATAATTTGAATGACAGAATGACATCCAAACCTAGATCGTATCTAGACTGTATTTTGAATGAGTGACAGAATGACATCCGAATCTGGATCATATCTGGACTGTAATTTGAATGAGTGACAGAATGACATCCGAATCTGGATCGTATCTGGACTGTAATTTGAATGAGTGACAGAATGACATCCGAAAATGGATCGTATCTGAACTGTCTCTAGAAGGAGTCTGGAATAAGTATCAGAATGTCAGCCATATCTGGATCGCATCTGAACTGTCTCTAGAAGGAGTCTGGAATGAGTATCAGAATGCCAGCCATATCTGGGTCGCATCTGAACTGTTTCTAGAAGGAGTCTGGAATAAGTATCAGAATGTCAGCCATATCTGGGTCGCATCTGAACTGTCTCTAGAAGGAGTCTGGAATATGATGATCTTTGCCTATCGATTGATCTTTCCTGAAAAGGTAAAGAGTTAGTTGTATGCAATGACATGATGTATGCATTGTCATGATGTATGTATTGTGTAATGATGTTCTCAAAATAAAATGAGATTTGTGTCATATGTATTTTGTATGCATATGTTATGAATGTTGTTGAAGTGTAATTTTGTCTTGGAGAATAAATTCTTGACAAGTGTTGGGGAGTTATTAAATCCTGGACTGTTGTTGAAGAGTAGGTATGTCTTCAAACTTTGCTTAGAATGTTTCCACCGGGGATCCCTTCTTTGTTGTTTGAGGAGAACTCCGTTGGGGGATATTGAAAACTCTGTGGGGAGTATGTTTATTTCATCTTGGGAAAAGAGTTTAGGAGTCTTAGTCGTCTGTTGCTCTACTGGGGAGTCGAAGTTGAACTGATATCTGGTCGGGTCCAGGTTTCACAGTAACTTGCTGGGGATTGTAGAGTAGTCTACTGGGGAAGAGGAGTTGTGGTCCTTTGATTTGTAGTAGTCGGAGAGGCAAACTCAAGCTGGGGAATCCTGATGTTGTTGGGGAAATAAACCCTGTCGTCAGTCCGCTAGAGAGGTGACATCTTAGTTGAGGGACGTCTTCGAGGATTCTTGAGGTTGATTCAGCTAGGGAAAGGTTTTCAGAGATTAAACCCTTGCTGGGATGTCATCCTATGAGAAGGATTTTGGGGAGATTTGTCATTGCCCCTAGTAGCAAGTGTTTGTGACATTGCCATAAAATGTTTAATTGTACGTAACCCTTCACTGAGATTGATGTTCAATGCCCCAAGTGACAGAGATGGAGACTTGCCCCTGGTTACTCTGCACTTCTTCAGAGATTTCTTGAAATCTTGACTGGACTGCCCCAGGTGTGCTGGATAGTGACATGTCAAGTCCCCTTGTTGATAGGAGATTTGTCAATGGAAGTGTCATCCTTTTTGAAGTGATCTTGTTCACTGAGAGGGCTTTCGTTCATCGGATATTCATTGTGTGAATTTCTCCGCTGTCAAACAAATAGCCAAATGCAAACAGTGATATTCAAATAATGCAAAGTTTATGCTTGTCTTGAAGTTTTGAAAAATGCGTTTTTTAGCAGAAAACTCTTTATAAG
This sequence comes from Vicia faba, assembly GCA_948472305.1. Lineage (NCBI taxonomy): Eukaryota > Viridiplantae > Streptophyta > Magnoliopsida > Fabales > Fabaceae > Vicia > Vicia faba. The sequence goes on along the minus strand of CATIWC010002249.1, from coordinate 41,575 downwards.
ACAAATTCAACACAAGATTTAGGGCAAAGCCTTATAGGAGTCAGGATACCTTTTGTAACAGTATGCTTTCGAACTAACCCATGCTTCAGTTAGGAATTTTGAAGGGTTGTAACGTGGCTTGGTTCACGGTTTAAGAAACAAAGGATAAAGGCTCAAAGTATATTTGTACCCACCCGCTCTTCGTGATGTTCTTCAATCCTAAACTCAGTTAATTGTGCATTTGAACTCCAAATGAGTCTGGAACGACGTTTTTGGTGATGGTTCACACAAGTTGGATTTTGGAAGGCAGTCATAATTTTTGCTACATTTTTCATGTTGTCGAGGATTTGTAAGGACCCCGTTCTTTTGATTTGTTATCCCTAACTTTTGCCTGACTGTTCCTGTTTTCGAGATTACAGTCAGCCGCATGCCCCAGCTTTCTTAAGCCTCCTTTATAGGTTTTGGCTCAGTGGGTTTTTTTCTTTTGAGAGATTGACTGCCTATGAGACAAGGAACCACCAATGTATTTTGATTCCAGAGGAATGCTTTTGATGTCGTTCGTTGTATTATGAACAGAGAGTTTTGCGACTTCAATGCACATCTTTTGAATTAACTGAGAGACTACCCTGCCCCAGGTTTAAATTAAAGGTTTCAATTTGTGTTTAAAACAGAAAACTCCTACTTCTTTGGCTCGAAGGGGTTGACTAGGGATTATCTTCCTTATAACTCCAGTGTTTAGGATTTGAAAGAATGCCTGTACATCGTCAGCAAGGTCTGTCCAAAAGCATACTGTATGAGATTATGGCATTGTTTTGTCATCCTCCCTCTAAAGGCTTGTAACTTTTAGCAAGAGTTGAATGTCATAAAGTGAGTAAAAAGCATAGTTTAATGAAAATGATTGGATCAAATCAAGACAAACATATGCAATGCATTAATGAAACAGAGTTTGACATTAACAGATAATTGTTTGAATAACAAAGAGATTACAACTTGAAAATTCAAATGAACAAAAGGCCCTCTCTTGTCAGAACTTGTCACTTCAAATGGTGAGCCTTGGAGGGATGGTAGAAGAACTCAGCCTGACCCTCTTGTGTGAATTCCAATGCCCCTTCATCAATCAGGTTTTGAATTTTGTACTTCAACTTCCAACAGTCGTCAGTATCATGCCCCGGGCTGTTGGAGTGATATGCACACCTTGCATCAGGATTGTAGTTGGGTGAAAAAGTCTTAGGATTCGGATGAGGTCCTACCAACGTTACCAGATTCAATCTCAACTGGTGTTGCAAAGCTTGGGACAATGACATGTTGAGCTTGGTAAACGGCCTCTAATTAACCCGTTGTTTATGGCAAGGTTGTTGTTGGACCCGTGAGGTAGTATCAACTTGGAGAGGTCCATTCTTCACCATACCAAACTCTTGTCTTCTTGGAGGCTGATTAATGATTTGATCCCCAGCCTTGACCGTTTGCTTCATACTATTGTATTTGTCTTGATGAAGCTGGTTGATCATGGTTCTCAACTCTTCTTGTTCCCGAGCTAAGCCTTGGATAAGATCCATCTTCCCCAGCATCTGGGTTTTCATGGCACTGAACTCAGCCTGAAGTTGTTCCAGCCGTTCGTCCTTATTGTCTTCAGCACTTTTCTTGACCAAATTCCCCATGAGGAGTGTTCTCAACTCTTCCTGCCCCTTGGATAGGTTTAGGAAGATTTCCCTGAACTGAGTCTCTTGAGTATGAAGATCTTGGTTGTCTTGTTGGAGAGCCATTGCTGAAATAAACAGCGAGAACATGAGAGACCTGTACTGGAAGACATGTTATGCAATGATATGTATAATATATGTATGCAATGTTTTCAAGGATCTTGCGGGGTAAACAAGAAACTGTTTGAATCTGGTAGCTTGATTGAAGGAACTTCATGTTACTGAGAGTCCTTCCTCAAGAGTCAAGCTCACCATATCGAGTGGGTCATAGCCCCTGACTCAAGTTATCATGCTTTGATTTCTAGACAACCTTGGCTAGAGGAAAATAAATCCCCTTTGCCCCTTGCTAGCCATTTGATTTACCATAACCTGCATCACAGACCCTTGAGATCCTTGAAATGGTTAAAGAAATGCTAAGGCATGATGTTATGATGTGTATGCTATGCGTTTAAGCACAAGTGTGAGGTGATGCAAGTAAGCCCTGCAATAAATCCAAAATATTGGATAAGGACTGTAAACAAAACCTGCAAGGAACTCATGTTGTCAGATAACAAATATGTGCAAGTAGTTCCAGTTTGAAGGCACACAAGTCACACAAAAGAGCCCTTAGATTTTAGGCTTGCATGAGGTTTCATAGGTATGTACCCTCTTGAGTTTAGTTGGCTCAAAACCTGTCCTATAAATAGTAATCGGGTTCTAAGGAGCTCGATATCATTGGATTATTTTCAATGTTCATCGTTTTGGTTTAGCCATTGAACCAGCGACCAAAATATTCCAAGAAAACAATCCTCAATGAGTGTAGTATCGAGTATCTACCAACTTCGGACTGCACCAAAGTCGGTCATCTCACTACCCCTAAAAAAGGCCAAGATGGTCAAGTAAGGTTCTAGGTCATTAGTGCTTAGTGATATCACTCAGCGGCCCCGTATTCTCTTTGATTGACTCAAAGGCTACCGATACTCACAAAAATGTCACACTAATATAGCTATTGCTTCAACCGTGTCGGTATACCCCGCACAGTTTCCACAATGTATTGATATCTATGAATGTTTCCCAAATCTAAGTTAGGATCTATAGAACTCCGATACAAGACCACAAAATTAAAAGCATACAAAGAAATACAATTGAAAACACAAGTGATCTAATCCTAAGGTACACCTCACTTATAGTTTTCCCCAGCAGAGTCGCCAGTTCTGTGATCGGTGGGAATGAGAACTGACTGTTTTGGAATGCTGGTTCGCGTTTGCGTTTATTTTCGCAAAGTGTCACGGTAAGCAAGAGTCGTCACTGTCTTTTATTTTATCCAACAAGGAAAGGACAAAAGCACAAAAAAATTCCTTTTCGAGATTGTTTCTCGGGTTCGGGAGGTAGATTATAGAAAGGGAAGGTGTTAGCACCCTTTCTATCCGTGGTTATCCATGGGCTCTTAGGTACTTGCTCACTATGTTTTCAAAAGTTTGTTTTTCTTTGTGTTTGTGGGTTTTGAAAAGAGTTTTTGTTTGAAACTTCGATTTAACTCTTGCTTCTGTCCTCAAGAGTGTAATGAAGTGTTTTGAAAACTTTGTTCGAAAAGTGTAAGTGTGAAAAGTTTTGTTTTGTTTTTAAAATGAGCAAGTACTTAAGAACCTCTACCTACTCAAAAAGGAATTAAATTGTGCTAATGTCCTTTAGACAATGCTATCCCATTATTGAGGAGTAGGTAGCATCGTCGTTGGAGTTTTCGGGTCAATTCGGTTTAAGGGATGTGTGGTCACTAAAGCAACGTTAGGACGCCTTAGCGGTAACCCTAATGTTATAGATCATTTTCCCGAGGCAACCGTTTTGAGGCAACTTATGATCTTGGGACAAAAGGACGACCTCTAAAACATCCTATACTTAATGACCACGTTCGAGGAAACCAAGTGAGGTGTACCCTAGGAGTGGCATGTGCAAGTGTGTCAATTTTCAGTTTATATCATCTTTGTACATGTTATGGTGAGCTACAGTTGATTTAAAGGTTAATCTTGTCATGCAATCCTAGTTAGCATACATCTAAACAGTTAATATATGTACACGAATTTAAAGTGTGGGAATTGTAAATCCTACGCTATTACAAAGCTTCGGCGAGGGGGATTATTTACATGTCCAAAAATTGGGGGAATAAAGCAATAAAGTGTAAAGGTCCTTAGCTAAGCTATTACAAACCAGTAGACAATTATAATAAAATAAATGCGCGCAAATCTAAAAATAACCTCTAAAAATTCTAAGAATAAAATCTTTTTGTTGTTTTATTTTATTTTGAGAAAATGATCTAAATCTACTTGATTTTAGTTTTGGAAAAATGTTAAGATAATTAAAAGGTTAATTAACAAAGTTAATTTTAAAAATAAAAAACTAGCCTAATGTTTTTGTGGTTTATTTTTATTTTTATGTTAATTAAAAAAGATAAAAAGATGTCAATGAAAACAAAAATAAAATACAAGGGGGGATCCTTCGATCCAGGGAAAAAAAGAGCTTAGAGCCAAGGAGGGAATGGCAGCTTCGATCCAAACAGGGTCAGGGTTCTTTCGATTGGGCAAGGAAGTAGGCGTAAACAACCTTCGATCCAGGGAAGGGGATTTCCCTTCGATCATGGGAAAAATGCCTTCTTCGATCCAGGAGGACTATGGGAAGCTTCGATCTAGAGAAGGTGTCTCCTTCGATCTGGGATGCTATACCTGCAAAAGTATGTTAGCAAAATAAAACTCAGGGCTTGGTATCAAACACCAGGCCCTTCGATCCTGCGTGCGATGAGTCTTTTCAGGCTAAATCTGCAGCAAATGTTAGCAAACGAAGAACAATACCTAGGGCTAAACCTAAGCCCTTGGATTCTGTCTAGGATGGCAAATCGAATGGGATAGAAAATATGGAGGTGTTATGCAAAATGGAAAGTTTTGACAATTTACCCTCTCTTACCAGCAGATTGAATCTTCGATTTGGGTGTTGGCTGGATGGGAGCACTTTCAATCTGAGGGCTTCTGGGCGTGTGCATCTTTGATCTGAAGGACGGCTTTGGCTTGGAAAATTCTGGCAACCTTTGATGGATTGTATGGGCAGCGCCTCTCCAATGTTTCCTGTTTCTTTTCTCTATTTTTTATGTGTGTTTTTCCCCGTCCTTGGCACTGTATGTTGGCCCTATATTTATAGGAGTGTGGGGGTCTAGTAACGGCAAGAGACAGCCATTTAACCAGGCCATTAAAGCCATGAGACAAGAATCAGACACATTAAATAATTTCCTTTTTTGAAACATTCGTGTCTCTTGAATGAACCTGGACACTTTTGAATTTCGAATGCCTTTAGGCCATGCTCTTCGATTGGTCTTGAATTGCCTCCTTCGAATGGGACTCCTTCTGCTTCGACTGCTTGATTTGAAAAGAGTCACTCTGGTCGAATCAGCTCTTTAGGAACAGAAAAGGCAAGAATCTGGCCTTTAACTCAAGAATTAAATCCATAATCAGCATTTAATTATTTCTATATTTGTAAGGGAAACATGCCATTTTCTCATGTTCAGTGTAGCTGGACATGTTTTTTTGAGTGCCCTCTTGATGGCCTCTTTCAACTAGCATGGAAGGAGTTCTTCAAATGGCCCTTGTCCAAACATCAATCGAAGGGTATTTATTGAAATTCCAATCGAAAGGCTTTGTTAACAGGCCAATCGAAAGGTGTTGTTCATGCTAATCGAAGGATCCCTTGACATGCCAATTGAAATGCTTGGCCTAGGGTGCCAAACGAAAGGGTCTTTTGGAATTCTAATCGAAGGGCTTTGACATGATGCCAATCTAAGTGCTTGTCCATAATGCCAATCGAAATGCTTGTCCATAGTGCCAATTGAAATGCTCCTTCAGAATGCTAATCGAAAGGTACTTAAAGCACCACTCAAAAATTTTCTTTTTCCTTAGGCAAGAGTTTGTGATCAACCATGCAGGGGGAAGACTTTGGGAAACATGAGAGGGAAAATTTTGGGGTGCAACAAATATCATATCAAATCATGAACCTTCAATGCACATGGATTCAAGCCCAAAGGTTAAACCTAATTCATTCTATAACACTTGTACAAGCCAAACAGATCAAGAACACGCCCTAAGGACTGCAGAAACGGCCAACTCAGAATTGAAAAAAAGTGTGAAAAGTGAGAGATCGAATTCTTGTTTGGAGGCATTTTCAAGGCAAAAGCTTGACATAGCTCTCTTGCTGGCAATCTCTTGAAGCTGTAGCAATCAAAACCAAGTCCTAAAACCTCCTAAATCGCGCTGTAAGTCATCACGAATACACCCCTGTACATGAAAACGTAACTCATCATTCTTGCATCTTTTTGCCAAATTTCTTGTACATTCATGCTTGCCATTCAATTTCCAGTGATTCTGTATTATTTAATTTTGTTTTCATGACTTATAGCCCTGTATCCAAAGCTAGGGTTCGTATTCTTGTTTTTTGGGCATTCTTGACACAGGCATAATCAGGACCAATAATGGCCATGGATGAGTTCAGGAAAGCAAGACGGACATGATGATGATCTTAGCTTGCGTTTACATGGCCTAGGATGGATTTTTGAAATACCCCACGAATCTTCCTGCGGATAAAAATACGCAGGTAAATAACCAGGGATCTGTTGGAGAAGATGATAACATGGCTTGCTTCCATTGGCTGTTTCAAATAGTTTAGCGCGTTTTTTCCCCCAACATATTAGTTGATTTGTCCATATAATATTTGTTGTATATTCTATTAACAATTATGCAACATGGTTGAGTTGGCAAGGGAGGCGTGTCATTGAGCATTGGGACCTGGGTTCGAATCCCAGGTCCCCCAAAACCTTTGTACAATTTTTTTCAGGCAATTGCATGGGACTCAGCAAGTGTGGACTATCATGTTCCTCATCCCATCAAATGCCAAGTGGCCTACAAATCCAATCCAGGGGCCCAGATTGCATGCTCATCATACTCCCTGGTCAAAGACACGCATTGGATTCCAAAAGTCAAGCAGGCTGAACGCTTTTGGGCCTGGAAATTGCCAAGCATACACCCAGATTCAGGCCCAAACCCCCCTTTGGTTATTTCTTTTCTTTTAACATTTTATTTATTTACTTATTTTATTTTATTATTCTTAATTAATTATTAACCCAATTAACACTTTTTTTTTATAAAATCAGAAAACTTAAAAAATAATATTTTTATTAATTTCACTATTTCATTATTTTTGTAAAAAAATAATTTAATCAATTTAGTTCTTTTTAATTAGGTATAATTTTAACATATTTTGCAATAAATTAAAATCAATTTAGAATATTAGGTTTTTAATAATTTTAATCATATTATTTTATTTCCTTAAATATAAAAATCCAAAAATATCTCTTTTTTATTAATTAATTAATTAACTTAGGTTTAATTAAATTTAATTCAAAAAATAACAAAAATATGCTTTCTTTAATAAAAAAGGGTCATAACCCTAAAAATGTTCTGATTTAATTTTCTCGCACGCGTATTATATTTATCCAATAATGTAATTGCTTCGGGAATGTAATAGTTTTTAAATTAGTACTTTATTTATTTATCGCTTTTATTTACTTTCCGCAATTTAAATTAAAGGGTTTGTCTTTGGCGATGTAAATACCCGACGCCTTGTAATAGCTTAGAATTATTTTCTGCAATTTAATTTTTGCACAATTTTAATTGTTAGATGTTTGATAAATAGGCAATGCATGACAAGATCAATCTTTAACTTAAAATCAACAATAGCTCACCCATGACATGTACAGATAAAATTAACCGAATTGATACACTCGCACGTGCCACTCTTAGGGTACACCTCACTTGATTGCCTCGAACGTGGTCATTGAGTATAGGAAGTTTTAGAGGCCGCCCTCTTGTCCAAATATCATAGTTGCCTCGAAACGGTTGCCTCGGATAAAATGATCTAAGACATTAGGGTTACGGCTAAGGCATCCTAACATTGCTTTAGTGACCACACGTCCCTTAATCGAATTGACCCTTAAACCCTAACGGCGATGCTACCTACTCCTCAATAGTGGGATAACATTGTCTAAAGGAAATTTGCACAGTTTAATTCCTTTTTCGAGTAGGTAGATCGTTCTTAAGTTTTTGCTCCTTTTAAAACAAAATAAAACTTTTCGCACTTACACTCTCTTCAAAACAAAAACTCTTTCAAACCCACAAAAACAAAGAAAAGCAAATTTTGAAAACACAATGAGCAAGTACCTAAGAGCCCATGGATAACCACGGATAAAAAGGGTGCTAATACCTTCCATTTCTATAATCTACCTCCCGAACCCGAGAAATATCTCAAAAAGGAATTTTTCTGTGCTTTTGTCCTTTCCTTGTTGGATAAAATAAAAGACAGTGGCGACTCTTACTTACCGTGACATTTTGCGAAAACAAACGCAAACGCGAACCAACATTCGAAAACAGTCAGTTCTCATTCCCACCGATCACAGAACTGGCGACTCTGCTGGGGAATATATAAGTGAGGTGTACCTTAGGATTAGACCACTGTGTTTACAATTGTATGCTTTGTATGCTTTAATTTTATGGGCTTGTATCAGAGTTTCTATAGATTCTAACCCGGATATGGGGGTACCCTTTAGGTAAGTAGCAATAAACTATGAGGGATCTGTACGGCGTAGACCGATACGGATGAAGCAGTAGCTACGTTAGTGTGGTACTTTAGTCTGTACCGATATCCCTTGTGTTGGAACAAGGAGAATATGGGTCTTCTAAGGGGTCATTAAGCACCAACTGACCTTAGAACCTTAAATTGACCAACTTGGCCATAGAACAGTAGCAGTATGCTACACTCATTGAGCCTAAACTCTCGCGATGATTCCGGCCGCAAGAAAAGGTTGCTAAACTGGAATTATGACCGATTGAGGGTAGTCAGTGATATTGAGATCCTGTAGAACCCGATTACTATTTTTAGGACAGGTTTAAACCAACTTAACTGAAAGAGGGTAGTACCTAAGCTCCATGCCAGCCTTAAATCTAAGGGCTCTCAGTGTGACTTGTGTGCCTTTACCATGTTTGCTTATTGTGGATACTTGTGGTTTGCCTTTATCATGACATCATGACATCATAGCATTGCATACATCTTGCATAAGGACTAACCTATTTCAAAGACAAAAGGGTTTCATCTTTGCTCTGTTTTGTAGGTCATCATGATGCCCATGCGTAAGAATACCATCCGGATCAACTTTGTCCAAGTCCCTACCTTGCTTAAAGAGTTGGTTGCCAAGATGCCTGACACTACTTCCTTCATCAGGAGGCATGGTTCTCTTCTCAGTTTGGTCACCTCCAAATTGGACGAACAAATGATGAGTGTCTTGGTCCAGTTTTATGATCCGTTGTACCATTGCTTCACTTTTCAAGACTATCAGCTGGTTCCTACCCTAGAAGAGTTCTCTGAGTTGATCGGTATCTCTATTTTGGAGCAGACCCCGTTCACTGGGTGGGAAAAGACTCTTAGGCCCGAAGAGATTGCTGCAGCCCTTCACTTAACCAAATAAGAGGTAATGGCTAACTGGGAGACTAGAAGTGGAGCTAAGGGTTTTCTTACTAAGTTCTTGGTTGGCAAGGCTAACTATTTCTGGGATAGCCTAGACTTTAAGGCCTTTGAGGATATTATGGCTCTCTTGATTTATGGCTTGGTATTGTTTCCGAATCCTGACACTTTTGCTGATATTAATGCCATAAAGATCTTCATCTCTCAGAACCCTGTACCCACTCTCTTGGGTGACATCCTTCATCAGCTATATGCTCGTACTGCCCAAAAGCGGGGAACTTTGATGTGTTGTGCTCCTTTATTGTCGAGATGGTTTATTTCGCACCTCCCTAAGTTCGTGCTGAAGAACAAAGAAGGAATGGGCTGGGCTTATAGGGTGATGTCTCTTTCTAATAATGACATTATCTGGACTCTCAAAGGTATGGATGAGGTGACTATCATTGATCGCTGTGGAGAGTATCCCAATGTTCCCCTGCTAGGAACCCATGGAGGAATTTCTTATAACACATGCTTAGCTCTCCGTCAGTTTGGAAGAGCCAGAAGAGAAGGGCCTCATGAGATGTTGATGCCTCATATCATCTTTGATTTTCAGGGAGATAGCGACGAGCTACATCGTAGGTTCATAAGGGCTTGGGACAGAGTTCACCAACCTGATCCACATGAGTTGGGTCCAAAGACTTCTCTGCCAATGGAGCTATATCTTAGATGGGTCCACATCCGTGCCCATAAACTAGGTATGCCATATGAAGCTGTCCGTCTTGTCACTCTTGAAGTTGCTAATGAAGAAGGGGTTCTTCCAACCATTCTCCACCCTTATATGCCCACTGACATTGGGGCACTAAAGAGGTCTTGGATGCAATTAAGGAATGAACGGGATTCTTACCGAGAGAAGTTCAACGAGCAGGAGTAGAAGATCCAGAAGCTGACTAGGCAACTGGAGAACGAGTGGATCCTGAATGATTATGTCCGCACTGAGAAGAAGAGACCATGGGAGCATTGATGGACCTTTGATGATTTCCTTTACAGTTTTTATTTACCTTTCAGTATTTCCATTCTTGTAATGCCTAAAGGGCAATTTGTTGAACAATTTAAATTTTAAAGTTTAAATCTAATAAAGTGTGTTTCTTTTCTTGTTTACATATTTGAATCCCGATTGTCTTTGAAATCATAAATCATACGCATTTCATCCCATGCACTTCATAAACAGGTACCCTTTACAGGTCTCTTATCTTCTTCGTTGTTTATTTCAGCGATCATCATGTCTACTGAACCTTCAACTAAGCAAGCCATCAAGGCCCTCCAGGCCCAGAATGCCCAATTTCAAGAGTTGTTCATGAATCTAGCCAAGGGTCAGCAGGACCTGAAGACCTTGATTCTGAAGGAGAAAAAGAAGAAGAAGAAGAGGACCATCCTGTTCAACACTGGATGTAGGTTTTGAAACGGGCTACAGAATGAGGTCGACTTGACCACCTCATCTGGAGGGAAAGATAGTCCACAAGAAAGGAGGGACCCTAGCCCTGTGGTCTCCGACAACGAGACGGACTACGATGAAGAACAGTAACCTCCTGCTGAGGATAAGTACAAACAACTGGAAGACTGTTTGAGCGCTATGGAAATTCAGAAGGTGCCCGGTCTGGACTTCGGAGATCTAGGTCTATAATCTGGGGTGGTGATTCCCCATAAATTCAAGGCACCAGCCTTTGCCAAGTATGATGGAGTTTCCTGTCCGTAGCTGCACCTCCGGTCATATGTGAGGAAGATCCATCCTTACACTGCTGATAAGAACTTATGGATCCATTTCTTTCAAGACAGTCTCTCAAGGACTCAGCTTGAGTGGTTCTATCAGTTGGACGGAGCCAGTATCCGCAGCTGGGAAGATTTGGCTACTGCATTCTATAGGCAGTATCAGTACAACTCCGACCTTGCTCCTACGCGTACCCAACTCCAGGGTATGTCAATAGTAACGGGTGAAGGATTTAAAGAGTATGCTCAGAAGTGGAGAGACCTTGCCGGAAGGGTGCAACCACCTTTGGCTGATCGTGAGCTTGTTGACATGTTTCTGGGGTCCCTGTCTGGTCCATTCTTTAACCATCTGATTGGAAGCTCTTCATCTGGGTTTACAGATCTTATTTTGACTGGTAAGAGGATTGAAGTTGGTATTAAGGCTAGGAAGATACAGAAGGGTGCCTCATCGAGCACCGAGAAGAAGCCGTTTAAGAAAGAGTCTAGTGCTGTCTACAGTGCAAGAAGACAAAATAGACCTGAACACCGCCAAGCTGTCAATGCGGTTGTTATTTCAAAACCTGCTGGTGATCCTCAGTACAATAATCAACAAAAGGACGAGATACCTAAGAGGAAATTCACTCGTCTCAGCATGACCTTATCTCAGATTCTGCCACAGTTGCTGAAGACTAACCTGGTGACTATAAGGGAACCCCTAAAGAATGCAAATACAACGTCACCAAGGTATAACCCTAATGCCCGCTGCGCTTATCACTCTGATAGCCCGGGGCATAATACAGATGATTGTTGGGCATTAAAGAACAAGATACAAGACTTAACTGATGCAAAGGAGATTGAGTTCGAGGTGCACGAGAGGCCTAATGTTGTGACTGCTCCCATGCCCAAACATGGAGTAAATGCTATATAGGAATACTTGTTTGTAGTTTCTGTGGATGACATTGTTACCCCTCTGATGATTGTCAAGAAGAACCTGTTGCTAGCCGGTTTATTTCCGGGCTGTGGCGAAGGTTGCCATATGTGTTCTGTTTTACCTACTGGTTTCCCATTCCTGAAGTCAGGTATCCAAAACCTGATGGATAATAAGGAGATCCTGTTTGAGAAGATTGCTGTTCCTTCCATTCATTATGAAGAAGTTGCCATTATTACCCATTTTCTACAATTATTCCAAGGCTCCCTCGAGGAAGCCTGTTAGAATTACATATGTTCTGAAGATCGCACCTGTAATCATCACTGTTCCAGGGCCCATCCCCTACACCTCTGACAAAGATGTCCCTTGGCACTATGGGGCATATGTTTATGTTCTAGGAGTTAAGCAAGAGTTGGATGCTGATACTGACATCAGCAACATTACTGGACCTGCTAAAGTCACCCGTAGCGGTAGACTTTTCTCACCTGATATTGCTCCACCAACTGTCCGAAGACCTGTCGTTATTACACCTGCAAGTGTACCTACTGCCATTCCTGATCAAGTTCCTATTCTTACCCCTGTCGCTGAGTCATCTGACACTCGGGGAAAAGGGATCATCACTGATGTGCCTGCCCAGAAGGAGGCACCAAAGACAATTATTGTTGAAGCTTCTAAAAAGGAGATGGAAGAGATTCTGAAGATTATTAAGAAGAGTGATTATAACGTAGTTGAGCAGCTGGGGCAAACCGCATCCAAGATCTCTATGTTGTCACTATTGCTGTGCTCAGAGGCCCATGCCAAGGCTCTGATTACCTTCCTGAAGACTGCCCACGTGCCACAAGAGACATCGGCTGATCAGTTTACAGATTGTGTGGCTAATTTGACTGCTGATAATGGATTGGGTTTCTCTGACGCTGATTTGACTGCCAAGGGGAAAAATCATAACGATGCCCTGCATGTCTCCATTGAATGCATGGACACTACTCTTGCACATGTATTGGTTGATACTGGTTCCTCATTGAACGTCTTGCCCAAGAAAGCTCTAGACCGGTTGGATTGCAAAGGGTTGGAGCTAAAACCAAGTAACATCATTGTCAGGGCCTTTGATGGGTCTAAAAGGATGGTGCACGATGAAGTTGATATTCCAATTAAAGTTGGTTCTCAGGTCTTCAATTCTACATTCTATGTGATGGACATTCAGCCATCCTACTCTTGTTTGCTGGGTCGTCCATGGATCCATAAAGTTGGGGCCGTAACCTCAATGATCCACCAGAAGCCGAAGTACCCGGTCAACGGGAAGATTGTGACATTACAAGGGGTGGAAGAGTACATGATCAGCCACCTCAACTCGTTCAGATATGTAGAGATGGATGGGGAGTTCATTGAGACCCCATTTCAGCACTTTGAAGAGGTTCCCCAGACACTGGCATCAGCTGAGACTGTGGTTGAGGATGCTCCTATGAAAATGGCTTCCTTAAGGGATGCCCGGGCTGTTATTGAGAAGGGTGAGTGTGAAAATTGGGGCCGACTTCCTGATTTTACACAGAAGACTAATATGTTTGGTTTGGGTTTCACTGCAGAAGCTCAAAGGGTTGTTCAAAGTGCAAGGATCGGAAGACCTCCCGTGTTCATCAGCAACTCGGGAGTGAATGCCATTGAAGAAGATGTAGAAGAGTCTGAATTCGAAAGCTGGATCTATCCTACGACCAATGGTGGACCAAGCAACTGGACCACAAAGGACTTCATCCATATTACTTTTGTTACCTAGTAATGAACTCTTTTTTTTGAATTTGTAACAGACAATGTTTTGAAACTTTATGGCCAGGTGTCTTACCCGGGGCACCGTGGCTTCATTTGTGAGGGCTTTTGTGTGTCATTTTCATATATCATTAATAAAAACATTGGAAGGTCTTGCATTTCAAATCTTGCGCTCCTTGTCTTTCTTTATTATATATTGAGAAACAGCTATTTACACACACTCACATATACAGGTCCACATCCACTCTGGATCTCACTGGTAACAGCTCTGCTACTGCCAGTTATGACTTCGAAAATCCGATCAACTTAGCCGAAGACGAAGGTGAAGATGATTGCGAAGTGCCTAGTGAACTTGCAAGACTGCTACTCCAGGAAGAGAGGGCCATTCAGCCACATGAAGAGCCAGTGGAAACAGTGAATCTGGGTACTGAGGCAGACAAAAAGGGAGTCAAGATCGGTGCAAATTTGGAGCTTAGTGTGAAACAGCGGTTGATTTAGAATGTTATCAACGCTCCTATGCCCAAGCATGCCCGTGGTGTTAACACTATTGAAGATGATCTGTTTGTTTCTACTATTGATGAACTTGTTACTCTTCTCCGAACCGTCAATAAGAACCTATTGAAGGCCGGTTTATTTCCGGGCTGTGATGAAGGCTGTCACTTCTGTTTATCCCGACCAACTAGTTGTCATTTATTGAAAGCAGGTGTTCAACTCCTAATGGATGACAAAGAGATTTTGTTTGAAAAGACTCTTGTTCCAACTATTTCTTACTTGAGGCACAACGGTCCATTTGTAAGGGTTGTTACCTCATTTTCATATGTCATCAATGAATCATGGATGTTTTTGCATACAAACTTTGTGTTCTTTGTCTTTCTTTTTTACATTTTTTCTTATTTTATTTTTTTCAAAGATAGCTATACTCTTACACACACTCACATTCAAAATGCAGATCCACATCCATTCGGGATCCCATGGGTAACGATTCTGCTATGGCCTTTTGTGATTCTAAAAATCTAATATATCAAGCCGAAGACGAAGGTGAGGAAGATTGTGAAGTGCCAGGGGAACTAGCCAGGTTACTACAACAAGAAGAGAGGACCATTCATCCCACGAAGAAACAGTGGACACAGTTAACCTAGGTACCGAAGAGGACAAGAACAAAGTCAAGGTGGGTGCCAATCTGGAATCCAGTGTCAAGAAGTGTCTGATTCAGTTGCTAAATGATTATGTTGAGGTCTTTGCTTGGTCGTATGAAGAAATTCCAAGACTTGATGCAGATATTGTGGTACATCGTCTACCAACAAAAGAAGACTGCCCTCTGGTAAAACAAAAGTTATGTCACATGCGACCCGACATGTCATAGAAGATCAAAGCAGAAGTTATGAAACAATTCAACGCCGGATTCTTGGCCGTCACCTCCTATCCACAATGGGTCGCCAATGTTGTTCTCGTGCCTAAAAAGGATGGCAAAGTGCGAATGTGCGTGGACTATAGAGATTTGAATTGGGCAAGTCCTAAGGATGATTTCCCACTTCCCCACATCGATATTTTGGTTGACAATACAGCACAATATAAGGTGTTTTCCTTCATGGATGGTTTCTCAGGCTATAATCAAATTAAAATGGCGCCTGAGGACATGGAGAAAATGACCTTTGTCACACAATGGGGCATATTCTGTTACAAGGTTATGCCATTTGGGCTGAAGAACGCTGGGGCAACCTATCAACGTGCCATGTTGGATTTATTTCACGACATGATACATCACGAAATAGAGGTCTATGTGGACGACATGATAGCCAAATCTCAAACCAAGCAGGAACATCTTGACCATTTACAGAAACTCTTTGTGAGACTAAAGAAATACAAGCTGAAGTTGAACACAAATAAATGCACATTTGGGGTAAGGTCCGGTAAACTCCTAGGATTTGTCGTCAGCGGTAAAGGTATCGAAGTGGATCCTGCCAAAGTGAAAGCAATACAAAAAATGCCTGCCCCTCATACTGAGAAGGAAGTCAGAGGATTCTTAAGACAAATAAACTACATTGCCAGATTCATTTCTCACTTAACAGCTACTTGTGAACCAATCTTCAAATTACTGAAGAATGATCAAGTAGTCAAATGGAATGATGAATGCCAAACTGCCTTCAACAAGATCAAAGAATACCTACAAGAACCTCCTGTTTTGATGCCACCAGTCGAGGGAAGACCCTTGATTATGTATCTAACTATTTTGGAAAATTCAATGGGGTGTGTGCTGGGGTAGCATGACGAGTATGGCCGAAAAGAGCATGCTATTTATTACCTAAGAAAAAAGTTTACCGACTATGAAACAAGATATTCACTGCTCGAGAAAACTTGTTGCGCTCTGGCATGGGCTGCTCGCTGGCTACATATTTGAGAAGCATGCCCTCTTTAGGAGAATAGCAAGATGGCAGATGATCCTGACGGAATATAACGTTCAATATACTACCCAAAAGGCAATAAAGGGCAGTGTACTAGCTGATCACCTTGCTCATCAAGCTGTGGAGGACTACCAGTCCATGAAGTTCGAATTCCCAGATGAAGACATCATGATGGTAAACAACTGCGAAGAATTCAGACCACATGACGGACCTGAACAAGGATCCCAATGGACCCTGGTTTTTGACGGGGCGTCCAACGCACTCGGCAATGGTATAGGTGATGTACTCATATCTCCTGAAGGATGTCACACTCCCTTTACTTCAATACACTACTTCAACTGTACGAATAAAATGGAGCAATACGAAGCGTGAATTTTTGGTCTCAAAGCTGCCATAGATTTGGGGATCAAATCCTTAAGTGTATTCAGAGATTTAGCTTTAGTCATCAGCCAGATCAAAGGGGAATGGGACACCAAACACCCTAACCCTATCCCCTACAAAGAACATGTGTTGACATTAATCCCACACTTTGAGAAGATTACCTTCGAGCATTTCTCGTGAGAAGAAAATCAACTAGCGGATGCGCTAGCCTCAATGTCATCCATGTTTAAACTTAAATGCGATAATGAGGCTCCCATATCACCATTGAACGAATGGATGAACCGGCTCACTGTCACGAGATCAATACTGAAGAAGTAGTGGACCAACCTTGGTTCCATGAAGTCAAGAGGTATCTCGAGGCTCAAGAATATCCAAAGGAGCTTCAGTCAATGATAAGAAGTTCTTAAGGAAATTATCTGCTAAGTTCTTCCTTAGTAATGACATTCTCTACAAGCGCAACCATGACTCTGTTTTGCTCCGTTGCATAGACAAGGTTGAAGCAGAGAAGATCATGGTTGATCTACATAAAGGAACTTTTGGAACTCATTCCAGTGGGAATACGATGGTAAAGAAAATCCTACGGGCAGGTTATTAGTGGTTTACCATGGAAGCAGATTGCTATCAACACTCTTGAACCTGTCACAAGTGTCAGATCTATGCTGACAAGGTGCACGTACCTCCAGTTCCTTTGAATGTCTTGACGGATCCTTGACCCTTTGCTATGTAGGGCATCAATATGATTGTGGAAATCAAACCAACAAACTCTAATGGACACCGCTTCATCTTGGTGGCCATTGACTATTTCATAAAGTGGGTTGAGGCGACTTTTTTCCCTTCCGTGGCCAAGAATGTTATCGCCCGGTTCATCAAACAAAATCTCATCTGTCGTTATGGTATCTAGGACAGGATCATCATAGACAATGGTACGAATCTCAACAACACTATGATCACCGCACTGTGTGTGCAATTTAAGATCTAGCACAACAATTCTTCCCCTTACCAGCCAAAGATGAATGGTGTTGTCGAAGCCGCAAATAAGAACATCAAAAAAATCATACAGAAAATGACAGTACATACAAGGACTGGCATAAGATGCTACCATTCACTCTCCACGGTTATCGTACCACGGCACACACATCAACCGGGGCAACACCCTACTCTATGTTATACGACATGGAGGCTGTCTTGCTTATTGAGGTCCAGATCCCCTCTCTGAGAATTATGAAGGATGCAAGGTTAAATAAAGACGATTGGATCCAAACTCGACTTGATCAACTAAACTTGATTGATGAGAAAAGGCTTACTGTTGTCTTTCATGGTCAGATGTATCAAAAACAGATGATCAATGCTTTCAACAAAAAGGTCAGATGCCAAGTATATTAAGTCGGGAATTTGGTGATCAAACGCATCATACTGCCGCAAGGTGATCCTAGGGGTAAATGGACTCCTACATACGAAGGATCATTTGTGATCAAAAGCATATTCTCTGGTGGAGCAATGATCTTGATAACTATGGATGGTGACGACCTTCCACACTCTGTGAACGCAGACATAGTCAAAAGATACTATGCATAAGAGAGCCACTAGGTTGACACACCTAGGCAAAACAATGGCATCCCGGCGAACCAAAAAGGTTCGAGAAAAAATTAGGGATAAAATAAAAAAATCTGTACACCCGACAAGTTAAAAACCCGAAAGGGAGACTTGGGCAAAAAAGGGTATCTCGATGGACTGAAAACCCGAAAGGGAGGTCTAGGCAAAAGTTAGGGAATTAAAGCATACAACTATGTCCCATTGGATCACCTTTACGGACAACCTTTGGCTTCAACTGACAAACACAACAGTTCTGATCAATCCAATCAACTTCGGACAAGACAACAAATGGACAAGACGCTCAGAGACACGAAGGCTATAGCAGAAATGGAATCCCATGGGATTATTGCACATAGCTATCTTTTCTTTGTACAAAATTTCCATTTTTACAACGACATTCTCTTACTAGGATGTTCGTCTCATTATACAAAATACTTATTCAAATTAATACAAAGATACTCCTTTGAAAGTACAAAATTATCTGTTTTTCTTTAATTTCTATGTTTTGTTTGCGAAAACGTCCAATGATTTATTTTTGAACATATGCATTTGAACGTAACTACTGTTTACAAATAAACAAAAAAATAGAAGACAATCACTATTGGCTTTAAAGAATAAAATAATATCTCTAGACTATTCCATAAATTCCCCACAATGTGCAGCTTAATAATGTCAAGCTCTCAAACATCCCCAGCAGAACAAAACTTCCAGTTATCACTCCCAGGTAGAAGTCTCCAAATTTCTCAGGATTCCCCAACAGGAGTTCACAAGTAACACACAACGTTTACCTTACAATAAAGTTTATTTCTCTACCAAATAGAAACTCATCAACTCGTCAGCACTTCAAAACATGAAGACTTACACTCCACGTCCCCAACAGCAGTCATGGATTTATTTTCCCTAATCCAACAGTATTACAACAGCATAGCTTACATATCCATACATCACACCCATACGTCATGACATTGACAACACGAACGCATACAACATAATCTCATTCATTTTATTAAGAATATCATTATACAATGCATTTCATACATCATGACATTGCATACAACTAATGTTTCACCTTTTCAGGAAAGATCAATAAGTAGATGGCTATTATCAACAATTTGCAAAAAGGTCAGAGATTGATACCTGAGATAAGCCAGGACAATTATCTATACGACCAGCTAAACAATCCTACACAGATTCAACTTTCAGATACAGTTTAGATACGCTCCATATACAGATGCCATTCTGATACTCATTCAGATTCAGCTTTCATATATAGTTCAGATACGCTCCAGATACGGATGTCATTCTGATACTCATTCAGATTCAGCTATCAAATACAGTTCAGATACACTCCAGATACAGATGCAATTCTGATACTCATTCAAATTCTCTTTCAGACACAATACAAATATGCTTCAGATACGGATGCCATTCTGATACTCATTCGGATTCAACTTTCAGATACAGTTCAGATACGCTCAAGGCACATATGCCATTCTGATACTCATTCAGATTCTCTTTCAAGATACAGTACAGATACGCTTCAGACACGAATGCTATTTTGATACTCATTCAGATTCTCTTTCAAGATACAATTTATATACGGTCCATACACGGATGCCATCCTGATACTCATTCAGATTCAGCTTTCAAATACATTTCAGATACGCTCCAGACACGGATGCCATTCTGATACTCGTTCAGATTCTCTCTCAGGTACAGTTCAGATACGCTCTAGACATGGACGCCATTCTGATACTCATTCAGATTCAGCTTGCAGATATGGTTCAACAATCATTTTTGGATTGCATCTACAAGCCCATCTCTAACATGTTTCCATCACCTCTCCAAATTGAATCTTTAAGCTCATTTCCTACACCATCAACCACCACATCCTCAAGTGCAAATTTCTGGGCACTCTAGTGTCCAATCATCTTCCACCTTCAAGTCACGAATGGCAAATCCACCAATCTAACTCTTCAGGTTTAATAAGATTGAACAGGGGAAGCTGTTGTACCCCAAAATTTTCCCTCTCATTTATCAATTTTTTTCTCACAAAGATCTCTCTTGGTTCAAGACTACACTAGGGTTGACCAACTAAAGACACCTCCTTGAGCATTGATGACCAAAATTAGGGTTTGAGATTGCACAAGTATAATTGAACTTTCAATGCCTCATATTACTTTCATGGATCATTATGGACCCCCAAGATTACTCATGTCAAGTTTCAAGCATTTGATCACACTTTTCCTCAATCAATAGAGCAATTGACCTAAAAATCAGATGTACTGGAAAAAAAAGTCAATTTTGGCCAATTTATAGTCAAACTTCATAATTTTTTATCCACATCAACATTATAAACTCATATGTGTCATTTTATCAAGTTTGGACCACAATTAATGAGGGAAAAATGGTTTGAAGCATGGTCAAAATTAAGGTTTTTACTAGGGAAAGGCAATTTCTGATTTTTGACCTAACAAGAGATCAATTGGTTTGAAGCATGATCTCAAGAGTTCAATTGCATCATTTTGACCTAATGGCATGACCCAAAACGTTGCTCAAGATCAATTGGATTAATAGTGAATTTTCAGTCAACTAATCAAAAGTCAACTGTACACTGAAAAGTCAAACTTTGACTTTTTGGTAAAATCGAATGTTAAAGATCATAATTCATCAAAACATGTCAAAATATGAAACTTATTTATCAAGAAATAAAAAAGTCAAGATTTCATTTTGAAAATTCAAAGTTTTCTAACTTAGAAATTTTTCTAAGTGTTTAAAACTTCATGTTTTTTCACAACTTTGAGCCAATTTTTCACCATGATGCAAGATGATTCAGAAGAAACTTTCAACATGAAAGTTGTAGATCTCCATGATATCTACAACATTTATTTACACAACTTCTTCTAAAAATGCTTGGATCTCATGTTGTTAATTCATAAAATCATGGTCTTGAAATTGAACACTTAGTGAAATTTTGCCCTAGTTTTAGTCAGGATTTTGATCTAACTTCATGGAACTTTTTCATATAGTTCCAAGGGGAATTTTCAAAAGTGATTAAAAGAGGGGTTGTATAGCACATTACAAGATTTCCAAAATGTCAAAGAACTCCTTGATATCATTTGTGAGCAATGAGAATCAAAGAGATGAAGTTAGGGTTTTCAAACATAAATTACAAGCCATTTCATGATGAATAAAAATTCAAATCCAAGCCTTGGCTGCATAATCTTTGCTTTGCAGGCCTCAAAATTGTTTGTCACTCCATAATTAAATGTTTACATAACTGTTAGAGATTTAATCAAAGCACTTGAGCCTTTATCCAAGTTATATTTCCATTTATGGCACAAAGTTGCCATTTCCATTTTGGTAAAGCACTACTTTTGCAATTGTCAACTTCTTGAGTTTTGCACTTGTTCTTTATGCACACATAACCCATATAAACTAAAATCAATGTGTCTAAAGCCTCTTTGAACTCAAAACATGCTTGTATAATGCTTTGAGATTTGTCTTTTCACTTTTCTTCAGAAGCAAGTTATAGAGCCAAAAGGCCAGAACTCAGAAACCTTGAGTGCATTTGATCTCTAACCTTTTCCATACATATACACAAGTCTATTGCAACATAACACACGAATTCTAAAACCCCAAAACACTCTGAAACACTCTGCAACTCAGAATCTGCCATAACTTGACAGTTTTGAACCTCACATAGCCATCTCCAAATCCACTCATACGTATTGAGTTTTAACCATGCAAACAATTAATATACATCATATCAAAGTGATCCAGACCCCTTTTTCCTCACTGTAACTCCTCCATCACTATCCACCATTTCCAAATTTGAAGCATGCGACTTGACTTGAGTTGGAGTTTCAGCCATCCTCAAAGAAAAGTAGGAGTTGGAACACACTCAAGGAGGTCCAGGCAAGCTACAGAAATCATCAGGCCATCATAAAGGTTGCTCAAACTCCATACACGACTCCAGCTGCAAGAGGTATGTTTTTAAACTTCTATCTCTTCATACAAGCATCATTTAATTCTGATTTGTTAAGATAAAATGTAGATATCATTGCCACGAAGCTGTACATATCCATAGTTTGCATTTATATGGCCTGAGCTTAGAGAATTTTAGAGTTGAAGTTTCTGAAATTTTTAGGTTTTAAATTAGGGCCAGAAAAATTCTCATTCATCTTTGACTGTTAGCTTACGTTATTTACATGGTTGGATTCGTGGGAAGAAATGCCACAACTTTCATGTTTGAACTTTTCATTTTTGTTTAAAGATGAAGAAGTTACAGATCCTTTGGCTGGAGGTTGAAGATGAAGTGTAATCAGGGAGAATTTTGTGTTATGTATTTATCCGTTCACACAAGTTAACGGATGTATCACCACCCCGGTGGTTAAAGCACACGCCTGTTACCCTTAGGTCCTGGGTTCAAGCCCCAGCGTGACCTTTTGCATTTTTTTTCATTATTTTTGACATTTTTGAGCTTTTTTGCAGCGCCTGGGCTTCTATTTGGGGCTCTTGTTTTTTTTTCTTTTCACTAACCTTGATTTACTTCAACACCCCCTGGCCCATTTTTATTTAATTATTTCTTTTTCTTTTTTTATTTCATTATATTTTATTTTCTTTAATATTTTTATTATTTATTATTATTAATATTATTATTATTTTTATTAAAAAAAATCTAAAAAAATATTTTTATTATTTACACTTATATATTTTATTTTCTCTATAAAACAAAAAGACTAAAAACATTTTCTTAAACAAATTAATTTCTTTTTCTTAAATAATTAATATTTAGACTTAGGCTTAATTATTATTTTCTTTTCTTTTTTTATTCAAAATTACTTTAGAACTTAGGTTTATTTTAATTAAATAATTTTCATATTATTTTTATTAAGTTAAAACCTTTTCACAAAAAAACCCTAAAATACATTTTTTAAATTAATTTCCTTCTTAATTAATTTAGGTTTAAATTTTGTTTATTTTTCATTAATCATCTCATTTAGTTCGGATAAAACCCCTTTCATAAAAACAACAAAAAATCTTTTCTTTTTTCCATTTATATTCTTGCATTTTATTTTCAATTTTGTACAATATTCAATATGGTTGTAATAGGTAATTAGATTTAATTTTCTTGCAATCCCCATTTGTAAATTTGTACACCCCCTCCCCTAATGATGTAATAGCGTAGTAATTTTACTTTTCGCAATTTATCGTTTTATATAAATGTTAGTAATTAGGGTTTGTATGGAAAGACAAAATCAACAAGTAGCAAACCCTAATTCAAGATAAAAAAACAAAGCATGAAAATCAATACACTTGCACACAAGCACCCCTAGGGTAAATCCACTTGGTTGCCTTAAAAAAAAGACCATATTACGCATATGAGGTATCTTAGAAAAAGACAAGCAAAGTACAAGATCATAGTCCCTCGATGACGCTATCAAAAGTTACCTTTCAAAATGATCTTAGTACCTAAAGAAAAGTGCCAAGATACCTTGCAACATTACTAATCATGGTTATACGATGACCCACGCCCGTCCCCTTTACATCCAAAGATAGGGTTATTTATCAAATCAATGGTAAGATAACAATGTCAAAGGAGAAAGGAAATAAACATGAAAGGCTTTTGAGTATGTAGAATATTCCTAGTTACTTGCTCCATTTCAAAACAAAAACATCCTTGCTATTTTCAAAACAAACACTTACACTTCCAAAACATCTTTCAAAACTTGAAAACATTTTTAAAAAGATCAACACCTTTGTATACATTCTTACGAACGAGAATCATTACAAAAGTTTTCCTAAACAATGGCCTCTTTCCAAAAATACTTTTCAAAACCACAAAAAGCACAATTTCCAACAAAAGCAAGTTATCTAGCAAGTAACTAAGAGCCCATGGAAAATGATGGATAAAAAGGGTGCTAATACGTTCCCTTTTCATAATCTACCCCCCGAACTCAAGAAACAATCTCAAAGGTTTTTCCTGTGTTTTTTCATCTTTTCTTTTGGATAAAAAAATCCGGTGGCGACTCTTACTAACCACAACATTTGCAATCAAACGCAAAACACCCAAGTCAGTTCTCCCACCACATCACACATGGTTTTGAGCTTTGTTCAGGTTTAACGGTTAATTACAATAAAAGTAGGATCATGAGTGTTAACATGGACTCTGTTTTTTTTTTCAAGATACCTAAGATTATATGTCTTATGTTGTTAGCTATATTCCATTATCTTTTCTAGGAATTTAAATTGGTTGTAATCCTAGAAGGCGCCCATCATGGTCGTTGGTTTTAGCCAAGGTACAAAATAAACTTGTCTTTCGAAAAGAAAAAAATCTATCTCTTGGTGGCTGAGTCACCTTGCTGAACTCTGTTTTGAATGCCATCTCGCTTTTCACATTCTCGTTTTACAAAGCTCCAAAAGTTTTTATTCAATGTGCATTTTTATGGAATGGTAAAGAGAATACTAGGAGGATTAATTGGGTGTTATGGTCGCCTATTTGTTTACAGAAACCAAATGGTGGGCTTGAAGTGAAGGATTTTGATATTTTTAATAGAGATATTTTGTGTAAATGAGAGTGGAGAGTCTTGGTTAGAGATTATTCATTGTGGCATAGATTTCTTTCTTTCGAGTACGGGGATATCAAGAATGACATTTTCAATAATTCGCGTTCCCATGTTAAATCTAATCATTTGTTGTGGTGGAGGGATTTCTGATTGTTGTTGAATGTGTGGGGGGCTGAGAATAGTTGGTTTCATATGAGTATTTCTTACTATTTTGCAGGATTTTCAGTCTCTTCTGAACCAGCCTGACTGGTTCATTTGGAGGAGTGTTGCTGCGGGATTTTTAGTGAAATCTACTTTCGGAAGATTGTATGGTTGCGGTGTCTTGTTTTCGATTTATAGCACAAGTTTGATGTCATCTTTAAAGGACGTTTGGAAATAAATTGTCCCTGCAAATATCCAAGTGTTTGCGTGGAGGTTGCTCCATTATAGATTACAAGCAAGGGATGAGCTTTCTAAAAGAGGAGTTATTTCGGAAGTCCATAATCTCGTTTCCCCTTTATGTTTTGGTCCGAGTGAGAGTCACCACCATCTTTTTATTTCTTGTTGTGTTGCCAATAAGGTTTAGTTATCCATATTTGACTGGTTTGCGGTGGTTGGTAACTGTTCCGCTCCTGCTATATATGATAATCTCTTGTTGTTTGCTTCTGTTTTTTCGAAGAGGACAAGAAAAAATTGTAGGATTCTTATTTGGTTATCAGTTGTCAGTGCCATTTGGTTAATTAGAAATGATACTCTATTTAATAAGGAGGTTGAAAGGGAGTCAAGAGATTGTTGTCGTAGCCAAAATGTTAGTTTGGAATTGGATTTGTGCTACATATTTTGGTCAATTTTCCTGTTCCAAAGGTGACTGGATGTTCAATCTGTTTGTAGCTTTGGGTTACCATGTGTTCTTACTTTGTATTAGGTTGAATACCTCTTATGTTTGCTTTAATGCAATTTTCTTACTTATA
Organism: Vicia faba; assembly: GCA_948472305.1. Lineage (NCBI taxonomy): Eukaryota > Viridiplantae > Streptophyta > Magnoliopsida > Fabales > Fabaceae > Vicia > Vicia faba. Next base: position 16,069 of record CATIWC010002249.1, on the reverse strand, counting down.
AAAAAAATTCTAAATAACTCATGAGAATTATATCATTTTTTTAATTAGAAAGTTCGTTGAATCATGCAAGAGAAATAGGCCTTATGATTACAATGGAAGACAATTATGACTTTGGTTAAATCTTGATTTACCCCCATTTTATATAGAAATTTCTTTTATATTTGTGATTATAATATTAAAATAACATGTATGTAATATTATGATCATCATGTTCGCTTTAATGCAATTTTCTTACTTATAAAAAAAATTCTAAATAACTCATGAGAAATATTTTATTTTTTTAATTAGAAAGTTCGTTGAATCATGCAAGAGAAATAGGCCTTATGATTACAATGGAAGACAATTATGACTTTGGTTAAATCTTGATTTACCCCCATTTTATATAGAGAATTTTATTATATTTGTGATTATAATATTAAAATAACATGTATGTAATATTATGATCATAACTATATTAGTAATATGTAAGACAAGACACTGTAGCTATGTAATGCACTTTATTCTGTTGAACCCGTTTATGTGATGATTTTTAATATACTAGCAATGCCATTTATATACATGAACACCGTATAACATATAAGCAAATTGAGTATGTCTGAAATCAAAAGTCAAAATTGTGAAATCTAACTTATAGATAAATCAAGTGCATTAAATTAATAACTTCAATATGTGTTCATAATATCCACATACAGCTGACACATTCAGTAATGTAGGGATATCCAAATAAGAGCCATCCAGATGAAGGCGCTGCTAGGATCGTTAGATGTATGGGAAGTGACTAACGATGGGTTTGAAGAACCATCAAATGCAACGATATATACAGATGCTCAGAATAAGACGTTGAAAAAAACGCGAGCAAGAGACAAAATAGGATTGTACATGCTGTTCAGAGAAGTTGATGAATCAACTTTCAAAAAGATTACTGGTTCGACTACGTCGAAGGAGGCGTGGGACACACTTGAAAAGGCTTTCAGAGGAGCTGATAGAGTCAAGCAAGTTCGCTTGAAAACTCTTCGAGGAGAAATGGAGAGAATGAAGATGAAGGAGACAGAGTCCGAATCAGACTACATTACTCGTGTGCAGACGGTGGCAAATCAACTCAATCAAAATAGAGAAGCAACGTCTGATGCTCGTATTATCGAAAAGATTCTGAGATCTTTGACAGACAAGTTTGAAAATACATTATGCGCAACAGAAGAGGCGAATGACCTTTCTACAATCACTGTCGAAGAAGTCGTTGGTTCGCTTGAGGCACGTGAATAACGCAAAATAAAGAAGAATGAGGAGGCACTTGAGGATGCAGAATCCAACAGAGATGAAAAGGAACTTTTCTCTCAAAATTGGCATGGGAGAGGACATGGTCGTGGAGGACGTAATAGTGGTCGAAGTTACCAAAATAACAACTTCGATAGGGGACAATCAAGCCAACAAAATTGGTGTGGCAGAGGACGTGGCCAGAGAGGTGGTAGATTGAATTACAATAACATTAAATGTTACAAATGCAACAAACAGGGACACTATGCGAAAGATTGCAACTCCTACAGTTTCTACAACTGTGGTAAAACGAGACATCTTGCAAAAGACTGTCGAACCAAAAGAAAGGTAGAAGAAACAAGAAACCTTTCCCTAGAAACAAAATCGAATGAAGGATTTTTGTTAATGACTCAAAAGGAAGAAGAAGCAGAAAATGACACTATGTGGTACCTAGACTCAGGAGCAAGCAACAATATGTGTGGTTATAAGAATTTGTTCAAAGACATAAAGAAAATAGAAGACTGTCATGTTTCATTTGGAGATGCGTCGAAAACAAGAGTCGAAGGAAAATGAACAATTTTCTTCTTGCAGATGAATGGTTTGATAGGATCAATCCAAGACGTGTACTATGTACCAAAACTCAAAGCAAATATTTTGAGTCTGGGACAACTCACTGAAAAGGGCTATTCGATTCTCATGGAAGATCAAAGCCTGCATTTAAAAGACAAGTCGGGACATCTGGTTGATCAAGTCAAAATGGGGAGGAATTGAATGAATAAGTTGAATTTGAGAATCATTCGAGAAAAGTGTTTACATGTCAATATTGAAGACCAAGCATTCTTGTGGCATCTTCGATTTGGTCATCTACACCAGGATGGACTAAGGAGGTTAACAAAGAAAAATATGGTGCATGGACTGCCAGATGTAGAATTCGAAGTAAAATTCTGTGAAGAATGTGTGTTTGGCAAACAGACGAAAACTTCATTCCCAAGGAAGGCAGAATATCAGGCCAAGCAAATTCTGGAATTGATCCATGCTAACATATGTGGACCAATTACCCCAAAATCCTTCAGTGGAAAAAGGTAATTCATATCGTTCATTGATGATTTTTCAAGGAAAACTTGGGTGTACTTTTTGAAAGAAAAATCTGAAGCCTTCGAAGTCTTCAAGAAGTTTAAGATAATGGTTGAAAAAGCAACAGAAAAACACATCAAAGCCCTTCGATCAGACAGAGGTGGGGAATATACTTCGACAGCCTTTATGAAGTACTGTGAAGAGCAAGGCATAAGAAGATTTCTGACTACAACTTACTCACCCCAACAAAATGGTGTAGCGGAAAGGAAGAATCGAACAGTCCTTGACATGGTTCGATCAATGTTGAAGAGCAAAAACATGTCGAAGGAGTTTTGAGCAGAATCTGTATAGTGTGCTATCTACTTTCAAAATAGATGTCCACATTTGAAGCTGGGAGATTTAACACCTCAAGAAGCTTGGAGTGGTCGAAAGCCAACTATATCTCACTTCAAAGTGTTTGGAAGTGTGGCTTATGTACATGTGTCTGATCAGAGGAGAACAAAGCTGGAAGATAAGAGTCAGAAATACATACTCATTGGGTATGACAAAAAAATGAAAGGTTACAAACTCTTCGATTCAATAAACAAAAAGGTGATAGTCAGTAGAGATGTTCAAGTATAAGAAGGAATCAAATGGGACTGGGACAATTCGAATGAGGTTGTGGTCGAAGTACCAGATGCTATATTGAAAGACACTTCGATAGATCCAGAAAACTCTGATGATGAAGAAGGACCCTCACAGCCCAGGTTGCGAAGCTTACAAGACTTGTATGAAAACACAGAAGAAGTACATCTTGTATGTTTATTGGCAGACACTGAAGATGTTAGCTTCGAGGAAGCAATAAGAAAAAAATTTGGAAGGATGCTATGAATGAAGAAATTAATGCCATCGAACAAAATGATACTTGGGAACTTGCTGAGTTACCAAAAGGACGTCAAACAATTGGTGTAAAATGGGTGTTTAAGAAAAAGATAAATGCACAAGGTGAAATCGAAAGATTCAAGGAGCGACTTGTGGCGAAAGGATACAGGCAGAAAGCAGGAATCAATTATGATGAAGTCTTCACACCTGTTGCGAGAATGGAGACTATTAGACTGCTCATATCTCATGTTGCTCAACACAAATGTAAAATACATCAGATGGATGTCAAGTCAGCCTTTCTGAATGGCGTGCTCGAAGAAGAAGTTTACATTGAACAACCCCATAGATTCATGAAAATTGAAAATGAAGGAAAGGTGATAAAGCTGAAGAAGGCACTTTATGGGCTGAAGCAGGCACCACGAGCATGGAACACTCGAATTGACACATACTTCAATGAAAATGGATTTCAGCAATGTCCTTTCGAACATGCCTTGTATATGAAAAAGAAAAAGGAGAAAGTACTGATTTTTGCTCTCTATGTTGTTGATTTGATTTTCTTGGGTAACAATAATCAGATGGTCGAAGATTTCAAAGTCTCAATGACAAAAGAATTTGAGATGAATGACCTAGGCCTGATGAAATATTTTCTTGGTCTTGAGGTTCAACAGGAAGAAACAGGAATCTTCATCTCACAAGAAAAGTATGCGAAAGATATCCTTAAAAGATTTAATATGGATAGCTACAATCCTATTTCAACACCTATGGAGCCAGGAGCAAAGCTTTCGAAATTTGATGGGTGGGAGCGTCTCGAAGCAAACAAATTTCGAAGCTTGGTGGGAAGTCTTCGATACCTCACATGCACAAGGCCAGATCTCTTGTTGAGTGTTGGAATTATGAGTCGCTTTATAGAAGAACCAGTTGTTGCACACTGGAAAGCTTTGAAGAGAATCCTTTGATATGTCCAAGGAATTGTGTCACTTGGAATGTTCTATTTGAAAGTAGAAGAATACAAGTTAACTGGCTACTCTGAAAGCGATTTGTATGGTGACATTGATGATCGAAAGAGCACTTCAGGCTATGTATTCTTCATGTGAAACACTGCTTTCACCTGGCTGTCAAGGAAGTAACCCATTGTAACTATTTCTACCTTTGAAGCAGAATATATAGCAGCATCCTAGTGCGTATGCCATGCAATATGGCTGAGAAGACTGCTGAGCAAGATGGAATCGAAGCAGGAAGCTGCAACAATGATTTGAGTTGACAACAGATCTGCAATCGAACTAGAGAAGAATCCAGTCAACCATGAACGAAGTAAGCACATTGATGTTCGATTCCATTTCATTCAAGAACATGTGAAGGATGGAAGCATCGAACTAAAGCACGTTGCAAGAAAAGATCAAGAAGCAGACATCCTCACAAAACCACTGTCGAAGGGGCTTTTCGATAGAGGCAAGAAAATACTATGCATGATGAATCAAAAAAAATATTTGAATTTATGGGGGAGTTTTGTTGGTTAAATTCAATCAGTCTTGGGAAAATCAAAAGTCAGATTCCCTTGGGCAGGGGGGAAATTTATTCCATTAGGGACCTAGACATGGTTATTGCTGTAACTCTTAATATTCTATCATGTGACTCTATATAAATCACATTGCATCTCATTGTATAATTTAGTTGGGCGAAATCTATAAAGAAGAGACAGTTAACAGTCGACACTCATTCTCTTTTATTTCTTCAATAGAACCTACTATTGATTGCAAACAAATTAGTACACCGTGATAAGCACATCAATAACACAAAATATATCACAGACAAATAAATAAACTCAGAAACACAGTTAATACTGATCTGCAATAATTATGTAACAAAAAATTGAATGAATTAATACCTCAATATATTTAAAAACACAACCACAAAACACATAAATTATTTCCAATTGAATTCACCCAACTAGTTGGTGGAATTTCATTCCTAACAAATTCAAATTCATAAGCTTTATTGCTCGAAGCTAGATTTACTGCATGATCTGACATATCATAATTATACGGTTAAACGAGATTTGAATTTGATTGTCCATTCGTGTTAATCTAAGTCATAACGTGTCAAAGGTTAAACAGGTCAGATTTAGCCAAACCGGAACGAAATAGATCACACATTTCAAGCGTTTACGATCTTCATCGACACATCGACATTTTAATTATGTATGCTAAACAGGGACATGTTAAACTTTGAAATCGAGAATAAATTTTAAAATACTTTAATGCTTGTCAGCATTATTACGTGGGAACCTTGACAATGTTTAACAGGAAATGATTGTTGGTGCACAAAGAAGAGATGAAAGGCCAAAGGAATATATTTAATGATAGCTAAAAATAAGAAATAATGATTTACAGTGAATTACATTCACCTACCTCACTAGGTTATTTATACACAAAATTAGGGTATAATAAAATTCTAAATATCCTTTAACAAAGATATAAAAAGATCTAAAAAGATATTCCTAAAATATAAATTAATATCTAAAAAAGATATTCCTAAAATATAAATTAATTCTAACACCATCCCTTAATTTATATTTTCCCAAAACTGACAACACCAATTTCATCTCTCAAACTAAGAAATTGATCAGTCTTGATAGCCTTTGTTAGAACATCTGCCAGCTACTTCTGGGTGCTACAGTGCACAACTTCTAATATTCCACTCTGAACTTGATTTATCAGAAAGTGATACTTGGTCTCAATATGCTTACTTCTCCCATGCAACACTGGGTTCTTGGCAAGATTTATTACAAACTTTTTATCAATCATCAGCTTCAGAGGTTTATTTACCTCAATCTTTAGACCTTTCAGCAAGTTTAGAATCCACACAGCTTGGCATGCAGTCAGAGCGCCTGCAATATATTCAGCTTCACAGGTTGACAGTGCAACAAGAGGTTGCTTCTTGGAACACCGAGAAATAGAACCTCCCAGAAATTTGAATAAGTACCCAGAAGTACTTCTTCTGTCAACTCTATCTCCACACCAATCAGAGTCTGAATAACTCAAAGATTCAAATTCGATCGTTCTTCCAGATGAAAATAACACTTCATACTTCAGAGTTCCCTTCACATACCTCAGAATCCTGACAGCAACTTGGTAATGAGACCACTTTGGTCTACTCATAAATCTGCTTACCATTCCAACTGTATAGCAAATATCAGGTCTGGTATTACACAAATACTTCAGAGAACCAACTAACTATTTGAAGGTTGTAGCATCCACATCCTCTCCATCAGAATCAGAGTCCAACTTCTGATTCGTATCAGAAGGTGTGATAGAATCTTTGCAATTCTCTAGCTCAAATCTCTTCAGAAGCTCAAGTTCATACATCATCTGATGCAAAATGATTCCTTTCTTAGAGTACATAAATTCCATCACTAGAAAGAAAATCATTTTCCCAAGATCTTTCATCTCAAACGCATTCATCAGAACTTTCTTGATATCAACTATCTCTTATTCAAAACTTCATGTGAGTAATATGCTTCAACATACAAACATACCATAATCATATTAACTTCTGAAGTATGTTGAACATAAACACCATACTCCATCTCACACTTCTGAAACCCTTGTCTCGGGAAAAAGAATCAATCTTCAAATTCCAAGCTCTTGGCGCTTGCTTCAATCCATACACGGCTTTGTGTAATTTGAACACCATCCCTTCCTAATTATTTTTCTCAAATCCAGGAGGTTGTGATACGTATACCTCTTCTTGTAATGGACCATTCAGAAATGCAGATTTTACATCTAAGTGCATCAGAGGCCAATTCCTGTTAGCAGCTATTGCAATCACAAATCTGATTATTTCATATCTTGCTATAGGTGCTAACACTTCAGAGTAATCTAGCTCAGGCTTCTGTAGAAAGCATCTTGCTACTAATATTTCTTTGTGTTTTCCAATTGATCTATCTGGCTTTAGCTTCTGCTTGAAAACCCATCTGACGCTGATGACTTTCTTTGCTTTGGAAGTTCTGTCAGCTTCTAAGTCTTGTTTCTCTATATAACATCAAGTTTTTCTTTCATGGCCTTCAACCAGACTTGCTTCTTAAAAGCCTCTTCCATACTAACGGGTTCAGAGTCTACTAACATTGCATACTAATTAAATTCTCCTTCGGAGTCTACTTCAGTGTCTTGTAACATGTCAAACTCTGCAAATCTTCTTAGGATGCTTCTGACTTTTTGTTTCTTTTAAACTGGAACTTCAGAAACTTGGAAACCAAAACTTTCCCGTTCAGAAGTGCTTGCTTAGGAAATTGGACTTTCTCCAGAAACTTGACTGACTTCAGAGTCTGAATAACCATCGGAGTCAGAGTCAGAATCATCTTCACCTTCTAAATCTTCTTCAGAGTCAGAGTCTTTACCAGCTTCAGAAACATGTGTTTCTGACTTTTCTTCAAGAGTTCTCTCATCAGAGTCAGGATGAGACCTTTCCCAATTCCAGACTTCTGATTCTTCTACAATGACGTCTCTGTTAAACTAAACTTTGTTAGTTTCTGGACAATAAAGTTTGTACGAGTTTGTACTGTGGTACCCCACAAGTAACATTACTTTACTTCTATCATCCAATTCCTGTCTTATGGCTTCTGGGACATGTTTGAAACATACAAAACCAAAAACCTTTAGATGATTAACACTTTTCTTATCTCCAGTCCACTTCTGAACAAGAACTATTTCCTTCAATTTCTTCGTTGGGCATCTGTTCAGCAAATAACATGCAGTGGAAACAACTTCTCCCCACAGAGTACGAGGAAGCTTCTTCTCTTTTAGAATGCTTCTCACCATATCAAGCAACGTACAATTTCTTCTTTCAGCAATACCATTGTGTTGAGGAGTATATAGAGCAGTAACCTCATGCTCAATTCCATTCTCCTCACAAAACCTTCTGAATTTTGTGGAGTTATACTCACCACCACCATCAGTTCTAAGAATCTTCAGAGTCTGGCTACTGTGATTCTCAACCTTCAGTCTGAACTTCTTGAATTTATAAAACACCTCGTGTTTGAACTTTATGAGATATAACCATGTCATTCTGGTGAACTCATCAACAAATGACGCAAAGTATTTATTCTCTCCAGTTGATACTTCTGGAAATGGACCACACACATCAAAATGCACTACTCCCAAGGCATTCTTTGCTCTTGGAGATACTTCTGATGTAAATGGAAATCTTGGTTGCTTCCCTTTCATGCGCACCTTGCATGACTTCTCAGACTTCTTGATTGTAGGAATTCCATGTACCAGATTCTTTGATTTCAGAAGTCCTAAGCTTTTGAAATTCAGATGACCAAATCTTCTGTGCCACATCTGACCCTCCTTGACAACACTTGTTGCACTAAGGCATTCAGAGTCTGCAGTTCTAACATTCACCTTGAATGTTTTGTTCCTTCCCTGTTCTGACTTCATAATCAGCTTCTGATTATAGTAATACAGCTTTAGAAGATTATCCTTCATGGTAACCGAAAAACCTTTCTCAACCAGTTGTCCCACACTTATCAGATTGCTTTTCATGCCAGGTACATACCATACATTTTGGATCACTACTGCTTTCCCATTGTTTAGAATGATTCTGACATTTCCCATACCTTCTGCATTGAGATATTTATCATCAGCACATCTGATCTTTGTACTCTTCCCATAATCAAAATCAACCAACCATTTCTTATTTCAAGTAAGATGGTTTGAACACCCTGTGTCCATATACCATAATTTTTATTAATTCATATTATCAGATTTAGAGGCCAACAATAGCACAGGTTCATCATCAGACTCTCCTCTGACTATATTTGCTTTTTCTGACTTCCTTTCTTTGTTTGACCAGCAATCTTTGGCATAGTGACCAAAGTTCTTGCAACAGTAACACTAAATATTCTTCTTTTCAGACTTCTCCTTTTCCTTCTGGACATTCTTCTGCCTATCAGAGTTTGAAGCTTCTGACCTTTCACCACCATTATTTTTCTTCCTAGCTTCTGACCAAGTCTGCTTCTGATACTTCTTCCCAGAAGTTACTTCCAGAGCCTGCTGCTCTACTTCCCTCTCAGAAGTTCTCGCAGTCATACGCAACTCATGTTCCTCTAGACTACTTTGCAGATCTTCAACTCTCATGATGCTCAGATCTTTGGAATGTTCAATTGCTACCACAATGTAATCAAACTGAGAATTTAAAGATATCAAGATCTTCTCAATGATTACTTGTCCAGAAAGGGTTTCTCTACAAGCTTTCATCTCATTAGTGATAAGAATCAATCTAGAGATGTACTCAGACACTTTCTCGTTGTCCTTCATGTTGAGATTTTCATATTTATTTCTGAGAGGCTAAAGCTTCACCTTCTTCACTGATGTGTCACCACCGTAACATCTAACCAGTGTGTCCCACCCAGCTATTGCTTTTTCAGAATCAACAATCTTCTCAAACACAATCGCATCCACACATTGATGGATGTAGAACCACGCCTTCTGATCTTTCTTCCTTAGTGCCTTCTGTGTCATCTTTTGTGCCTCTGTTGCGTTTTCTTCTAATAGATCATAGCCATCGGTGACAAGATCTAACACATCTTGAGAACCAAACAACACGTGCATCTGGATCTTCCAAAGATTCCAGTTTTTGCCATCAAAAACTGGAAGCTTGGAATGGATATCGCCGTCATTTCCATTCATCTTCTACCTTGTGTAATTTACGCAGAAACTCAATAAAGCAGTGTTTCCCAAATTAAACAAATTCAGAATATTGTAATTCTCAATCACACAATACTTTTCCCGTGGGTTTCGAACTGGAGCTCTGATACCAATTGTTAGTGCACAAAGAAGAGGTGAAAGACAAAAGAAATATATTTAATGACGGCTAAAAATAAGGAATAATAATTTACAATGAATTACATAGACCTACCTCATATGTTATTTATACACAAAATTAGAGTATAATAAAATCCTAAATATCCTCTAACAAAGATATAAAAAGATCTAAAAGAATATTCCTAAAATATAAATTAATATCTAAAAAAATATTTCTAAAATATAAATTAATTCAAACAATGTTAAAGTTATTAAATTTAACTTTATTGACTTTTAAAACATTTTACAAGGGCCTCAGCAGATACTTAAGAGACAAATGTAAGTGATTCAAAAAGTGAAGAAAATTCAAATCAAGACATAATTCAGATGGAAGAAAACATCACTCAATTAAGACGCATAACAATTCAGCATAACATGAGAGTCATACACATAAAGCACATCTAGGGCAAGAAGAGTCATCAAACTCTACACATAAAGGAAAATATGCACAAGAAAACACAACATATCTAGAAAATTTAAGCACATTAGTTTACAGATACAATTCAAACTCACATGACAGAGGGGATTTAAATTCTCTATTTTAATATACCATTACGACTAAATTGACACTTCGTTGAGGGCATTACATGCTAGGAATTCCAAATAGTAATATTAAAAGCAGATTGTTATAGAAAATAATCTAAATTATTTTATAACTCAAATTAGTTTTCACCTGGCAGCAGAAGCTTCATTGACCAAAGCAAATTTGATCAGCTCTTCGCTTTTGCATACTTACAACTTCTGATTCTGTGATTTAGGAAATTTGTAAAACCACCAAATCAAAATTAGTTTTCATGTCTAAATTTTCAAATGAGAAAATATGAATTATCGGTTCTGAGGGATTTCATAGGATTATCTATCTCCTTATCATCCAATGGTCTCTCTAGACTCTTAGAGAAATTTGCACATCTTGAATATCATTGAACTTCATCTTATTAGAATCAAATCATAATAATCATTGAGAGAATCTTTAAGAAATTCCTTCTTTGGAGAATGATTTGAACTAGACTTCAACCATCTTGTGTTGTGTCTTCAATGTTCATAGTCACATTTCAAACAAATTTATTTTCTTTCGAAGATATTTCCTGCAAACAAAATAGCTTTATTTTGTAATAAAGAATAAAAAACATTAAGCAAGAGAAAGCGAGAGTATAAAACACACACCCGCACGTAAAATAAAGAGAAAAATAAGCCTAGATGGATTCTATTAAGCCTTCTTGAGACCTATTGTTTAAGCACAAGCTTGTGTCATTGGTACTAAGAGATGTGTCAACTGGTGCAACAAGGCTAGATAAGCACCGTCTGGTGACAATGAGGTAGTATTTAGTATTTATTATTATGATGAGTGATTACATTGTTTTCATAATGATGATGGTAATGGAAAATATAACAAAATATGATACTCTAGTATAGTATTTATAAATGAATTCAATTAACTCACTAAGCTTTGCGGGAAGCTCGTCAAGCAATTTAATGTGAATTTTAGACTTCCTCAATGCATGCAACACCTGTTTCCTCTAAAAAATATGTCCCTTGCGTTATTTCCATTCTCCTCCTAGATTTACATAGATGCTTGTATTTGTAGCTCATCAACTCACTCAGATAACCTTAATAGCCTCAACTTAGCGATATTATCTGCATTTAACAGTCAATTATTAGTTTTATATCTTTAAAGTAACTCGTAATTCTTATTTTTATACATGCTCAAACTCTAGCAAAGGTCACAAACATCAACAAAGTTATAAAGCACGGACAATCAGTGTCTGACATGGATACTGACATAATACCATTTTTTAGAGACTTCGATGCTACATAGCAACAAAGCATTTCATCACTAGATAGGTTTTTATCAAAGTTCAAATATATGAAAATTATAAACATTGAACAATGTTAAGGAATTGATATATATATATATATATATATATATATATATATATATATATATATATATATATATATATATATATATATATATATATATATATATATATATATATATATATATATATATATATATATATATATATATATATATATATATATATATATATATATATATATATATATATATATATATAAGAAATTGAAGTGGAGGAAAGAGAGAAATACAGTTAGAGTGAGAGAGAGAATGACACCTTTAGTTCAGGTGGTTTGTGCTTCTTTATTAAGGTTGTGAAGATGAGAATATAGGTGTAATGTGTTGATTGACAGCGAATCACGGTTTCTGATTTTAGAGACTTTGAGTTAAGGTGTGAATTTTTTGTAAATTTTGAGTTTGTGATTTAGAAGAAGCAGTTGAAAGAATTAGTTTAGAAAATTTCTATGTTTGGGAGATAAGAGTTGAAATTTTGAGATTATATTAGTTTAGAAAATTTCTATTTTTGGAATGGAAGAGTAAAAATTTGAAAAAAATTACAACGTCTTATAAAAATTATAAACATAGCTTAAAACTATATCTGAACAGTTTATTTATTTATTTCTTTTATTGAATATAGGAGAACGATTTTAAATATACAATTATATTAAAATAATTTAAAATTTTATAAGAATGATTTTTATTTATTGTTAAAAAAGAGAATACAAAATCTTTTTCTTTGTCATCTACAAGAATGTTTTTCAGCCATTGCGTATCATTTGCCAAAAATATTTATCCTCCTTCAATGAAATATTAAATTTGTTGTCTATTACATTTACAAGAACAATTTTTTTACCTCACAAAAATTAAGCATTGTCGTAGAGTCAAATATTATAGCCTAAGGGGTTTATATTGAAGGTAACTAAAAGTTTTAAGATGATTTGCTCGTAAAGAAGTCCAGCAGTTGAGATGTCTCTACAATAAGTTTTGACTGGATACAATATTTACTTTTATGTAGGGTACAAAACCGAGCTAAAAATTTAATCTTTTCTGACTTAATAAGTGTTTTTTATACTAGTGTCGCCTCCATTGAGCTAAGCTTTTTGTCTATCCATTATCAAGCTTCTCGATAATGGTGATCTTTGCATTAAAAAATGAAGACTACAAAATTATTAGCATGCAATCGGAGGATTTACATTGTTGAGAGATACTTGAAATATGATAGCCATTGGAGGGAGTCTCCCTTCTCCTTTTTTCCTTCCCTTTTTCATGTTCATTCTATGCTTTTGAGAGGAACGAAAAACTTTTGAGAATGTCGGTCATTAAAATAACAAGACTTAAATTATATAAGCAATTACCATGAAGTTTCCTTTCATTAAACAAATGTGAAGTTACCAAAATAACCTTGCTATTAAACCATATTACCAATGTAGGCCCTTTTTCTCAAATAGTGGATTTTGGAACTTTCTAAGTATACTTTCGACTCTATTAAATCTTGATTCAACTCAATTTATAGTATAAGATTAATGGGGATTTGTCCAAATATCAATCATTTTATCCTTGATTCTATAATTCTATAAATTTTGGTGAATAAACGGGTTTCAATTCAATTTTTCTTACGGGGATATTACAAATTATTTTTCTTGTAGGAGATCATCTACTTTCTTCCATAATTTCTTTTTCACTATTAATAAACTAAGGCATAGGTATCATAATTGATTCAATGGTATACCATAGTTCTATAATATTTGTTTAATGTTTTTTATGATAATATTTTCAAAAAATTTCTCTATTAAATTTAATGTAAAAGCTATTGCAACAAGAATCAAGTAAATATATGGGTGAGAACGCGTTGCAATTGAAGCCATTGAGAACACACACCTTGAACTGATCAATAGTGGCTTATATTTTCTCATCCATTTGATTGAATGATCAAATGCATTTCATGTGCTTTTTCACCTTTCCTTTTGGATAAAAGAAAAGTCGGTGGCGACTCTTGCTAACCGCAACATTTGCGATCAAATGCAAAACAACCAAGTCAATTCTCCCACCGTATCACAATCACCTTTAAGAATATGAAGATTTGATGAAAAATTTCCACTTGCATAATTCACCGCCATTGATTTTCTTCTTCTTCCCATGATCACTCAACCTGGGCTCTTGATACCAGATGTTGGAAATCCACCAATATCTATGATGAATTTCTTTCAATCTTGATGAACAAGATTGTTATCACCACACAATAAAAATGAATTATATGAAAGAATAAAAGAAAGAGAAGACAATGATTTTCTACAGAGTTCTCTCTGCCCACAAATTGTAGAAAACATCTTATTTACTTGCAACTGCAAAATCTTTGAATACAACTTGATTGATTACAAAATAGGGGTTACTTCCTCTATTTATAGATTTAGGTTAGCCTGCTCCCTAAGCCAAAAGCCCAAAACTATAAAAGTCCAAAATACATATTTTAGAACTAAATCAAATCTCTCTAATTTAAACCTAAATCGAATCTCTTCTATTTTAGATTGAAATCAAATCTTGTGTGTAACTAAATCAAATTTAATTTGACACACACATTATTCGACACTATGAATTATAATTTAACACACCACCTAAGTTATTATATCTAAACTATCTACATTCATCATAGCTTGAGTCATGTGAAAGTGTTTGGATCGATAGCACATAAACATGTGTCATATCATTTGAGAAGAAAACCTGATGACAAATCGAATCAAATGATCCTAGTAGGATATCATTCAACAGGAGGTTACAAGTTGTTCGATCCCAGACTCACGCCTCAGGTGGTTCTCAGTGATGCTGTCTCTCAGCACCTAGAAATTACGGGACCACGAGGACGATCCCAAGCTTGTCACTCTCCTCATCATGACCCCAGGGGCAGAAGCGACAATCACACATCCTTGTGGATAAGACAGTAGTGAAATGTCCATTAATGTCAATGATTTATGATATGTATTTTCACACGCATATCATAAATTGAGGAGATTGGTTTCAATGATTTTAAGACACTAAAATCACGGTAACTTTATATAATTAATTGATCAATGGAAAATTATCTCCTTTCATGGGAAATAAAAATAATGTTACATGTGATAGTTAAAATTGAGATCGATGTAAAATTACTTAAATGTATTTATTTTTAAATTTTATTGATAGAAGCCAAAATGATAATAATATTCGTACATTAACTTGTACAGCGGTATAGGGCTACATTAGAGTGTATTTATTTGGCAACAACATAGATGTCCTTGACAACTGCCACTTTTCAAACCTCGTCGTCCACATCTCTGTAAACAACTTTCATTAGATAATGGACATTCTGGTGTGTCAAAACAATCAGTCGTGATATCATCACTCATAATTTCTTCATATCTTCTTGCACCACCTACAACCAATACAATTTTTTTTATATTGAGAAGGAGTTGTGGATTCAATTATTTTTATAAAATAATAAAAAATTATGTAGAGAATAAATAAGTATGTTACCTGGATGCAAAACTAAAGCAATACAAAGAATTGCAATGAAAAAATATACTCGGTTGATAGCCATGTTTTCTGAAAAGATGAATGGACAAACAACACCCGTAAAGTAATTATTTTTTGAATCTTCTACAGATATTTATATAACAATTATGTTTGACTGTAATAAATAAAATATAAGAAACAAAGAATATATTTTTAAAAAATGAATTTACTTGATAATAAAGAATAAGTTTGTTTTGGTTTTGAAAAACAATTTTTTTCTTTGTATTTTTAAAATGATTTTAATAAAAATTTCATTTAAAATACTAAAAAAAAATTTAAAATATTTTTTAATTTAAATGATTAATTTTAATATTATACAATCTAAATTTATATTATATAATAATACTAATAGATAAAATCACAAAAAATTGTGTCTTAAAAACCATTTCTTCAAAAAGTTATTCAAAACAGCTTCAAAAATAGTCTTGTAAATCAAATATTTTCTTTGTATTTTTAAAATGATTTTAATGAAAATTTTATTTAAAATACAAAACAAATTTTTTTGTAACATTCCATTTTGTCTAAGCATGTATGTGTATATATTTGAAATGCTAAAAAAAATTAGTAGCTAGTTAGAACTAAAGGAATTACTTAGAATATGGCTAAATGACAA
>CATIWC010002248.1:0-208067 GCA_948472305.1 Vicia faba | reverse complement strand
TATTAAATATGATAAAATAAAAAATAAAATATATACAAAAATAAAAATATTTTTAGAATAATATTTTTAGTATGAATAAAAATAAAGAATAAAAATAAAAGTATAATTTATATATAGTTTTCAAGTTTTGAATAAATAAGATAAAGTAATTAAATTTCTTTTTATGTTAAAAAAATAAAAATAAAATGCAAAATAAATGTGATAAAATTATAAAATATTTTTGAGTATTTTTTTATATTTGGAAATAAAAATAAAATAAAATCAGAAATGAAAATAAAATATAAAAATATAAAATATATAGAAAATGGGCCAGGGGGGAGCAAAAAGTAAAAGGGGGGTGTCAATAGTGAAAGGACCAAAGCCTAGCCCAAGCCACTTCATCTTAAACCTCTGACTTTCAAAACACGCGCGCCCTGTACAATTGCCAGATCCTGTATACGAGCTCTATTGCAAAAACACATAACATCAAAGTTGTAGAGCATTTCAAGACGAATCCAGCCATATAAACAACTTATCTTAACTCTCAAAGACCAGAGAGAATTTCTCTGGCCCTAAAATCTAACCTAATTTTTTTAGTATGTTCATGGATCAAATTCTCTTAGCACGCTTAATAAAAATGAAAATTGAGCATATGTACAACTTCATGGCAATGAATACTATATTTCATATTCACAAACCTAAGGCTAAATATTCCTAAATAGAGAGATAGGAAGTTGAAAAAAACCTTTTTCAGCTAACTTTGTGTATGGCAATGTGGAGCTTTTCAACAAGGCCTGAGATGTCTGGGAGCTTGCTTGAACTTCACTTGAACTTCTCCAATGTCTAGCATGCCTTGAATGTACTTGAATCAACCTATAGAACTCAACCTGCACAAGCTCAAAATGAAAATGGCAAACTCTGCAAATGGAGTTACAATTGGTGTTTAAGGTTTGGGATAGCTTGGATGGATTGAATGGAAGGTGTTTGAACCAACTTGGGGCAAAACGCATGAGCAAAATGTGTTATGGAAGTCAAGTTGTAGCCTCTGCCCTGTTTTGCCAATCGAAGGTGATTTCTGGCTATGGGATGTTTGAGGGCTTAAGAGGTCGTGTTTCTGGCTCAAAGGGATGTGAGAAAGATGTTTCAAAATCTTGCACAAGTTTTCTTTGGCTGATTTTTTAGTTCTCATGTATTTGGCATATTTCTTGTATATGAAGCAAAAGTGGGAAGTGATGTGTAACAGGCTTGTACAAGCTATCCAACACCTTGTACACATTGCCCTTGGTCCCTCCTACCTGTGGATTTGATTAGCTGCACAAGATCTGGACCAATGCTCAAAGATTGTGGTTTGACATAAAGCAAGATTATGGCAAAAATGGTAATGTACCTTTTTCTACTTAGGGATTAATTTTGTGTACAATGCCCTAATGACCAAAACAATACCTTAGACCAATGGATTTGCATTAAATTATTGAGTTTGAAGTGGTTTAGAGGCCTGTAATCTAGTTCAAAGCATGTTGACTTGAAATTGCAACTTGTATGAACATGAACATGCCATGGATGAAGGGTGAGTTTTTGCCAACTTCAAGCCTTCGATTCTCCTTAACCACAAATGTGTTTGGAGAGTTTTTGGACATTTTGGAAATATTGCAACATGCCCTACATTCCATCTTTGAAATAAAAATTGAGATTCCAAGTGGAACTATGTGAAAAATGGCCAAGAAGATAGGTCAAAATCCTGCCTATACTAGGGCAAAATTTCTCTAAGTTAAAAGTTTTAGGGACCCTTGTTCCAAAAATCATAACTTGAGATCCAAGCTTCTTTTGAGAAAACTTTGTGAATAAAAGTTGTATAATTTGTGGAGGACTACAACTTTCATTTTGGAAGTTTTGTTTGAATCCAATTGCATCATGGTGAAAATGTTGGGAAAAGTTAGGAAAAATTAAGAAAATTTCATAACTTAGAAAAATTCTAAGTTATGAAAATTTTCAACTTTAAACCCTAATTTGAAAAAAGGGGTTTCTTGATGAACAAGTTTCATCTTTTGACACATATTGATGAAAAATGACCCTTGGCACTTGATTTTGACCAAAAAGTCAAAGTTTGACTTTTCAGTGTACAATCAAACTTTGCTCAGTTGACTGTGAAATTCATTTGTCAATCCAATGCAATTGAGATCTTTT
Source organism: Vicia faba (assembly GCA_948472305.1). Classification (NCBI taxonomy): domain Eukaryota; kingdom Viridiplantae; phylum Streptophyta; class Magnoliopsida; order Fabales; family Fabaceae; genus Vicia; species Vicia faba. The sequence goes on along the minus strand of CATIWC010002248.1, from coordinate 205,904 downwards.
GAACTTGTTGAATAAGTCAAGATGATGCTATTGAGTCCTTGAGTCCATGCTTGAACTCAATTTTCCATTGGCTAGGTCAAAAATCAGAAATTGCCCTTGTGCAGTCAAAACCCTAAAAATGACCATTTTACCCTTTTGATGATCTGATCAAATTTCTTGTGGAGTTGTGATCCAAACTTGATCAAATGGTTCATATGAGCTTATGATATTGATGTGGATCAAAATTCATGAGGTTTGACTGTAAATTGGCCACAGTTGACTTTTTCCCCAATACAGTTGATTTTTAAGTCAACTATCCAATTGACTGGGCAAAAAATTTGATTCAAAGCCTGAAACTTGGTATGGACAAACTTATGAGTCCAACATGAAGTATGAAAGTCATTTTGGGCATTGTAAGTCATAAAATCCTTGTGCAAACTCAAACCCTAATTTAGGTCAACAGTGCAAGGAGATGTCTTGAGCAGACCAAACCCTAGCTTGGTCTTGAGTTCAAAGAGCCTTGTGATGAGAAATGTTGATAAAATGAGAGGGAAAATTTTAGGGTACAACACCAAGCGAACTGCTTTTCCCTCCTTTCTTCAGATTCAAAATCTTTTGGGGCAGAAATGAAGTTCTCTTCTAGTCGAAGACCTTGGAGTCCCTTCAGTCGAAGGGATTGAGAACCTTCTGGTCGAAGACTTGATTTAACTTAGAATTTCTCTAAGTACTTTTCTACTTTGTCGAAGCCTTTCCAACTTAGACTTTTTCAATATAGTTTTGGCCCATAAGGCCAACTTGTTGTACGTGTCGAATCTAGGAGCTAACAAATTTCCCCCCAAGAATATCAGTTTCGATGCAAGGAAAGATGATTATTCTTTGAGATTCCCATTCGACACCTGTCTTTCTCTTTGACCACAAAAATCGCTTGTGTGCTTTTTTCCTTCTACCAACCCCTGATGGTATTCAGAGTCATCATTACCTTTTTCTCAACACGTCACTATCAATCAGTCGTTACCACACTGCCAAGATGACCATTATCCCTACAACCTAGGAAATAATGGCAAACGTTTTCATTTCTCGTACGATAACTGCTTTATAATTCTCCACGTGCCCCACTAACTCTGCAGCATTAAATGGTCTTGGGATAAACACTCTTTCTTGAACATTATAAATAGACGAATCCTCTTTTGGGAATTCTTTTATAACTCCTAGTATTCTTCACTTTCTTGCAAAGAGAAAACCTTAACAACTTCATATTCTTCGCTCTTTCACTACTACTTTCAGTCATGGCTTTCCTTTATAATGCACTCAACAATCCAAAAACTAAGAACATTTCTGATCTCCAAAGACAACCAGAGGTTTTCTCCACTAACCATGTACCTGTTTCGATTGGAGAATGAAGGGTCGTATCTGAACCCATGGCCAAAGAGTGGCGTGATGCTTATGATGCCCAGTTGCTTATCCCTGTTAGGTATTCTGGGCAGATGTATGTTGTGCCTGGCCTATTGTCTAAATGTTTTGAGAATCCAAAACAAAATAACAACTTCTTCCCAACTTATCCTAGGCTCAAGCCTATAGGTTGTATGAAGAAACTCATGAATGATCCTGAAGATGCAACTCCTGCCAACGAGCAACATCCTCAGACGAAGGAAGATATCAACCTTCAGTTCATGAACAAGGGAAATATGATCTTTCGATCTTTCCCTAGTCTTACTTCAGAATACTCAGAATGGCTGAGCAAGATGGAAAAAGTACATGCCCAAATCTGGAAAGATATGGGGATCTATGACTTGATACATGCCCAAATGTGTTTGGAGAGTTTTTGGACATTTTGGAAATATTGCAACATGCCCTACATTCCATCTTTGAAATAAAAATTGAGATTCCAAGTGGAACTATGTGAAAAATGGCCAAGAAGATAGGTCAAAATCCTGCCTATACTAGGGCAAAATTTCTCTAAGTTAAAAGTTTTAGGGACCCTTGTTCCAAAAATCAGAACTTGAGATCCAAGCTTCTTTTGAGAAAACTTTGTGAATAAAAGTTGTATACTTTGTGGAGGACTACAACTTTCATTTTGGAAGTTTTGTTTGAATCCAATTGCATCATGGTGAAAATGTTGGGAAAAGTTAGGAAAAATTAAGAAAATTTCATAACTTAGAAAAATTCTAAGTTATGAAAATTTTCAACTTTAAACCCTAATTTGAAAAAAGGGGTTTCTTGATGAACAAGTTTCATCTTTTGACACATATTGATGAAAAATGACCCTTGGCACTTGATTTTGACCAAAAAGTCAAAGTTTGACTTTTCAGTGTACAATCAAACTTTGCTCAGTTGACTGTGAAATTCATTTGTCAATCCAATGCAATTGAGATCTTTTGAACTTGTTGAATAAGTCAAGATGATGCTATTGAGTCCTTGAGTCCATGCTTGAACCCAATTTTCCATTGGCTAGGTCAAAAATCAGAAATTGCCCTTGTGCAGTCAAAACCCTAAAAATGACCATTTTACCCTTTTGATGATCTGATCAAATTTCTTGTGGAGTTGTGATCCAAACTTGATCAAATGGTTCATATGAGCTTATGATATTGATGTGGATCAAAATTCATGAGGTTTGACTGTAAATTGGCCACAGTTGACTTTTTCCCCAATACAGTTGATTTTTAAGTCAACTATCCAATTGACTGGGCAAAAAATTTGATTCAAAGCCTGAAACTTGGTATGGACAAACTTATGAGTCCAACATGAAGTATGAAAGTCATTTTGGGCATTGTAAGTCATAAAATCCTTGTGCAAACTCAAACCCTAATTTAGGTCAACAGTGCAAGGAGATGTCTTGAGCAGACCAAACCCTAGCTTGGTCTTGAGTTCAAAGAGCCTTGTGATGAGAAATGTTGATAAAATGAGAGGGAAAATTTTGGGGTACAACACCAAGCGAACTGCTTTTCCCTCCTTTCTTCAGATTCAAAATCTTTTGGGGCAGAAATGAAGTTCTCTTCTAGTCGAAGACCTTGGAGTCCCTTCAGTCGAAGGGATTGAGAACCTTCTGGTCGAAGACTTGATTTAACTTAGAATTTCTCTAAGTACTTTTCTACTTTGTCGAAGCCTTTCCAACTTAGACTTTTTCAATATAGTTTTGGCCCATAAGGCCAACTTGTTGTACGTGTCGAATCTAGGAGCTAACAAATTTCCCCCCAAGAATATCAGTTTTGATGCAAGGAAAGATGATTATTCTTTGAGATTCCCATTCGACACCTGTCTTTCTCTTTGACCACAAAAATCGCTTGTGTGCTTTTTTCCTTCTACCAACCCCTGATGGTATTCAGAGTCATCATTACCTTTTTCTCAACACGTCACTATCAATCAGTCGTTACCACACTGCCAAGATGACCATTATCCCTACAACCTAGGAAAGAATGGCAAACGTTTTCATTTCTCGTACGATAACTGCTTTATAATTCTCCACGTGCCCCACTAACTCTGCAGCATTAAATGGTCTTGGGATAAACACTCTTTCTTGAACATTATAAATAGACGAATCCTCTTTTGGGAATTCTTTTATAACTCCTAGTATTCTTCACTTTCTTGCAAAGAGAAAACCTTAACAACTTCATATTCTTCGCTCTTTCACTACTACTTTCAGTCATGGCTTTCCTTTATAATGCACTCAACAATCCAAAAACTAAGAACATTTCTGATCTCCAAAGACAACCAGAGGTTTTCTCCACTAACCATGTACCTGTTTCGATTGGAGAATGAAGGGTCGTATCTGAACCCATGGCCAAAGAGTGGCGTGATGCTTATGATGCCCAGTTGCTTATCCCTGTTAGGTATTCTGGGCAGATGTATGTTGTGCCTGGCCTATTGTCTAAATGTTTTGAGAATCCAAAACAAAATAACAACTTCTTCCCAACTTATCCTAGGCTCAAGCCTATAGGTTGTATGAAGAAACTCATGAATGATCCTGAAGATGCAACTCCTGCCAACGAGCAACATCCTCAGACGAAGGAAGATATCAACCTTCAGTTCATGAACAAGGGAAATATGATCTTTCGATCTTTCCCTAGTCTTACTTCAGAATACTCAGAATGGCTGAGCAAGATGGAAAAAGTACATGCCCAAATCTGGAAAGATATGGGGATCTATGACTTGATCATGTTGTTGAAGACTGGCTTATCTTATTTCCCTCTCATGCTGGTGTCTTCATTATATTTCTAGGACAACACACATTTTACCTTCCATTTTCCTTGTGGAATGGTAACTCTAACCCTCTTCGATATAGCCGCCATTACTGGTCTTAGACCAACGGGTGACTACTTCGATCCTGAGGATCTGTTTGAAGATTCTATCGAGTTTTCTACCACGAAGCCCACGTATACCATATTCATTAATAATTTCCACAACAAATCGAGTACCACTGTCTCTAAAGTAGAGCACATAGCTTTTCTGGCTTTATGGTTATCTCGTTTTGTTTTTTGCACCAAGTCACTTCAAGTGACTAAGAATATGCTTACTCTTGCAATACAGCTTCACCATGGCTCTCCTCTTTGTCTGGCTGAGTTGATTCTAGCCAACCTGTATGAGTCCATCAGCAATGGTGTGACTCAACTTAAGGTTATTAGAGACAAGGCGAGTTTACTCCTTTCCGGCCCCTTTTGGCTTCTGCAACTTTGGCTAAATCCCACTTTTGAATCTTTTCTTCCGCATAAGAATAAGATTAGCGAGAGGGCTCCAGAGGTCCTGAATAGAAGGGTCGAAGGGACTAGACTAGTCCTGTTAACTCCAACTGATGAAGGTCAACAATTCCAAAAGGAATTTACCAGCTTTGTAATTATGTTTGCAAAGCGGAAGGAATTTGTTTCGACCATGGCTCCCTTTGCTAGTAGAAAGGTTGGCGCAGAATGGTTCATTCGACCATATCCCTCGTCTGACGAAGATGACCATGTGGATGAATATGTAGCTATCTGGGAGTCATTTCTTCGACCAAGGATCATGCCTATGATATTCAAGAGTTCGAAGAATCAACTTAGCTTAATTGCTTATCAACTGAATCTTGTATCTCGACAATTTGGTATTATCCAGACGCTCCCTTCACCAATCTACTCTCGAGAAAAGTTTCTGTTGTTTTACAATGCAGACTACTCAGAGGATGCTGCTACTAAGAATATTGGTAGGTACGTTGGTCGAACCGTACTAACTCTGTTCGAATTCAATCTCAATTTCTTGTGTTCGCCTTCTTTTTAGGACTGGTGGAAGCAGTATTATAATGAAGAATTTTCCAACGAAAAAGACTTTGCTGCTCACCTTCAAGAGGCATTTTTGCTAGTCTCTGATAATATAAAAAAGGGTAATCTTCTTTCTCAAAGAAAATGTCTTTATCGTCTTCAATCTAATCATTTGACACCTAATTTATCTTTGTTCATTTTTTAGCAGTCAAGAGGACCGTCACCAAGAAAGTCGCTGAAAGCGCAAAAGAAGGAGACCCTTCTGTGAAACCTTCACCCAAGGTAAACAATTTTTGTTTCTATATCTTTATTTATGACATATTGCTTTTGGCGCTAATGCTTTCGAATCTTTTCTTTCTTGGTATTTGAAATCAATCCGCAGAAAAGGAAAGTTCAAGAAATTGAAATTTCCAGTGATGAAGAGGAAGAATCTCCTCTTGTCCCCTTAAAAATGCAAAAGTTAAAGAAAGAAGCCCCCATTCCTGAGCCTCATCCAAAAACTAAGGTCAGGGTTAAAGTCATTGGGTCGATACCTCCTCCTCTCGTCATCAGAGAACCAACGGAGCAGGAGATTGCTGCTAGGCTAAACAATCCTAGTGAGAGCGACAACTCAAGTCCTGGCGCAGAAATTCCGCCTAAGGTGATTACTTTGACCCCTCACGATTGTTTGCTGACTTCGACTTCTTTTTCTTTTTTCAATAGTTCTGATAACCATCTTGTAATCTTAAGGACACTGTTGGTACTTCAAAATAGAACCTCGTAGAAGAATCAGTCACCTTGATAAACAGTGAGGGTGATCCTACTTACAAGACAAAAGGATCTTTTGTGAGTTCTGCTAGCGAAGTGAACCAAACTTCTGGGAACGAAGCTGTTGGAAAGCCTAATGAATAAGTTCCTAATGAAGAGCATGTGAATCTTGGGACTCTGCAGGCTAATGATGATGGACAGAAGGATGGAGAAGAGGAGGTTGCTGACGATGTGATCGAAATGGAAAAGGAAAACATGCCAGTGGGAGGAAATCAAACTGAAGATATTCCGGTGACTGTTGAGGAGGGAAGACCTCAAAGGGGGAGCAGGAAACTTTGTGCATGTTGAAGATGTCCCTGTGCAGATTTCTGTCAAAGCCAATGTGGCTCGTATTGTAAATGAGAGGGTTACTTCGACAGGGTCTCATGCCAAGGAAGATTTGGCATTGCTAAAATGGTAAAATCCTCTTGGCTACTTGACTTCCATCCTTGAAGTTAGAGAAAGTTCTTCTAATCAGAGTTCTTCGACTGCATCTGGAAAATCCACTTTAACATCTCCTCTTGAAGAAGCACTTCAAAAGGTTAAGGCACATCTTTTCAAAAGAGATTTAATGCTGACCTTAGAGGGAGAACCTACAACTTCTTCCTTTTTGAAGACTACTTTAAGAGATGTCGACCTTCTTTATGCTTCGCCTGACATCGCCAGTGTTATCTTGGATATGATTTCCATCATCGATCAGGTTTCAGCTGACTACAATCGTCAAAGGACTCTTACTCGTGAAATTGAGGAGGCCAATGGCCATGTAGCTGCTGCCTGGGGTGTTGCTGCTGAACCAGCTTCGAAGCTGAAAGAGCTGTCGAAGGCGCAAGAAGCTAAGCAGAAAGAAGTAAAAGAACTTGATCAAAATACAGCCAGTATGAAGGCTCAGATCAGAGAGTTAGAAGCCAAGATTGCTTCCAACGATAAACAAAAAGAAGAACTTCTCGCTGTCAGCACTGATTCAGAGAGTCAAGAGGAACTCAACGAGGGATTAGCATATGTTGAACAAGCCCAAGCATTAGATGTCAAGATCGAGAATCTTCATCAGTCGAAAGCCTTGTGCGAAAGACGCTTGGAGCTGCATAAGATAAAATACCTCCAAATTATGGTCAACCTCCCATTTTAATTTAGACTTTATGCTTATAAATTTTGTAATGACTTTCAGCCATTTTGACTTTATAATATATTTTCCATCTTGGCTTTTTAAATTGATTAAGATCAAGTATTGGTTACTCTAACCTCTTGAAGTGCAGATCTATACTTTTTCAAGTATTTACCATTTACTCTTAAGAGCCTTTGGTCTTCATTTAACTCTTCGACCTCATATGCGCCACCAGATAACGTTTGGATGATCTTAAAAGGTCCTTCCTATTTAGGAGACTATTCTCCCATATCTTTATCCTTTCGATCCATTGGGAGGATTACTTTCCACACTAGGTCTTCAGGCATGAACGCCTTGGGTTTTACTCTTTTATTGTAAGATCTTTCCACTCTCCTCTTTTGTGACCTTAAAAGATCCAAAGCTCTCAATATTTCTTCGTCCAAATCAATCAATTCGTCTAACATCATATTCCAATAAACTTCGAAAGGGATGTCTTGATGTTTTTGAATTCTTGTTGACTGTAGACAGATTTCTACTGGCAATACTGCGTCATGGCCGTAAGTTAGTCGAAAAGGCATTGTTTTGGTAGCTTCCTTAGGAGACGTTCGACAAGCCCATAAAATTTGATCTAAAGTATTGTGCCAATTTTTTGGCTTCTTTCCTACATGCTTCTTTATTAAGCTGATTATTACCTTGTTTGTCGCTTCGACTTGACCATTTTCTTGTGCATAATAAGACGTAGACGTTAATAATTTGAACCTCATTTCTGCAGTGAACTCTTGCATTTTTCGACCAATAAAGACTGACCCTTGATTATTTGTTATTGTCTCAAGGATTCCAACCCTATATATAATTTACTTTTGAATGAATTCAATGACATTTTCCTGGTCTACATTGACTAAAGGAATTTCTTCAATCCACTTAGTAAAATAATCAATGCCCACCAATATATACTTCTGGCTTTTAGATGACGCTGGTCAAATATCTCCAATAAGATCCAAGGCCCATCCCCTAAAAGGCTAAGGTTTCACAATTGAGTGAAGTTCGCTTGCAGGTACGTGTTGGATACTTGTATGTACTTGACATTCCTGACATCCTTTTGCAAACTTAACACAATATTTCAACATAGTGGGCCAATATAGTCCTTTTCGAAACAATAACCATTTCATTTTATGGCCCACTTTGTGTGCTCCACATTCCCCAACATGTGTAGTTGAAAGGGCTATGTATGCCTCTGTTTCATTTAGGCATTTTAATAGCACCCCTTCAGGCGTCTTTTTAAATAACTCATTTCCCATTAGGGTATAACTCAGCACCCTGTACTTTATCTTTCATTCTGTCGAAGCTACAGGATTTTGAAAATAATCCACTATAGGCTTTCTCCAATCTTGTTCTGTTAGATTATCTATGAACAAAATTTCAAAGTTTTCATGATCAGCGTACCCCAACTTTGTTGTTTTCAAATCTGTTGGAGATAACTTGGTCAATGTCACTCTTCCTCTAACTTCGATTACCTGTTGTAATTTCTCTTTCGAAATTTTGTACCCGGATGCAATATGTGTTAAGTCATTAGCTACTTGATTCTCCAGTCTTGGTATATGTCGGATGTTGATCTTTTCAAAGTTTTTCAACAAACGGTTGACTATTAAAAAATACATGATAAGATTTTCTCTTATGCATTTATATTCTTTTGTAACTTGTTTTATAACTAACTCTGAGTCTCCCATTATTTCGACTCAAGTTGCCCCCAATTCGTACAATATTTCAAGGCCTACGATTAGAACTTCGTATTCAGCCTCATTGTTCGAACAAGAACCTTCAATCTTTTACTTGAATGTTGTTGGAATTTTGTTTGGAGAAATAATTAGAACCCTTACCCCAGTTCCGTCTTTATGACTAGAACCGTTAAAGTATAGCTTCCAAGGTTTGATCTCCAAGTAGTTGATTGATTCCTTATTTATTGAGTGGTTAACTATAAAATCTGCTACCACTGGACCTTTCACAGACTTAAGAGGCATAAAAGTTAATGAATACTCAGTTAATGCAAGTGCCCATTTTCCAATTTGACTGTGCAAGATGGGTTTCTATAACATATATTTGAAAACATCAAAATGAGACGAAACAAAAACATCAACTAGTTTAATATATTTCTTGAGCTTTGTACACGATAAGTAAAGACATAAACATAGTTTTTCAACTTCTCTATATCTAGTTTATGCATCGTTTAAAACTCTAATGAGGTAATAAATAGGTCTTTCGAAACTATTCTCATCCTCTTGAGCTAACATGCTTCCTAAAGTTTTATCGGATGCAACTATGTACAGTCTCATACTTCTATTTCTACAAGGAGGTACCATAATGGGTGGTTTGGCGAGGTATTCTTTGATCTTTTCGAAAGCCTCTTATTGTTCTTTCCCCCACTCGAAGCCTCCTTTGTTGAGTCGAAGTAGTGGTGAGAAGGCTTGCATTTTCCCACTTAAGTTGGAAATAAATCTCCTCAGGAAATTTATCTTACCAAGTAGAGATTGCAACTCCTTCTTGTTAGTTGGCACTTTCACTTCCAAAATGGCTTTGGTCTTGTTCTGGTTTACTTTAATTCCCTTCTTGTGGACCACAAAGCCTAAGAAATCCCCTGCTTTTACGCCAAAAGCACATTTTAGAGGATTCATTTTCAGACCATAGCGTCTCATCCTTTCGAAGGATTGTCGAAGATGGTCTATATGAGTCTTCCCTAAAATAGATTTAACAACAATATCATCAACATAAATATACATAAAAGTGTCGATGAAATCATGGAAGATTGAGTTCATTGCTCTTTGATATGTTGCCCCTGCATTTTTTAGGCCAAAAGGCATCACTACCCATTCGTAAGTGCCTAAAGCTCCAGGGCATCGAAAGGTTGTTTTTGACACATCCTCTTCAGCAATGAAAATTTGATTATACCCTGAGTATGCATCAAGCATACTCATGTATTCAAAGCCAACGACAGAATCGACAAGCATTTCCGCCACAGGCATTGAATATTCATCTTTAGGCATTGCACACCCTTAAAGTACCATTTTTCTTTATAACAGGTACTATATTCGCAATCCATTTGACATACCTGGTTGTTCGGATGAACTTACATCTCAGAAGTATTTCGACTTCTGTCTTGATCTTTGACAAGACCTCTGGTGCAAAATTCCTTGGAGTTTGCTTGACATGCTTTTTCCCAGGTCTTATTGGTAGTTGAAGCTCTACCACTTCTCTGTCGAGACCAGGCATTTCATCATAATCCCATGCGAAGAAATCTTTGAATTCCTTCAATAATTGGATTATTTCGATCCTGAGCTCTGGATCTATCTTCGTGCTAATGTATGTTAGCCTTTTCGCCAATCGTTCGCCCAGATCTATTTCTTCTAAAGGATCTTGCGCTAGCATTTTAACATTGTTTGCTAATGGATCCTTTTCAAAACCTAGAGGCTCATCATCATAAATAACATTTAGCCTCTGGTTTTTCATTTCTTCCTCCTTCGCGTCAACTGGTTCTGGATCGAAGTCTTTCTGAGGACCCTCTGGAATAAATACTTATTCATTGGCTTCAATAGCCATGTATTTGACTTCAGCCTCTAAGGCCGCTATCATTCTACTTTCGACTACATATGCCGAAATCTTTTGTAAGGCTTGTGATTCAGTCATTATCACCAAATTCACTTCCCCAGCCAGTTGGTGGTATGTCATCAACTCCTCCATAGTCAATGTTTGATAAGTCTTCTCTATCCCACTAGAAGCCATGGTTAGAATGTAGGTAGAGGGAGCATAAGGCATTTGGTGCTGTAGCGGTAAAAATGTTTAAGACTAAGCCATGGGATTGACTAGACTTGTATAAATCAAAATAGAAATTTCCACCACGCTTTATTGTTTCCAAAGGAATGGGAAAAGAGTGAATAACCCAAAAAAATGGGGAAAGATTCAAGGTAAGGGGGTTGGTTATGTAAAGGGAAGGCATTAGCACCCTAAACATCTACGGTACTCCGCAGGAACCTCTTTGTAAAATCTGTATATTTGAGGCCGGTCAATAGCAATCTATACACCATTTGTTTTGAGACATAATATAGAGATCATGCTCCAATAACACTTAGTACAATAAGAAAGGGATGAGATGAAGAGGGGTGGAAAAGAATATACAAACCACATTTGAATTAAAATTTAATCAATTATTATTAAAATCATTCATCCATTTTTGTGGAGTTAAACTCAACATCGTGGATTCAATGATGTTAATAAAGTTCATTATCAAAAATTCAACCCAAGATTAGCCAAAAAATAATCACAAAATAATATTGCATTTTAATATATACATAAAAAAAAAGGTTTTAGAAATATTTAAAATAGAAATAAGGGATAAAATTATCAACTATGTTCAAATTAATCAAGAAATGAAAAGTAAGACCATAGAAAAATCAGAAATGGACTCAAATATTTTTATAAATTTTTTGGTAATTTTTAAAAGTCAGAAACTATTTTTAAAATAAAAAAAAAAGAGTAAAATAAATCAAAAATGATTAAAAAAATACCAAAGTCAGAAATAAAAAATAAGTGAGGTGACCAATATTTGTCACAATATCATTGGATCATTTCATATTTTTTTCAGAATATAAAAATGCATAAAAGTATTTTTAAACATTTAAAACAAATAAAATAAAGTGAAAATTTATAAAAAATACCAAAACACAAAATAAAATTGTGGAAAAATAAAAATTAGAAAGAGAAAAATCAAAAATATTTTTCATAATTTTTTAAGATTTTTTGGACTAAAATTGAATTTTCTATGATTTTTTGAAATTTAAAACAATTAAATATAAAAATCAGAAAAGAAAATAAAAATAAAAAAAATATGGGCCATCTGATCAATGTCAAAACGCGTTAGTAAACAGATCAAGTGGACCTGACGCGCTGTGCATGTTATAGACTTTAGTGGATAATGCATTGAATCATTAATTAAATCAGATTTAAAAAAAAACAAGTGGTGTGCCATCATTGGTTAGAAGATGACACGTTGGTCATCTTCAACCTCTAGCTAACGTGAATTGCAGATCTCTCAAACTGTAAAATCAGAAGCTCAGACCTATGTCATTCGCTTCGTCTCTTCAAGACAAAAATAACCACACCTTCGCGACAAATTTATATAATCTGTAGCTCAAGCAAATTGGAAGGAAAGTTTTGAAAAGGGATTTGAAGTTTCGTGGTCAAAACAAGTTTCCAGATGAAAGTAAGTGTTGCGACTAGAACCAGCGCAATGAGAGCATCACAATGATATCAAAGTTTTGAAGAATTGATAAAGGAATCTACCTATTGAAGTTGAGTTGCAGATCTCTGAAACTGGACTTCTATGGAGAAATCTAAGGCACGATTCTTGAATGTAATTATATGGTTAGCTTCAGGGAAGATCAAGGAAGGTGAATTGATGGAAAAATTGGATTGAAAAAGGATTGAAAGCAGATTTCGAAATAGCAGAATTTTGAGTTATAGAACAAGTTTGGCAGGGTGTTTCTTGCTATCCAAGCTTAAGGAAATGAATGGGGGATGACCCTCTATTTATAGGGAATCAAATAGAATGTCCAAGCATGTGAAATGATGAATTTTGGAGGGAAATCGTGGGAAGTTGCAAACAAGAAAAGTGTGACTTCCAATTTGATCAAAACTCATCCAAAACACATGTTTTGTTGTGCTAATCAATTCTGGAACTTCACTAAACATGTTTAGAGGCAAAAACGCGTGGAAAACTTGTGATTAGAAGCCAAAACAAAGATTTCAAATTTTGACTTATGGAGAAACTTCAGTTCCAAGTTACCAAGTTCAATCCAATGGCATTCTCAGCTCAAGGGGTCTTAAGGCATGATTCTGTTGTACCCCATTTTTTGCCCCTAATATTCTTTCATCATACCATATTGTTTTAATCACAACAAGATCACATTATGGCTTTTGGTTCTTCTCCCTATCTTTAGCCTTGCTCTTTTGAGGAGTTACCAAGCACCTTGACTTGTTTTCTTTTGTGATCATGAATATTTTGCTTTGATTTTCTCTGTAATTAATAAAATGCAATGTTGGTTTGTCTTACTTGTTAATAATGTAGGTAAAGGAAATGAGGTTTAGCAAGTTGCTTCATGGGTGCATGAGTTTATTTCTATGCCCTAGTCAACATAGCTTAAGGAGTTCAAACTTAACTATTGGAGTGGTCTTGGAAGAAATGGCATGACAAGGCTTACTTTGGTTCAACATATTTCAAAGTTATCAAAATTGATTCAAAAATACAAAAGGTTAAGGGAAGAAGTTGTCATGATTGAACAAGGTCTTGTTCCTATTGGTCACAAGAGCATATTTCTCTCTAATTTCAAGATATGGAAGTGGTTTTGGTGGTCATGAGTTCTCATCATCATCCTCGACAACTTCTATTCAAAAGGAAAAATATTGGCACAAAAAGTTTGTTCAAACTTGGCAAAGTTCCTCAAAGCATTCTCTTGATCTAAAGGCTAGGGTTTTGAACTTCAAAGGAGCATATCTTGCTCATCTTTTGGTATTTTTGAGTGATTCCAAAGACATCTTTCTCTTTAAAGAGTTACCAATAAATAACTTCAAAAGTTCCAAGGAGTTTTCATGTGGAAGGAACTTGGTGAAGTAGAAAGATTACAAGTCATCCAGATGAATCCCCAATTTTCGATATGTGACTTCAAATGGTCATAACTTGGCCAATCTTTATCACCTTGAGCCCATTAATTTTCCATGATGATCTTAAGGATGTTTACTTCATGCCTTCTTTTATGTGAAAAGTAAGAAAATGGATGGAAGTTTCCTTAAGAATGCAAAAGATTATAGGTCATTTCATGATTTTAGCCAACTTCAACAAGTCATGACTTGCTCAATTTTTGGAGATTTTGAGTGGTTAAAATTGCAAAATGTCATTCAAGAGATCTACTTCATTCCATATTCTTTAGTCAAGAGCAAATTCTAAGTGGAAGGCCATGTTTGGATACAAAAGATTATAGGTCATTTTGGAAGAAGAATTTGAAATATTTCTAAGTATCGAAAGTCAACTCTTTTTCTTCAATTTTGACTCCATGTAACTTTCAGCTCAAGCATCCATTTGATTCCATTCTTTTTTCATTGCAAAGCTTGTAACCTCATCTTTCCAAATCATCGAGAATTATGCCCTAAGACCCCTTGAGTTGGAAATGCCATGGATTTGAATTTGGTAGTTTGAGACTGAATTTTTCACAAAGTCAGGATTTTGAAATCTGTGTTTTAGCTTCTAATCACAAGATTTCCACGCATTTTTGTTTCTAATCATGTTTAGCAACTTGCCAGAAGTGATTAACATCCTGAAACACACGATTTGGCCGAGTTTTGATCAAGTTTGAGTCACACTTTCTTCATGATGCAGACCCACACGAATTCCCTCCAAAACACATCATTTACTATTCCTTTTGATCCCATTTGCTTCCCTATAAATAGAGGGTCATCCCCCATTCAATTTCCCAAGTTTAGACAGCCAAAATCACCCTACCAAACTTGTTTCACAACCCAGAATTCAGCAACTTCGAAATCCATTCTCAAGCATTTTTCAATCCATTTTTTCCTTCAATTCACCTTCCATGATCTTCCCTGAAGCTAACCATATAATGACATTCAAGAATCGTGCCCTATACTGTTCCGTAGAAGTCCAGTTTCAGAGCTCTACAACTCAATTTCAATAGGTAGATTCCTTCATCAATTCTTTAAAACTCTGATATCATTGTGTTGCTCTCATTTCCCTGCTTCTAGTCGTAACACTTACATTTCATTGGAAATACGTTTTGACCATGAATTTTCAAATTCCTTTTCAAAACTTTCCTTCTAAATTGCTTGAGCTACAATTTACATAAATTTGGCGCGAGGGTGTGGTTGTTTTCGTCTTGAAGAGACGAAGCGATTGGCATAGGTCTGAGCTTCTGATTTTACAGTTTGAGAGACTTACAAATCACGTTGGCTGGAGGTTGAAGATGACCTACGTGTCATCTTCCAACCAATGATGGCGTGCCATTTGTTATTTTAAAAAATCTGATTTATTATTGATTTTGTACATTATTCATTAATGACCATGATATGCACAGCGCGTCAGATCCCTTGGATTTGATTACTAACGCGTTTTGACTCTCATCCAATGATCCATATATTTTACTTTTATTTACTTTTTTTTATTTTTATATTTTAATTGTTTTAAAATTTCAAAAAATCATAGAAAATTCATTTTTAGTCCAAAAAATCTGAAAAAAATTATGAAAAATATTTTTGATTATTCTCTTTCTGATTTTTATTTTTTCACAATTTAATTTTGTGTTTTGGTATTTTTTTTTAATTTTCCACTTATTTGATTTGTTTAAAATATTTAAAAATACTTTTATACATTTTTTAATTCTGAAAAAATTATAGAATGATCCAATGACATTGTGATAAATATTGGTGACCTTATTTTATTTTTGTTTCTGACTTTAATATTTTTTTACTATTTTTGTTTATTTTACACATTTATTTTAATTTTTAAAAAAAAGTTTCTGACTTTTAAAAATTACAAAATTTTTTTAAAAAATATTTGGATCCATTTCTGATTTTTCTATAGCTTTATTTTTCATTTCTTGATTAATTTGAACATAATTGATATTTTCCTCATTATTTTCCATTTTTTAAATATTTTTAAACCTTTTAATGTATATATTAAATATATTATTATTTTGTGATTATTTTCTAGCTGTCTTGGGTTGATCTTTTAATCATGACTTTATTAACATCATTGGATCCATGGTGTTGAGTTTAACTCCACAAAAATGGATGAATGATTTTAATAATAGTTTGATTAAATTTTTAATTCAAAAGTGGTTTATTCATTTTTTGCCCTAATCCTCTTCATCTCATCCCCTTCTTATTCCACTAAGTGTTGTTGGAGCATGATCTCTATGTCATGTCTCAAAACAAATGGTGCATAGATTGCTATTGGACGGCCTTAAAATAGGTGTGACTTCCATATAAGTCCACTTACGATTGCTTAACATAGCGCTAAATTTTGTTCGGATTCGAATAAATGATCATTCGTGGCCCAAACTTATGATTGCAAGCCCAAGTATATTAATTTGATCTCTTTGATCCAATAACCTTGAGACTCATTGTGTGGAGTCTTTGGTTCTACCAATCCTCTAATGGATCTACAACACCTTTGGTTAACGCGGATCACTTAAACATCATCGATCATTAAATGTTACTTTATGAGAATTCCAAAATGGATGATATACTTGACAAAAAGAAAATGCAACTTGTTGTGTGGAGGATTTGGTTCTACCAATCCTCTAATGAGTTTCAAATGCAAGTTTCAAGATGGTCATCCAACTAACCACTAATTATTGACTTGTTTATCTTATGCTTTTATTTTTTTATGCTTTATGTACTATTTATTTTTAGCATTTTCATTTCATGCCATTTTCATCTTTGCTCATTTGAGCATTTATTTTCTTGTCATTTTTGCTTTGCTCACTTGAGCTTTTCTTTTATTTTCTTAAGATACTTAATAATCAACATAAACCCTAAAAAAATCTTAATGGCACTTGGACTATTTGGCTACTATCCTTGACATTATGGAGCATGGGACTTTTTCTTGGACTTAGGATTAGAAACCTTGGCCTATCTTAGAGACCTTGTGATCCTATATGATTATTTTGTCTGGAGCTCTTGAGGTTTACCTAAAGATATTGGGTTGCTTGTTTGTTTTTGTGTGCAGGTTATTGTGATTACATTCTCTGTTTGTAATCTGGAATTCACCCGTATACAGCCGTTACTCTGCCCAATTTTTGTGAAGACTTAATACACTTGAAGTTTGGTTCTCTCAAGAGGTCTAGTATCTTTGCTTGCTTGGTTTCAACCAAATAATGGGAATTCTATCTTGGCTCATAATGTCAAGTTTTGGCTTCTTGTTGGTTAGATGGTTCTTATCCTTAGCTTTTACCTCATGCTTTAGGATAGTCTCTTCTTCTACTCCCATCTTCTTTAATTTCAAAAATCTTCTCCCTCCTTTTGAAAACTCTTCTTATTTTGAAACTTAAACCACTTTCATAATAAACTTGGACTTAGGTCCATGCATTTTCAAAACATTTTCATAAATAAACTCCAATCAATTTAATAATACCTTGACATTTTTTTTGAGAAGACTAAAAGCCAATCAATCTCATTTCAAACCATTTTGCCACTTTGGCTTTTATTTTAAAACTTTTCTCAAAAGATTAAACTCTTGTCAATCCTTGTAGTGATGCAAACAACTATACTTCTACGATATGTAGTGAAGAGAGATATTTTTCAGTTAAGTGTTGAGTGAGGCATTGTTGATTTTAATATCCAAGCCATATCCTCCACTTTGAGATGAAGCAAATTCTCCTTTATCATGATTGTGGATAGTAAGTATGTTTTTCACACGGACAATGACGATGATGTTTTATCTCATAAAAATAACCAACACACTTGTGTTCCAAATTTTTAAAAAAGGAACTACGTGTACCTTGATCCCCTATTGCACGAAAGGTGGTACGTAGGCACTAAAGGTTCGCAACCACGGCGGGTGCAAAAATCATAAAAATATACTTCTTCTCTCACCTCTAACATCCATCTTATATACAACACATTTTTATAGCCAAAATATACAGATTATTTTCAAAGAGGTTCCTGCGGAGTACTGTAGATGTTTAGGGTGTTAATACCTTCCCTTTGCATAACCAACCACCTTACCTTGAATCTTTCCCCCATTTTTTTAGGTTATTCGCTCTTTTCCCATTCCTTTGGAAACAATAAAGCGCGGTGGCGATTTTTATTTTGATTTGTATAAAGTCTAGTCAATCCAATGCTTAGTCTTGAACATTTCTACCGCTAAAGATTATTGATGCTTTAGAAAGATGAGGTTACAAGCTTTGCAATGGAAAAATAATGGAATCAAATAGATGCTTGAGCTGAAAATTGCATTGAGTGAAAGTTGGGAAAAAAGAAGTTGACTTTTTATACTTAGAAATATTTCAACTTTTCCTTCAAAAGTGACATATAATGTTTTGCATCCAAACATGGCCTTCCTCTTGGAATTTTCTCTTGACCAAAAAATACGGCATGAAATATACCTCTTGAATGACATTTTGAAACTTAAACCATTCAAAATCTCCAAAAATTGAGAGAGTTATGGATTGTTGAAGTTGGCAAAAAATCATGAATTGACCTATAATCTTTTGTATCCTTAGGGAATCTTCCATCAATTTTCTCACTTTTCACATAAAAGGGAATAAATTTCACATCCTCAAGATCATTATGGAAAACGATTGGGCTCAAGGTGATAAAAATTGACCAAGTTATGATTATTTGAAGTCACACATAGGAAAATGGTGGTTCATCTGGAGGACTTGTAATCTTTCTTCATCATCAAGTTTCTTCCACATGAAAACTCCTTCAAACTTTTGAAGTGATTTGTTAATAACCCTTTTAATAGAAGGATGTCTTTGGAATCACTCAAAAATACCAAAATATGAGCAAGATATGCTTCTTTTAAGTTCAAAACCCTAGCTCATAGATCAAGAAAATGCTTTGAGGAACTTTGACAATTTTGAACAACCTTCTTGTACCAACACTCTTCCTTTGTAAATAGAAGTTGTTTAGGATGATATTGAGGACTCATAGCCACCAAAACCACTTCCATTTCTTGATAATTGAGATAAATATGCACTTGTGATCAATTGGAACAAGACCTTGTCCAACCATGACAACTTCTTCCATCAACCCATTATTCTTTTGAATCAATTTGATAACTTGGAAATGTGGTAAACCAATAAAACCTTTCCATGCCATTTCCTCCAAAACAAATCCAATGGTGAGGTTTTAACTTCTCAAGCTTTATTGACTAGGGCATGGAAATAAACTCATGAACCCATAGAGAAACTTGCTGAATCTCATTACCTTTACCTACATGAGTAACAAGCAAGACAAAACAACATTGCATTTTATTAATTAAAATATGAAATCAAGACAAAAAATATTCATGATCACAAAATAACACAAGTCAAGGTGCTTGGTGATTCCTTAAAGAGCAAAGCTAAATATAGGAAGGGGAACCAAGAATCCTAATGTGATCTTGTTGGATGGAATCAACATGGTATGATGAGGGGATCTTAGGGACACAAATTAGGGTACAACAACTGCCCTTATTTAAGTTTCTTCTATCCGATGATACGAAGGTTGAAATTTTTTGTGTCGACGCGATCGAAGATACTTAAATATAAAATAAACCCTATTTTTGGCCCTAAGATGCCATGCAGTGCTTATGAGCATGAATGCATATGAACGAAACTAAGGAGACACAAAACACCACAGGGGATGTAGCAAACAAAATACTGAAACAAAAGAGAAACCCGACCAGGAAAATAAATCACAGGTGGATCAAAAGACCTGTCTTAAAGGATGGTAAAAAGTTAAAGGATACACCAACTTCTACTGAAGGCAAAACTACCAATGTTCACTGAAGGTAGAAAGAGGAAAGAAATAACAACATCGACGTTCACTGAAGGTGAGCTAC
This sequence comes from Vicia faba, assembly GCA_948472305.1. Taxonomy (NCBI): domain Eukaryota; kingdom Viridiplantae; phylum Streptophyta; class Magnoliopsida; order Fabales; family Fabaceae; genus Vicia; species Vicia faba. The sequence goes on along the minus strand of CATIWC010002248.1, from coordinate 186,211 downwards.
CAACATTCACTGAAGGTAGAGAGAAAATATATCATAGCACCGCCATTCACTGACGATGAACTACCAACGTTCACTGAAGGTAGCAAAAAGATAACAATCACCAACTTTCACTGAAGGTGACCTACCAACTTTCACTGAAGGTAGAGAGAAAATATATCATAGCACCGCCGTTCACTGATGATGAACTACCAACATTCACTGAAGGTAGCAAAAAGATAATAATCACAAACTTTCAATGAAGGTGGAGAGAAAATATATTATAGCCCCGTCGTTCACTGATGATGAACTACCAACGTTCACTGAAGGTAGAAAAAAGATAAAAAATAACCAACTTTCACTGAAGGTGACCTACCAACATTCACTGAAGGTAGAGAGAAAATATATCATAGCACCGCCGTTCATTGACAATGAACTACCAACGTTCACTGAAGGTAGCAAAAAGATAACAATCACCAACTTTCACTGAAGGTGACCTACCAACTTTCACTGAAGGTAGAGAGAAAATATATCATAGCACCACCGTTCATTGACGATGAACTACCAACATTCACTGAAGGTAGCAAAAAGATAACAATCACCAACTTTCACTGAAGGTGAACTACCAACTTTCACTGAAGGTAGAGAGAAAATATATCATAGCACCTCCGTTCACTGACGATGAACTACCAACGTTCACTGAAGGTAGAAAAAAGATAACAATCACCAACTTTCACTGAAGGTGACCTACCAACTTTCACTGAAGGTAGAGAGAAAATTTACGTTTCCCCAAAATTCTGGCATTTCACCTAGAAAGGGTCTCAACTTCTTCTTTAACCAAAGCATTATACCTGGAAAGGGTAATATATAAGTTGTCTCAAATAAAGAGACTACCACTTGTAAAAATTTCACAATGAATTGTCTCTGCGATATTGAAAGTCTTATCATCCACTGGGGTAATTTGGGTAACGGGTTGTAAACTATTAACTCATAGAGAAGATAGCAAAAAAAAACAGTTACGTCAACTTCTACAGGGTGTACAGGTTGCTCAAATAAAGAGACCTGCCACTTGTTGTCATGGAGGATTGTAAAAAAAGACTCTCTGGGGAGAACAATATGGCTTCTTGGGGAAAGAAATATGACTTCCTGGGGAGATGCAAATATATTTCTGCTGAGGAGATAAAGTCTTCTCGTGCAAAATAAATGCACATTCTCAAACTAAGGCTCGAAGCCTGCATATATCATAAGTAATAATATTGATGAGGATCAAAGATTCAAAACAGAAATAAATTGGGATGGAACAGTCAACCATAGTACATCCTTTGAGAAATAAACTCAAGAGGAAAACCCAAATGACCCAGACAAAGAGCTGTTCAAGAAGGCTAAAGCAAAAATCTTCCACGAGGGATAACTCAGTGGGGAAATTGAAAGAATATACACTTTCTACTTAAGGCCAACCCTCTATTGGAGAGAGGACAGTGTAACTCTACAAAACAAGGTGATATGTTAACAAAATATTAACGAATGTGAATCATCAATGATTTGCCAATTTTAGCTATGCATGGTGTATGTATGAATGCATGAGTGTTATCGTGCATATGCTGACAAAATAGATATACAACACTGGGAGTAACCAGGAAAAACCACCTCGGGCACAATCAACACTCGGCTAAATTACATTCAAGATGAACAATCCAAGAAAAAGTAAGTGTCGGCTAAGGAAACAAAACCTACTGCCTGATTTAACTTTACTGGGGAGAAACATAATCCGGAAGTAAACAAAACATAGCGAACAAAAAATATAGATACAGAGATACAACATCCTTCTCCAGGCTTTACCAGGTGTAGCACTCAGACTTCATCAGGAAATCAAATATTTTCAAAAGTAATGCTTCTACTGGGTATTTTGAAAAATCAATTTCATGTAGAGCAGACGGTCATCAAATCATCTAACATTCACTGGGGAATTCAGGACCATTTTGAAAGAGGAAACACACAAACTTTGTTAAGGCGTATAATGTCCTATCATCAAGCCATTAACTGGGGATTTCGTGTTGACTTCACTGGGGAGGTTAACACCACATCCTCAAAGGGAAAACCAATATACATTCTTCACTAGAGAAATCGGAGACCTGCGTTCTTCAAGAGTAGTTATTGTACCAACTTCTTTGGGTAGAAAGAACCTCTATTAAACAAACGAAAACCTTTACTGGAGGAATCAGAAATTGAATCTTCATATCATGCAAACTTGGAAAATAGGAGAAATGAACCACAACTTGACCGGGGACACAGGAGTCACAAACCCAATACAGCGAGAACATCTTGAGAAAAAATTCCCCAGGAAACAAAACTTCTCAAAATAAATGGAGTCCGTCCATTCCTGGGATCACCACTTTTGTTTTCCTATTGCGTCACTAATTTTAAAGTAACAGTAAATTGTAAATTCTTTTTGAAAATCAATTTTGTTATTTAATCTTTTTGCTTTGAAATTTATTATCAATAATAAATGGAGCCTTTGTAAGCTAAATAAAATAAGAACTACAAAGAATTGGGTAAAAGCTCAAATTTCATTAATAGAATGGTAGTCTGTGAATGGCGAGACTCCATGGATGATTACAAAGTTCGGAAAATGGTAATATATAATGGAAAAGATACATTGAGATACAATGACCATTATCCCCTCTAACAACATTTGAAATCCTGAGCAGCAGCTTCTGTTGAAGTATGATGAGGATCCAAGAAGATTGTTGCTCCAACAATCAAGTCTTGTCTGATGTAGTTACTTGCCAAGAAAGCCCCTAACTTTTGCCTAAGCTGCCCTTGCGGGTTTTCAACTTAGTGGGAAGTATATTCTATTTATGTCTCTCATTTTTACCTAGACCTCCCTTTTGGGTTTTCGGCTTACCGAGACGCTCTTTTTTGCCTAAGTCGCCCTTTCGAGTTTTCAACTTAACAAGCTGTTCTTTTATTTCTCTAGGCGAAGTATTTCTTGATTGCATCAGCATTCATGGGATGTGGGAACTCCTCTCCATCCATAGTTTCAAGAATTAATGCACCTCCAAAGAAGGCTTTCTTGACAACATATGGGCCTTAAAAATTGGGAGTCCACTTGCCCCTAGAATCAGTGTTGAAAGACATGATCTTCCTGAGCATGAGGTCTCCTTCTCTGAATTCACGAGGTTTGACCTTTTTATCAAAATCTTTCTTCATTCTCTTCTAATATAACTGTCCATGACACAAAGTTGTCATTCTCTTTTCTTCGATCAAATTCAATTGGTTAAACCTGTTCTGGACCCATTCAGCCTCTGGCAACTTGGTTTCCAGTATCACACGCAAAGAGGGGATCTCAACCTCGACTGGGAGTACAACTTCCATTCCATACACAAGGGAAAACGGGGTTGCTCCTGTTGAGGTGCGGACAGATATTAGATATCCATGCAAAGCAAAAGGGAGCATTTCATGCCAATCCTTATAAGTCACAACCATCTTCTAGATAATTTTCTTGATATTCTTATTAGCAGCTTCAACAACCCCATTCATCTTTGGCATGTATAGAGAGGAATTATGATGGACAATATTGAATTCTTCACACAGTTCTGTCATCATTTTATTGTTCAAATTCGAGCCATTGTCGGTGATAATTCTGCTCGGCACACCATACCGACATATGAGTTTATTCTTAATGAAACGCACAACCACCTGCTTGGTAACGTTAGCATATGAAGCAGCTTCCATCCATTTGGTAAAGTAATCAATTACTACCAAGATGAAATGGTGTCCATTCGAAGCCTTGGGGTCTATCATCCCAATCATGTCAATACCCCACATAGAGAAAAGCCACTGGGAGGAAATCACATTGAGAAGTGTCAGAGGCACATGGACCTTATCTGCATAAATCTGGCATTTATGACACTTCTTTACAAATTTGTAACAATCAGATTCCATTGTCAGTCAATAGTAACATGCCCTTAGAATCTTTTTAGCCATCGAATATCCATTAGCATGAGTGCCAAATGAACCTTCATGAATCTCATGCATCAGCATGTCTGCTTTTTATCTATCCATGCATCTGAGCAAGACCATGTCATAATTTCTCTTATACAACATATTTTCACTGAGGAAGAAACCGCCTGCCAATTTTCTCAATGTCTTTCTATCTTTCTTCAAAGCACCAATAGGGTATTCCTGAGCCTGGAGAAAATGCTTGATATCATAATACCAAGGCTTATCATTTGCTACCTCCTTTGTTGTAAACACATGTGCGGGCCTATCCAGTCGTCGAACCATAATTCGAGGTATATCATTCCAAGTATTTACTTGATACATAGAAGCCAGAGTTTCCAGAGCATCCTCCATTTGATTTTCATCTCTTGGAATATGATGGAATTCAACTTTATTAAAGAAGGGAAACAACCTTCTAGCATAATCTTTGTAAGGGATCAAGTCGGGGTGACGAGTATCCCATTCTCCTTTAATCTGATTTATTACCAAATTTGAATCACCATGCACATCTAGAATTTTAATTATGAGATCGATAGCTTCCTCTAGACCCATGATGCAAGCCTCATATTCTTCCATATTATTAGTACAATCAAATGTTAACCTTGTAGTAAAAGGAATGTGCGATCCATGTGGAGTGACAATCACATCATCAATTCCTTTACCATAAGCATTCCCAGCTCCATCAAATATCATACTCCAACGAGATTCAGGGCCAGGACCTTCCTCAGGAAATGGTTCATCACAATCTTTCACTTTCAAGAACATCACATCCTCATCGGGGAATTCATACTCCACAGACTGATGATCCTCCACATGTTGGTGAGCAATATAATCTGCCAACACACTGATTTTAATAGCTTTTTGAGTGTGGTATTCGATATCATATTCAAATAGAAACATCTGCCAGCGGGCAATTCTCCAAGTAAGAGCAGGCTTTTCAAAAATGTACCTCATTGGATCCATTTTAGAGATCAACCAATTAGTGTGATTCAACATATACTGCCGAAAACGTTTTTCCGCCCAGGCTAGAGCACAACATGTCTTTTCCAGCATGGAATACCACGACTCACAATCAGTAAAAATTTTACTAAGATAATAAATGGCATACTCTTTCTTTAGTGTTTGATCTTGTTGTCCCATAATACAACCCATGGATTTATCTAACACTGTCAGATACATAACTAATGGCCTTCCTTCGACAGGAGGGAGCAAGATAGGAGGTTCAAGAAGATATTCTTTAATACTTTCAAATACCCTTTGGTAGTCATCCATCCATACACAACCTTGATCTTTCTTTAACAACTTAAAGATCGGTTCACATGTTGCAGTCATGTGGGAAATGAATCTGGAAATATAATTCAAACGCCCGAGGAACCCTCTAACTTGTTTTTCAGTTCTCGGTGCTGGCATCTCTTGAATTTCTTTGACTTTATCAGGGTCAACTTCAATTCCTTTCTGGCTAACAATGAAACCCAACAATTTTCCTGATCGAACACCGAAGGTGCATTTATTTAGATTCAAGCGGAGACGATACTTCCTCAAACGCTGAAACAACTTCAATAAATCTTCTACATGTCCTTCTTCCGTCTGGGATTTAGAAATCATATCATCAACATATACCTTGATTTCCTTGTGCGTTAGATAATGGAATAGGGTTGTCATAGCCCTCTGGTACGTTGCACCAGCGTTCTTCAACCCGAAGGGCATCACTCTGTAACATAATGTTCCTCAGGGTGTGATGAACGTTGTTTTTTCCATGTCCTCTGGAGCCATTCTTATTTGATTATAATCAGAAAATCCGTCCATGAACGAGAAAACTTTGAATTTTGCTGTGCTATCCACTAACATATCAATGTGTGGTAATGGAAAATCATATTTTGAACTAGCTTTATTTAGATCTCTGTAATCTACGCACATGTGGACTTTTCCGTCTTTTTTCGGTACTGGGACAATATTGGCAATCCATTAAGGATACACTGACGTCATAAGAAAACCAGCATTAATCTGCTTTAGAACCTCCTATTTGATCTTCACTTCCATATCTGGGTGAGTTCTTCTCAACTTCTGTTTGATTGGCGGACACTTTGGTTTCAACGGTAAACGGTGCTCCATAATATCTGTATCTAGACTAGGAATATCTTGGTAAGACCAATCAAAAATATTCGCATACTGTTTCAACAGCTCAATCAACCTGTTCTTCACATCAGGATGCAGCGATGCTCTAATCTTGACTTCTTTCGGATCTTCTTCTAAACCCAAATTGATCACTTCCAATGGATCTTTATATGGCTGAATGGTATTTCCCTCGTGCTCAAGCAACCGTGAGACCTCTTCTGGAATCTCATCATAGTCTTCTTCTTCGGCCCCATACACAGGACATTCAAAGTTGGGAGAGGGTGCAGGGTCATTGTATTCAACGGGTTTTTTAATTAATCTGCACATATGATTTATGATTGCTTTTAGAAACTGACACATATAACAAGTGATCATGCAGATTGAATTTCAGTTATTATTTATTTTGAAAGGTTTTTTATGATTACCATTTTCCAAGAAAAAGAAGAAAATAAATAAATAATTTGGGAAACAAATGCAACTTTTATTATTGATTTTAAAAGTCACAGCAAACAGATAAGCCCTACAACATTAATACTTCCACCTTGGGTAGAGTGAAAGCTTTTAAAAAAGATTAACAAAACAAATTACTTTGAAACATGTATGCAAGAGGTAACATCAATGGTGATCCAGTTATGAACCCTAACTTCGTGCGTCACATAATTCAGCATTTCCCGCTCTGCTTCATCTTCCACAATGGCATTAATCCCAGAAACAGTTGGATGAAGATAACCCCCGCTACAGAAGATGTCTTGATACCTTCCTGTAGCAGACTTCGACTTCATGCTCTTACCTTTGTCATTCTTCAAAGAGAACCCCAAGTCGGCTTTGTTCTTGTTTACAGGTGGATCCACAATCTGTCCCCATATCTCGCTATGACCCTTTCGCACAACTTGTTGCGCATCCTTAAGCGAAACCATGGAATTATCATTTCTTCTTATGTTGTCAATGGATAAGGCTTGGAACTGGGTTCCAACAGCAGCTTCATTCTCCTCCACAATGTTGAAAGATGACAAATAAGATATCAATAATGCATGTTCCTCATTTATGATTACTACTTTTCCTTCACGTACAAATTTCAGTTTCTGGTGTAAAGTTGAAGTGACAGCCCCTGCCTCATGAATCTACGGCCGTCCCAACAAACTGCTATAAGCGGGAACAATGTCCATGACCTGGAAAGTTATCTGAAACAAATGTGGTGCTATATCAATAGGAAAGTTCACTTCACTAATAACAGATCTCGTTGATCCATCAAACACTTTCACAATGATGCCACTCAGGCGCATAGGCGTTCCTTGATATTTCAGCTTCATAAGAGTGCTCCTCGGTATGACGTTCAAAGCGGATCCATTATCAATTAGCACATTGGATAGTGAATCATTCTTGCTGTTCATAGAGATGTGGAGGGCTAAGTTGTGATTCCTTCCTTCATCTGGAAATCCATCATCGCAGAAACTCAAGTTATTACATGACGTAATGTTCCCTATTACGTTGCTGAATTGGTCTACTGGCATATCACTCTCCACAAAAGCTTTGTCCAATACTCTCATCAAGGATTCTCTATGAGCAGATGAGTTCATAAATAAAGCCAAGATAGATATTTTTGAAGGAGTCTGTAGTAGCTAATCTACAATTCTGTAGTCGCTAATCTTGATTATCTTTAAAATATCATCCACTTCTTTCTCCAATGTAGCTCCACTAGATTCACCTGTAACCTTCTCGGGTTCAACATTCTCAGCAATTTTCTTTCCACCACTATCATTTTCTCGAACAACTGGTGCAAACACACGACCGATGCGGGTCACTCTACTATTTTCAACAATATTTACAACATCAAGCATTGGCTGAATGGGAATTTCCACTCCATCCTCTAAGATTGTAGCGTTGTATTTGTAAGGCACAGCCTTATCTGACTTGTAAGGAATGGGCCCCGGTAAACTAATAACAAATGGGGTAACAGCTGACTTGCTATAATATTCAACTTCAAGATGGGCAAGTGCCCCAAAACAAGGTACAATGACGTTTACCCCTTCTTCAACACAATCAGTCATTATTGAGTCATTTCTGGAAAACAAATCCTCATCTGAGGAGAAATACTCATCTGCAGAGGCATACTCTTCATCCGACTTTTCTTCAGTCAAATAAACCTCAACCAAATCAACTTTATGGTAATCATCCCTTTGACCTGTAACCTTGACAGTTCCATTATCTAACAAAAACTGAACACCTTTCTTCACGATTGAACATCCTCGGGAGTCCCAACAGCAAATTCGGCAAGACCCATACTGGTGTTCTACCTGACCAGCCATATGGCAGAAAGTAGCATGTAATTGCACAAGATCCTCATTCATATACTCTACATCAAAAAAATTGAATTCTCCAGGACATCTAGAAACCGTATTTTCCTCCTCTTCATACTCTGCCCTAGGCCTAATTATGTGGATGAGACCCTCATCCATCATCTCCTGTAAATTAGCCTTTATCTTATCGCAACCATGTATGTTTGTACGGAAAATAGTATAATTGGAATGGTCATGCGTATAGTAGCTAAATTCATAGAGGTCTGCATGCATTTATACCGAATCTCCTCTAACCAAATTAATATCAAAAATCTGGAAGTCTCCTGGACATCCGACCACCATATTCACAACATTTACTCCTCCATGCTTTGGTAGAGGATTGTCTTTCATATTAGGGCCTACATCCTTGAAAGATAGAATACCAGACTTCACAAATTTCTGCACCGCAGTCTTCAAAGGATAACAATTCTCAACACTATGCCCTGGTGCTCCCTGATGAAAAGCACATGTTTGGTCTGCCTTGTAATACCAAGGCAATGGTGATGGTACAACGAGAGGTGGTCGGGTCTGAACCAACTTTTTCTGAATCAATGCTGGTAGTAACTCTGTATAGATTATAGGAATAGGGTCATAATTATCCCTTCTTTGATTATACCCTTGATTCCCCTGCTGGGACGGTCTCTGATAAGCAAAGGTAGTTGGAGCTACACCCACAACTGGAGTAACTGAGGTGACTTGCTGATGATGCTGAGAATTCCTTCTAGGAGTATTAACCCTCCTCTCTTGCATTACTGCATTTGCATCCCCTTCCTTCTTCTTGGCAAAACCATAAGATGGCTTCTTCATACCTCCAGATCCTTCACTTCTCGTTAAACGACCCTCTCTTACAGCCTCTTCTAAACGGATACCCATTCCTACCATTTCAGTAAAGTCACTTGGCACACTCGCTACCATCCTCTCATAGTAGAAAGCACCCAGAGTTTTCAAGAAAATCTTAGTCATCTCCTTTTCTTCCATGGGAGGAATCACTTAGGCGGTTACCTCATGCCATCTCTGTGCATATTCTTTAAATGATTCCCTATCTTTCTGAACCATGACCCTGAGTTGATCACGGTCAGGCGTCATGTCCACGTTGTACTTATATTGTTTGATGAACACTTCTCCCAAGTCATTAAAAATATGGATGTTTACACTGTCCAAACTCATATACCACTTCAGTGCAACACCAATCAAACTATCCTGAGAAAAGTGAATCAGCAGACGCTGATCATCAGTATGGGTAGACATTCTCCTTACATACATCACCATATGAGCACGAGGGTAAGTGTTTCCCTTGTACTTCTCAAACTCTGGTACTTTAAACTTAGCAGGTATCTTAACATTCGGGACCAAGCATAATTCATTCACATTCTTCCCAAATAACTCGTTTCCCCTGAGGTCCTTCATCTCCCTCTGCATCTTATCAAACTTCTCTTGAAAATCATCCATTCTATCATAAAGGCCCAAGTCTTCACTCGGTGGAGGGAAAGGACGGCACACATCATTGTTAACAAACATAACCATATTCACCGAAGGAGGTGCAGCAGGAGTGGTATGCACCACAGGAGGTTCCAAAGTAACAATAGTCTGAAAAATTGGAGTATCTTGAGGACCAAGGTTGAAACTTTCAGGCACAAAATTCTTTGGCATTCCCCAAGGGTAATAGTGAGGCATGCGATTCTGAACAACAGCTTGAGTAGAAGATATAGGAACAGCCGGAGCTTTAGTAGTAACCCTTGTTGGATGAGGTTGAACACTCGGTGATTGACTCTAAGAAGCCACTAGAGATTCCATCAGAGCAGTAAGATTGGCCATGACGACCTTCAAAGCAGAAACCACCTCGCACAGCTCGCGATTCTGTTGTTCTAAGTTGTCCATCTTCTTTCTGAGATTAGCCCGAGTGTTATAGTGATGAGTCAGCTTGCTGAACAAAGTAAGTAAACTTGGTAAGACACCTGGATATGCATAACAAATGCAAGAAATATGTGCAATATGATGTATGATGTGCAATGCTCATGATTTTATTTCATTATTTAATATTTCAAAGGATTTAAAATTTAGGGACATATTGCAAATATCAAAGTAATAACACATTTGAGAATACTGAGAAAAGTTTTATTATAATAAATTCAAAATAGGTTACAAGTTTTAATGATCGCAAGTACAAGATGAAAATAAAATCTAAAATCCTGAGAAGTAAAGCTTGATGGAGATTACTCTACACGTTGGCACTTCCCTGTGAGCCTAGAAATACGAGCCTTCAACCTCTGGTTTTCTTCCGCATATCTGGTGGCAACCTCCTTTCAACCACCTGAAACAGGGAGTGGGAAAATAACATCTGACCGAGGCTTAGGAGAAAATAAATCCCCTTTCCTCTCCATAGTCTCTAAATCCCGTTTCTCAAGGATCTCAATCAAGTCGTCTTTCTCCTTCAAGTCTGCTCTATAGGAAATCTCTAAAGTTTGACACTTATACTTCCAAGCATCCTTTTGCTGTTGCATCCTGACCAAAGCAAGTTGCATCTCTTCTCGATCATCTAATAGGGGTGGAGTGGTTTTCACAAACAAATCAGGCATAGGTGTTTCCCGGGAATACAACATCTTCAACTGAATGGCTCTCGTCTGGACCCACTGCAGATATGGCTCCAAAGAAACATCACCCCTAGGTCCCAAATCCTTCCTACTCTTCTTATGAATGTGACGCCAGGCCTTCGCAATCTGCTCCCTAGCTTCCCTATGGTCTTCTCCCTCCTTCAGAAAGAAACTACTTAAATGAATATTATTTGGTTTATCCCTCATCGGATAACCAAGTTGTCGTCGTGCAAGAACAGGGTTATAGTTAATTCCTTCCTTTGTACCAAGAAGAGATACATTGGGGAAACTACCACAACTGTCAATAATCTCTATATCCTGGTAAGCTCCATGATACCAATAAATATCTGAGTGAGTAAGTGCCATGATCTTAGGAGCCCATCGGGGTTCCTTCTTGACATCCCAAAAAGCATCAGACTGAGGCATATGAGAGATAAACCACCGGTACAACAGAGGTGTGCAACAGATAATCATCCCCATGGTAAGAATTCCGAAGATGAATAGAGCAATAAGCATCACCCAATAATGTAGGAACTGGGTTTCCGATCATGAAGATTTTGATAGCATTAATGTCAACAAACTTATCCACATTAGGAAATAAGAACAACCCGTAAGCAAGTATAGCAAAGATGGCCTCAAAAGCGATTGTACTCTTCATCCTGGAAAAGTAGCAAGCTTTATCCAATAAGAACTGAGCTGGTAATCCTCTAATCCCTCCTTTAGTATTCATATGGGCTTCAACCTCAGACTTCCCCAGATGGATCAAAGCAGCAATCTCATGTGATTTTGGCTCATCCTTCAAGCTAGTAAAAGGAACACAATCGGTAACTGGTAAATTCAATAGATAAGAATACTCCTCTAGTGTAGGCATCAACTGATAGTCGGGAAAAGTAAATAAATGATACATCAGATTATAGAACTGAACCAAGGTCGAGAGAATACCCTCCTCCATCTTCAGCTTCATGAGAGGAATGATGGATCCATACTTCTTCCGAAAATTTGCAGAACACTCAATCTCGAGAATTAGACTGATCAACTCATCTATCTTGGGATCTTTGAAAATGTACTTCCTGGTCTTCCTTTTTCCAAAATCCATGGTTAAAAAAGTACCTGAGATATTCACAAATGGTCAACTTTTAAATCCCTTGAAATAATATTTCTTCAAAAGATGCTTATGAGTGCATGGATGCATGATGCAACAATCACACACAAGATAACACATATAGGGTTCATAGGTTCAACGTCACGAGCATGAGATCGAAAGTACTACCCATAAGGTATGGTCTAAAAGTTATCACCTGCCAAACAAGGTTCTAGAGGTTCCCAGAGTGTACATCCTTCCTTCGGATATTACCAACTTCCCGATTAGCTCGGTAATTAGTAATATTCTCAAGAAAGACTCGTCCGAGCGTAGCATCACGTGACAATTATTTTAGGAGTACTCCGTCATAGCTTCCGCTCCACACCTAAAAGGCCAAGATGGGTTTGGTATTCTACGGTCCTCAGCTTCAGCCGGCTCCCAGGTCGAAAGCAGTATGTCTTCTCGATTACTCGATAAACGACACTACAGTCAAAGGGGCCTCCACTGAGTGGGGGATCTCATGCCTCCTTTTTTGGGATTAGTCCCTCAAATATAACATGACTATACCGCCCGTCCTATCTTAAAGTTTGCCCAAGTCCAGGTATAGGACTTATGAGTAATCACCAAGCACCCTGAAAACCAGGAAAATCCAGATAAATATATATTCAACATATAACACATAAATAACAATAGCATATACACAGATATAAACAAAGATATGATCAACCCACTTAGGGATGGACCAGCAAGAGGCCAATATTTCCCTAGTGAAGTCTCCATTTTTCTGTAGCTGTAGAAATGTTTAAGACTAAGCCATGGGATTGACTAGACTTGTATAAATCAAAATAGAAATCGCCACCACGCTTTATTGTTTCCAAAGGAATGAGAAATGAGCGAATAACCCAAAAAAAGGGGGAAAGATTCAAGTTAAGGGGGTTGGTTATGTAAAGGGAAGGTATTAGCACCCTGAACATCTAAGGTTCTCCGCAAGAACCTCTTTGTAAAATCAATATATTTTGGCTATGAAATGTTGTGTAAAAATGGATGGTGGAGGTGAGAAAAGAAATATATTTTTATGGTTTTTTGCACCTGCTGCGGTTGTGAACCTTTAGTGCTTACGTACCACCTTTTCATGTAATAGGGGATCAGGGTACACGTAGTTCCTCTTTAAAAAATTTAAAACACAAGTGTGTTGCTTAATTTTATGAGATAAGACATCATTGTCATTATCTGTATGGAAAACATACTTACTACCCACAATCATGAGAAAGGAGAATTTGCATCATCTCAAAGTGGAGGATATGGCTTGGATTTTAAAATCACAAATGCCTCACTCAACACCTAAGTGGAAAATATCTCTCTTCACTATATATTGTAGAAGTATAGTTGTTTGCATCACTACAAGGATTGACAAGAGTCTAATCTTTTGAGAAAAGTTTTAAAGATAAGAGCCAAAATGGCAAAATGGTTTGGATGAGATTGATTGACTTTTAGTATTCTCATAAAAATGTCAAGGTATTATTGAGTTGATTGAAGTTTACTTGTGAAAAGTTTTTTTGAAAATGCATGGACCTAAGTCCAAGTTTATTATGAAAGTGGTTCAGGTTTAAAAACAAGAAGAGTTTTCAAAAGGAGGAAGAAGATTTTTGAAATTAAAGAAGATGGGAGGAGAAGAAGAGATTATCCTAATGCATAAGGTAAAAGCTAGGGATAGGAACCATCTAACCAACAAGAAGCCAATACGTGACACTATGAGCCAAGATAGAATTCCCATTCTTTAGATTGAAACCAAGCAAGAAAAGATACTAGACCTCTTGAAAGAACCAAACTTCAAGTGTATTAAGTCTTCACAAAAATTGGGCAGAGTAACAGTTATATACGGGTGAATTCCAGCTTACAAACAAAGAATGTAATCACAATAACCTACACAAAAAACAAACAAACAACCCAACGTCTTGAGGTAAACCTCAAGAACTTCAGACAAAATATCAATTAAGGTCACAAGGTCACCAATATAGGCCAGGGTTTCTAATCCTAAGTCCAAGAAGTCCCATACTCCATAATGCTAAGGATAGTAACCAAATAGTCCAAGTATCATTAAAGATTTTTAGGGTTCATGTTCATTATTAGGTGTCTTGAAAAAGAAAAGTAAAGCTCAAGTGAGCAAAAATAAAAAATAACAAGAAAGTAAATGGGCTCAAGTGAGCAAAAATGAAAAATAGCATGAAATGTAAATGCTAAAATAAATGGTACATAAAGCATAAAAAATAAAAGGGCACAATGTAAAAGAAATTTTATAATTATTGGTTAGTTAAATGACCTTCTTGAAACTTGCATTTGGAACTTATTAGAGGATTGGTAGAACCAAAGCCTCCACATAACAAGTTGCATTTGATTTTTGTCAAGTATATCATCCATTTGGAATCCTCAAAAGTACCATTTAATGATCAATGATATTTAAGTGATCCGTGTTGACTAAAAGTGTTGTAGATCCATTAGAGGATTGGTAGAACCAAAGCCTCCACACAATAAATCTCAAGGTTATTGGATCAAAGGGATCAGATTAACATACTTGGGCTTGCAAACATAGGTTTGGGCCATGAATGATCATTTATTCGAATCGGGATAAAATTTAGTGCTATGCTAAGCAATCGTAAGTGGACTTATATAGAAGTCGCATCTATTTTGAGGCCGGTCAATAGTAATTTATGCACCATTTGTTTTGAGACATGATATAGAGATCATGCTCCAATAACACTTAGCGCAATAAGAAATAAATGAGATGAAAATGGGTGGGAAAGAATATACGAACCACATTTGAATTAAAATTTAATCAACTATTATTAAAATCATTCATCCATTTTTGTGGAGTTAAACTCAATACCATGGATTCAATGATGTTAATAAAGTTCATGATAAAAAATTCAACCCAAGATTAGCCAGAAAATAATCACAAAATAATATTTCATTTTAATATATACATTAAAAAAAGGTTTTAGAAATATTTAAAATAGAATTAAGGAATAAAATTATCAACTATGTTCAGATTAATTGAAAAATAAAAAGTAAGACCATAGAAAAATCAGAAATGGACTCAAATATTTTTATAAATTTTTTGGTAATTTTTTTAAAGTAAGAAACTATTTTTAAAATTAAAAGAAATGAAAAAAATAAATCAAAAATGATAAAAAAAAAATACCAAAGTCAGAAATAAAAAATAAGTGAGGTCACCAATATTTGTCACAGTATCATTGGATCATTCCATATTTTTTTCAGAATTTAAAAATGCATAAAAGTATTTTTTAAACATTTAAAACAAATCAAATAAAGTGAAAATTATAAAAAATACGAAAGCACAAAATAAAATTGTGGAAAAATAAAAATCAGAAAGAGAAAAATCAAAAATATTTTTCATAAAATTGAATTTTCTATGATTTTTTGAAATTTAAAACAATTAAATATAAAAATCAGAAAATAAAATAAAAATCAAAAAAATATGGACCATCTGATCAATGTCAAAATGCGTTAGTAAACAGATCAAGTGGACCTGGCGCGCTGTGCATGTTATGGACTTTAGTGGATAATGCATTGAACCATTAATTAAATCAGATTTAAAAAAAACAAGTGGCGTGCCATCATTGGTTGGAAGATGACACGTTGGTCATCTTTAACCTCCAGCCAACGTGAATTGCAGGTCTCTCAAACTATAAAATCAGAAGCTCAGACCTATGCCATTCGCTTCGTCTCTTCAAGACGAATACAACCACACATTCGCGACAAATTTATATAAACTATAGCTCAAGCAAATCGGAAGGAAAGTTTTGAAAAAGGATTTGAAATTTCGTGGTGAAAACAAGTTTCCAGATGAAAGTAAGTGTTTCAACTAGAACCAGGGAAACGAGAGCATCACAATGATATCAAAGTTTTGAAGAATTGATGAAGGAATCTACCTATTGAAGTTGAATTGCAGAGCTCTGAAACTGGACTTCTATGGAGAAAACTAAGGCACGATTCTTAAATGTAATTATATGGTTAGCTTCAGGGAAGATCAAGGAAGGTGAATTGATGGAAAAATTGAATCGAAAAAGGCTTGAAAGAAGATTTCGAAGTAGCAGGATTTTGAGTTATGGAACAAGTTTGGCAGGGTGATTCTGGCTATCCAAGCTTAAGGAAATGAATGGGGGATGACCCTCTATTTATACCGAATCAAATGGAATGTCCAAGCGTGTGAAATGATGAAGTTTGGAGGGAAATCATGTGAAGTTGCAAACAAGAAAAGTGTGACTTCCAATTTGATCAAAACTCATCCAAAACATATGTTTTGTGATTAAAATCCAAAACAAAGATTTCAAATTCTGACTTATGGAGAAACTTCAGTTCCAAGTTACCAAGTTCAATCCAATGGCATTCTAAGCTCAATGGGGTCTTAAGGCGTGATTCTTGATGCTTTAGAAAGATGAGGTTACAAGCTTTGCGATGGAAAAAGAATGGATTCAAATAGATGCTTGAGCTGAAAGTTGCATTAAGTGAAAGTTGGGAAAAAAGAAGTTGACTTTCCATACTTAGAAATATTTCAACTTTTCCTTCAAAAGTGACCTATAATGTTTTGCATCCAAACATGGCCTTCCTCTTGGAATTTGCTCTTGACCAAAAAAGATGGCATGAAATAGACCTCTTGAATTACATTTTTAAACTTGAATCATTCAAAATATCTAAAAATTGAGAGAGTTATGGATTGTTGAAGTTGGCAAAAAATCATGAAATGACCTATAATCCTTTGTATCCTTAGGGCATCTTCCATCCATTTTCTAAATCTACACATAAAATAAGGAATAAAGTTCACATCCTCAAGATCATTATGGAAAAAGAGTAGGCTCAAGGTGATAAAAATTGACCAAGTTATGATCATTTGAAGTCACACGTAGGAAAATGGGGGTTCATATGGAGGACTTGTAATCTTTCTTCATCATCAAGTTTCTTCCACATGAAAACTCCTTGAAACTTTTGAAGTGATTTGTTAATAACACTTTTAAGAGAAGTATTTATTTGGAATCACTCAAAAATACCAAAATATGAGCAAGATATGCTTCCTTTAAGTTCAAAACCCTAGCTCTTAGATCAAGAAAATGCTTTGAGGAACTTTGACAATTTTGAACAACCTTCTTGTACCAACACTCTTGCTTTGTAAATAGAAGTTTTTGAGGATGATTATGAGGACTCATAGCCACCAAAACCACTTCCATATCTTGATAATTGATATGAATATGCACTTGTGATCAATGGGAACAAGACGTTGTCCAACCATGACAACTTCTTCCATCAACCCCTTGTTCTTTTGAATCAATTTGATAACTTGGAAATGTGGTGAACCAAAATAACCATTCCATGCCATTTCCTCTAAAACAAATCCAATGGTGAGGTTTGAAATTCTCAAGCTTTATTGACTAGGGCATGGAAATAAACTCATGAATCCATGGAGCATCTTGTTGAATCTCATTGCCTTTACCTACATGAGTATCAAGAAAGACAAACCAACATTGCATTTTATTAATTAAAAGATGAAATCAAGACAAAAAATATTCATGATCACAAACGAACACAAGTCAAGGTTCTTGGTGATTCCTCAAAGAGCAGAGCTAAATATAGGGAGGGGAACCAAGAATCCTAATGTGATCTTGTTGTGATGTAATCAACATGGTATGATGAGGGGATATTAGGGGTAAAAATTGGGGTACAACACGTTTTTATGCCAAATCGAATTCAAGAGGATTACATGGCCCTATATGAGCCAAGTTTCTGTCGAAGCTATTTTTTCCAACGTTATTAACTTCACCCAAGTAATAACTTTGGTCAGCTTCTATATTCTCTACAATGTCATCAGGACGCCAAATTGTGACCTGTTGATGCATCGAAGATGGAACTGAACCTACACCATGTATCCACTCTCTACCTAAGAGTATATTGTAGTTGGGCTTCGCTGAAATGACCATGAACATAGTTGATCGAAGTATTGTTCCCACCTTGAGGTCTAATTGTATCACCCCCATAGTGGTTCCAATACCTCCTTCATAGTTCGACAGAACCATGTTATGGGGTTTGATATCCCCATCTCCTTTGCTCAATTTCCTTAGCATAGATTGGGGAATTATGTTTATGGTAGCTCCACAATCAAGCCAAATTTTTTTGATTGTTATTTCCCCTATCTTTGCTTTAATGAACAAGGGTTTTAGGTGATTTTTAATTGCCTCCGTAGGTGGCTCAAGAATGCATTTTTCTCCTCAACACAACCATTATTCATCACATAATAGCACATTGGCCTATGTTTGGCCATTTCTTGTTCGACTTCCCAGTCGGTCTCTTCGACTTCGACTTGGCGATCGTATTCTCTGGGTAGCATTGATACTACATTCACCATAATGTCCAAAGTAGCATCAATTTCAGAGTTACCTTCGTCATCTGATTCGCCTCGATCTGGCCACTCCAATCTTCTGGCAATTGGTTTCCTTTCTAAAGGCTTTCGTTGTTTGCCTTTGTTCATTCTTTGTGGCAAGTTGGTGCTTGACTCTGGTTGAGGCTCTTTTATAGCCTCCCTTTCGGCTTTTCTCCGTCTTTAGAATCTTCTCCATTGGGAGCGAGACATGGGATTCTTCCCCTTATAGTTGCTCGACACGTGAGCCACTTTGTTTGTAGTCGTAGTTTGGGACTCTTTCCTATATGCCAGGGATGACCCTCTTGGCACATCGAATGTTCGCCATTTCTCTTCACTTGGCATTTTCTTGTTTACTGTCTTTAGCCAAGTATCCACGGGGACATTAGTTGGAGGCCTGAAAGTTGATGGCCTCTTCACCTGGATCATTGGTCCTCTTCTGGGATCGTATCTAACTTCAAGAACCATGTATTGTTGGGAATTAGTGGCCCTTTTCTCTTTCATTACCCTTATTCCCTGTATGTGTTCTGCAGCCTTTTTATCGAAGATTGAGCTGCATCTTGGACACAATATAACTTAAGACTTTTTCTTCTGGCATCGTTGTAGAAAGTCATCCAGATCCTCATTTTCTTTTGGAAATACAGTTTTATTCACTTCCTCTTGTCTAATGGCTTCCTCTGAAGCCTTTGCCTCAAATACTTCGACCATGTTGACATGTACGTTGATCTTGGCAGCGAGATCCATTTTTTGCATTTTGGCCTCAAGGTCCTCTGTCAAACCCTTGACGGCAGCCACATAAGAACTTACAGTAGTCCTTTTTCTTGAGTCTTTAGCAACTCCTTTGTTTAAGCCTTCAGTAGCCTTTTTGTTTAGGCCTTCAGTGGCCTTTCTAACCGCTTCTGCAGTCTTTCTGGAGATGTTCCCAGTAAAACTGCCAAAGACCGGCATATTGACGAAGTCTTCAAAAGTTTCGACCATGTTGATGCCTGCTGGTTTAACATAGTGGGCATCAGCTTTTAGTGGGTATGCATTAATTTTCATTTGGGGTTTGTTAGGAAATTTGAGTCTACCTTCTTTGATCGCTCCTTGAACGAGATCCCTGAAAAGAAAACATTGTGAAGTTTTATGGCCCAAAAAATTATGATACTTACAAAAACCTCTTTTCTTTCTTTGTTCTAAAGGAGGCATTTTTTTCCCCTGGGGGAACTATCATTTGGCCATCTTTCACTAATAAGTCGAATATCTCATCACATTTTGTGACGTCAAAACTATACGTTTTCTTTGGGAATCTATCGTTGTTCTTTTCAGACTCAGTGGGATTCTTCCCGTCCGAGGGTAGTAACACTCTACAAGAGTATGGAGGCCCATGTTCTATCTCTGCTAAATCTATTTCGCTCTCTTCTACGGCTATGAGATTACTAGATGTCTTTGGATCATCATCATCCATTTCGACATAGGCTAGCTTTTATCGTCGATGAGTCTTAATTTCTTTAGCTTTTTCAATTTTAAGACGTTCTACCTGTCGAACTCTATCGGCCAATTGGGCCATGTCCTTCAGATATTGGGTATCTAGTTTCTTCCTAATAGAATAGTCTAGGCCCCCTGTAGCCATTTCGATCAATTATTGCTCAGGCACTTGTGTAAAGCTTCTGGCTTTGAGTAGCCGAAACCTATTTAGATATTCGTCTATTGGCTCAGTGAATCTTCTTTTCACGCTTGCAAGTTCTTTCAGACTTATTTTGGTTTGCCCCATGTAAAATTGTTCATGGAATAATCTCTCCAATTGATTCCAATTATGGATCGAATTGGCTGGGAGGGTGGTAAACCAAGTAAAATGGTTTTTTGTTAGAGAACTTGGGAAATATTTAATCCTAAGGCTCTCATTATTTGATATTTCCCCAACTTCTATCAAATATCTCGTTATATGTTTGACAGTTGATTCTGTTGTATCCCCTGAAAACTTAGTGAACTTTGGAACCTTCCACCTAGGGGGTAAATCTGTTTGCAAGATATATTCTGACAGTGGGGGTGTAAAATTTGGCCAACGAAATCCAGCGTTCATTCCATTTTGTATCATAATCCTTTCGATCATGGCTGTCAGATTATTTTCTGTGCCATAATTATGGTGTCGAACTTGTTGTATCAGTTCGTTGGTATTTTGATTTCTATTTACCATCATTACACCTTGATTAACATCTCTAAGGATCTGTGGGGGAATTCTGGGTATTTAGACCCTAGGTTGTTTGACTTCTACTCTGAGGTCCCTCCTACCAAATTGTGGGTTTTGGTTAATAGTTACATCTTCTTCTAAGACTACACCTTGATCCTCTCTCATATGATCTCTCTGGGGTTGTCGAATAGGTTGTGGAACCCTAAAAAATTCAGTCATTTGTTGGTTTGACTGAGTAGTATTTTGTATTAGAGGGTTCAATATTGTACTTAGAGTTTGTGCCAACTTTTGCACCATGTCATGGCTGCTTTCATCCACATGTTGCCTCAAAATTATTGTGGAAGCGTTTGTGAGGCTTGGCATTGCATGGGATGTCCCTCCTAAAAGTTGGTTCCTACCCATACAAGTTCCAGATCCCTGTAATTGCAAAGACACACTTACCAAAGGTTCTGAAAATTTAGACGCGGCGTTCATAAGGCTAGCCATTTCAGTAGTTGGCATTCCATAAGGCTAGTCTCGACACATCTAGGCTGTCAAAAATCCTGGGGGAGTGTATGGTCGAAATCCTAGATTCACCCTTGGTGGGGGTGTTCGTGTTGGACCTCTGGGACCTGCATACGAAAGTATTGGTCCCATTTGGGTTGTTGTCAATGTTGGTATCGAACCAACAGTTGACGAGACAATTTCACTAACGGTTGGTATGATCGTTGTTCCCGTAGTAATTGGTGGAGGTATCTCTCCATTATTTGGCTGATTAGCCATATTGCTTTCACTATTTCTCTTTCTAGTTGTACACTCATTGGTGGTTATTTTACCACTTCTTAATAGCATGCAAAACTTTGTAAAAGAAAGAAAATCATGCGAAACATTTATATTAAGATTAATAAGCAAAAATGGAAGACAAAATAAATAAAACAACAATAATTAGCAACGCCCCACCAGGTGTGCCAATTTATTCACCGTGTATTCTGGTAAACAACTGCTGGTCTTCCAAAAAGGGTAAATTTTTGGTTACTCGCAAGATCGATTAGTTTGATCCTAGGACATATGCTAATTTGTGATGTTGTTTGGACATAAACGTTAATGTGGGTGAAGAACGCACGTTCGACTGGGAAAGGGATGAGTTTGAGTGCAGAAAGTAAATAGAACAAAGGGGTCGAGGAGAGTTTAGGTACAAAAATCTGGGTAAAAGTGCAGATAAAGTATAAACAATATAAAAAGGCAAGAAATGTAAAGAGAGAAATAAAAGACTTTGATTGTAAAATGTGGTGTTTCAAACGTACATTTTTCAGTATTCTTTCTCACGCAACGGTTACTTGAATAGTATTGGATAATTTGTACGATTAGTTAAACATGATGAAATCTACATAAAATTACTATATTTATACTAGAACTAGGTAACTATCGAGGAGTTGCCTTGCTCTAGGATAAAGACAAATGTCTTCTGCATGTGCTTCGACCCCTCTTTTCACGCCATGTTGCTTTCCTCAACTGCCAAGCGAACTGTTTTTCCTTCCTTTCTTCAAATTCAAAATCTTTTGGGACAGATGCGAAGTTTCCTTCTGGTCGAAGACCTTGGAGTCCCTTCAGTCGAAGGTATTGAGAACCTTCTGGTCGAAGACTCGATTTAACTTAGAATTTCTCTAAGTACTTTTCTACTTTGTCGAATCCTTTCCAACTTAGACTTGTTGAATCTATTTTTGGCCCATAAGGCTAACTTGTTGTAGGTGTTGAATTTAGGAGTTAATAATGATGTTATGTACAAATAAACATATACAAACAAAGAAAAACAAGTCCTTAGGTTTAGGCTTGCATAAGGTTCATAGGTAAGTACCCTCTTGAAGTTTAGTTGGTTCAACCTGCTCTACAAAGTAATCAGGTTCTAGGGAATATTAATATGATTGATATTTCTTCATTGGGCATTGTCTCAGCACAATCAATATTTTCTTGCGGTCGAAATATCCCAAAAGTCCAATCTCAATGAGCGTAGTATCGAGTATCAACCAATTTTCAACTTTCCACCGAAATCGGCTATCTCACTACTTCCTAATGGCCAAGTTGTTCAATTAAAGGTTCTAAGGTTAGTTAGTGCTTTATGACACCACACACTAGCCCAGTATTCTCCTTGATTTAACACAAAGGATACAGGTACCCACAAATGTGTCACACTAACATAGCTATTTCTTGAACCATATCGGTCTACGCCGTACAGTCTCCATAATCTTTGCTACTTACCTAATAATGTTCCCAGATCTAGGCAGAGGATCAATACAAAACCCAAATATGGACCCAAAATGTAAAGCAAACAAGTCAAACAATGAAAACATTTAAAGGTGATCTAGTCTCTAAGGTAACCCCACTTATAAATGTCCCCAGCAGAGTCGCCAGATCTGTAGTATGGTGGGAGAACTGACTTGGGTGTTTTGTGTTTTATCGCAATTGCTGCGAATAGCAAGAGTCGCCACCGACTTTTCTTTTATCCAATAAAGGAAAGGGTGAAAAGAACAAGAAAGACCTTTTGAGATTTTTTCTTGAGTTCAGGAGGTAGGTTATGAAAAGGGAAGGTGTTAGCACCCTTTTCATCCATAGTTATCTACATGCTCTTAGTTTCTAGCTCACTTTGAAATACTTTGTTTGAAATGTGTTTGTGATTATTTTTGAAAGTATTTTTGAAAAGTGTCTTTGTTTCAGCAAACTTTGTAATCATTCTCGTCTCTATAATAATGTATACAAAGTGTTGACTTTGAAAATATTTCATTTAAAAGTGTTGTTATGTTTTGAAAGATGTTTTGAAAATGGTTGTGAGCAAGAAAATATGAACTTTCTACCAACTCAAAAAGTCTTAGTTCTTTTCCTCCTCCTTTAGATGTTCCTATCTTACCATTTATTGGTAAGAAGCCCTATCATTGGATATGAAGGGATGGGCGTGGTTCGCCGTACAGTCATAGAAGGCAACATTGTAGGATACCTTAGAAATTTGTTGTAAGGGACTGTGATCTTTTATCGAAGACAAGATCGAAGGTTCATCGAGGGACTATGATCTTGTAATAGAGGGTCATTGCTAAAGTACCCCACGTTTGAGGGACATGAGGGTTTATTCGTAAGCAATAAGTATGGGTTGCCCTAGAGGTGCATGTGTGAATTGTGTTTTGATTGAATGCATTTTTGTCTAAAAATTAGGGTTCTCTAAGATTGATTTTATCTTGCCATACACACCCTAATTACTAACAATTATATTAAAAGCAATAAATTGCGAAAATTTAAAGTCCTAAGCTATTACATGGCCTTGGGAGTGCGGGGTACAAGTAATAAAAATGCGGGAAAAGTAAAATCATAATTACTTATTACAACCAAATTGAATGAAAATAATAGTAAAAAGTCAAAAAATTAAGATTTTTGGTGTCTAGTCTGACACGGGCCATGTCGTGTGACACGGCCACCCGTGTCAGGACCCTGTAATAATCCATGTGTGTTTTTTTATGTCCCAGCTAAGCTGACACGGGCCGTGTCCTGTGACAGGTGCACCCGTGTCAAGACCTTATCCTGCCAATTTGTAACGTTTTCAGTTCCAGTTGATTCAACACAGGTCGTGTCGTGTGACACTGGAACCCGTGGCGGCCCCTATGTCCTGCATTTTTGTTAGGTTTTCAAACAACAAATCTGACACGGGCCGTGTCGTGTGACACAGGTACCTGTGTTAGCCCTTTGTCTTGGCTTTTTTGCTGAGTTTTCTTCTTTTGATCTATCCTTTTTATATATCTTTTGAACATAAAAAGAAAATTATGTATAGATAAAGATATCACTTGGAAAAAGTTTACCTCTCGAAGCGAAAACTTATGAACATGTATGAGTGTCTCCGGGTGCAAAGTGGTGATTGGTCAAGCTCCTTTGAACCTTCTTGAAGTTGCTCCAAAACTTACTATGTGCCGCAAAGTTCTCGAATTGCTCCAACCCAGTCAAGTTGCAAAGTACTGTTTTTGTTTGTGTTTGGAAGGTGGTGATAATGGTATTACATAAATTGTTCTTGTGTTGAACAACTTCTATGTGATGTATATAAAGTGTTTGGATAGTTGGTTTAGGGGAAAACTTGCAAGGTTGAACAGTGGGTTGAGTTTTTTTTCTGTTTCTCAGTTTTTTGTTTTGTGAATGAAAGTAGATGAGCAGAGTTTACAAAGAATTTTGTTATATTTTTTCAAGTCCTCTTTTTTTCTCCTTTTATTTTCAAAAAAAACTCCTCCTTTGTGTGTTGTGAAATAACTTATTTTTAGATGAAATTGACTGAAATTTGGGAGGGAAATAAATAAGTTTTTGAACTGTTTGGGTGCATTGTTTCATTTCTTTTTAGATGCAGCTCTTATTTGCTATGTTTGTGCAAATATGGGACTGATATAGTGCAGATTTTGCAGGGCAGCATTGCAGGTTTTGGAGCAGGTTTTGAAAGTTTTCTTGGATTTACTATGCAGGTTTTAGACAGCAAGATATGCAGCATGATGCAGGCCTGGTTTTGTGGACAGATTTATGAAGCTTGTAACAAAGACAAGGCATATTTGTGGACAACATAGTGGCAAAGTTTGAAGATTGAGCCAAAGGGAAAAGTTAAAACAAGACAAAGCTTAGGATTTTTAACTTGCAATTTTTAACTTAAAAATGCAGCCTTGTTTTCTACTTGAAAACTTATAACAACTTTAATTATCTTGAATTGTGGTGAAAAGATGTCATGAAGTAATGAAATTAACATGTATAAAAAAAACACTTAGAAAAATTTCTAAGTCTTGCAAAGTTTGACTTTTCAAAATGACTTTTGACTTTCTTGATGATCAAATTTCATATTTTTGAACATCTTGATGAAATGTGATCTTTGAAACTAAAATTTGATCAAAAATTCAAAGTTTGACTTTTTAGTGTACAATTGACTTTTTTCATCAGTTGAATTTTTTCATTAGTTGGCCAAATTTCATCTATCAATCCACTAATCTCAGGAGATGAATTGAAATATGCGATTAAGTAAAAATTATGTACTTGAATCCTTGAGATCATGTTTCAAACCAATAGGTCATGTACTAGGTCAAAAGTCAAAGATTGGTCATTCTCAGTCAAAACCCTAATTTTGACCATTTTTCCCTTATGATGATTTGAACAATTTTCTTGGATAATTGTGATCCAATCTTGATCAAATGATACACATGACTTCAAAATGTTGATATTGGTCCAAAATATTGAAGTTTGAATGTAGGTTGATCATAATTGACTTTTTTCAATACAGTTGATTTTAGGCCATCTGATCAATTGATTGAGCAATTTTATGATCCAAGACTTGAAACTTGACAAGAGCAATCTTGAGGGTCCATAATGATCCATGAAATTCATTTGAAACATTAGAAGTCCAATTGTCTTTGTGAAAACTCAAACCCTAATTTGAGGCATCAAAGTTGAGGAGATAGCTTGACCTAGTCAATACTTGTGCAAGCTTGAATCATTGAAAATCTTTGTGAGAAATATCTTGAGAAAAGGGAGGGAAAATTTTGGGGTACAACACATGGCATCTTAGGGGAAAAAATAGGGCTTGTTTTATATTTAAGTATCTTCAATTGCGTCGAGATGAAGATTTTAACCTTCGCATCTACGGATAGAAGACACTTAAATAAGGGCAGCTGTTATACCCCAATTGTTTCCCCTAAGATTTCTCATCATCTCACTTTTATCAATACAACAAGATCACACATTAGGTTTAGTTTTCCCTATCTTCATCCTATCTTTAAATTTTCTCTTGAGGAATTACCAAGCATATTGAAGTGTGTATATTGTACATGTGTTCTTTAAACTAACATCAAAATATGTATATATGTTTCTTTAAATGTTCATATTGTAGAGGGTGATACAATTGCATGCATCTCACCATCTAACATATGGTTGAAGGTTGGTTCTCAATCAAATGACTCTTCAATGGATTGCAAGATCTCAAGTTTAAAGGTTATGTCCATGATGTCAAAGATTTATGGTTCAAAGAATTCCCTTACCTTATTTAGGTGAAACTTTCCTCAAGGTTGGTGTTGACATTCATCAAAGAGATAGGTTCATGTGTTTATTTCCATGCCTTCTTCAACAAACTTCATTGAGACTTAAACTCCATTTTTTTAGTTTTCTTCAAGACAATATAATTTTAAAACCTATTATAATTCATCATGCTTTGTTTTCTCAAGAAATATCAAAATATTCAAAGTATGGTTCAACAAGTTTGACCTAATTGAGCAAATGTTTGATCCGGTGATCACAAGTGCATAACTCCCTCAACTTTAAACATTTTGAGTTGGTTCTTTTTCCTATGGATTCTTATCATCATCAACAACAACCTCTCTTCACATGACAAGATCCAATTGTGCAATAAAAAAATTCAAAAGTTGAAAGGGGTTTCAAGTCATTTTTGGCACTTTGTGAGCTAGGGTTTGTTAACTTCCAAGGACCATATCATACTCATTTTTTTAGATTTTTTAGTGACTCCAAATTCTTGATTCTATTTAAAGGGTCCTTAACAAGTTCTCTTCAGAAATCTAAGGATAATTTTGAATGGAAGATCATTAATGATTGAGAAAGATTACAAGTCTCCTTGAAAGGCCTTTGAATTTTAGGGTTTGACTTCAAATGATAATAATTTGCTCAATTTTTATCTCACGAAGCCCAATATTTTTCGACAATGATCTTAAGAATGTTAACTTCAACTCTTATTTTATGTGCAAAGCTTGAAAATGGTTAGAAGATGCCTTAAGAGTTCAAAAGATTATCGGTCACTTCATAGATTTCCATCAACTTCACAAGGTCATAACTCTCTCAATTTTTGGATTTTTTGGATGATTTAAGTTTCACAATTCTCTTTAATAAGTCTACTTCATGCCATCTTCATTGAACAAGACATAATTTTTAGTGGAAGGCCATGTTTGAAGGCAAGAGATTATAAGTCACTTTTGAACTCAAAACCTGGAATTTTTTATGTCCATAATTCAGTGTGTTTTTCACGATTTCAATTGATCATAACTTTTTATTCAATCATCCAAATGATACATTTCTTGGAATATTGTGAAGTTTGTGGTGAAATCTTTCCATTGCAAAAAGATTGAGATCATAAAGCCCCTCGAGCTATGTGCACCATGGATTCAAAGTTGACACCTTGAAATTGATTTTGTCAAAAACAGTCAGATTTTGATTTTCATAATGTGGCTTCTAAACACCAAGATTGTGTGTGTTTTCCACTTAAACATGTTTAGCAAAGTTGCTAAGGCAGGATTAAGGATTAAAACGCAAGAAATGGTTGAGTTTTGACAACTTGCAAGTCACACTTTTGTCATGATCAGGGTGTGCACGATTTCATTTGATTTCTTATTATTCACCCTCTCTTAGTATTTCATTCACTTCTCCTATAAATACATACCCCATTCCACTCATTTTCGCATGCTTGGACATCCAAAATCACCCTGCCAAACTCTCTCTATAACTCATAATTTTGTAACTTCGAATTTGGTTCTACAGTCTTTACCAATCCATTTTCTTTGCTAATTATTCATCCTTGAACTTCATTGAAGCTAACAGAAGAAGAACCAAGCCTTGAAGTGTCCTAAATCGTGCTAGCCAAGTCAAGTTTCAGAGCTCTGAATTTGAACTTCAACAGGTATATTCCTCCATCATTTCTCTCAAAATTAGTTACTACAATGAAGCTCTCATCACTCTGATACTCATCACATCATTTGTTTTTAACTGGAAGTGAGTTTTGATCATGAATTTTCAAATCCCTATTCAACTTTTTTCTTCTGGTTTTCTTCAAATTGACTGAGCTATAATTTATATAATTTTTTCGCGAGGGTACCATTGAAATCACCTTGAAGAGACGAAGTGAACGACACAGGTTTGAGCTCCTGATTTTACAGTTTGTGAGACATGCAATTCGCGTGGCTGGAGGTTGAAGATGATCAACATGTCATCTCTCAACCAATAATAAGGCGCCACTTGTTTTTTTCAAATCTGTTTTTTAATTAATGATCTGGTGGTTTATTCACTAATGTCCATGATATGCACAACGCGCCAGATCCTTCGGATTTGATTACTAACATGTTTTGACATTGATCCAATGATCTACATTGTAACGCCCATTAATTAATTAATTATTTAATTAATTATTTTTGAAATTATTCGTTGAAGTTGTAAGATGTTGTGAATTATTGGCATAAGTTTGTAGATTATTACTAGTTAATTAATTAGTTGATTAATAATAGTAATAATGCTAGAATTAGTGGAATACTAGAATAATTATGTTGGGCCTATTTTAAAGGTTGGGAGTAGTAATACATGGGGTGTGTCGTTAAGCCCATTAAGAAGAATAATAATGTGAGGTCTTATTTAAATGAGGAATCAGGTCAATTGGAATAAGGAATTTGTTGGAAACTGGCCGTGAGAAGTGCAGAGCACAGGAATAAGGAGAAGAAGCGAAGCAAGGTTCCGGTCGGAGCTGTCGAGCAACCTTCAATCCTAGGTAATGGTGGGATTCTGACCTTATAATGGGACTCTTGATGAATATTTATAGGGGTTGGTCATAAGTATAATTTTTGTGCATTGAATTGTTCTGGACCTGTTCTTGAAAGTTGCTCATTTTTACGTTATGGTCGTTTAGGAATCTTAGGCATGACTGTCTTGTTCGATTGATGAATCTGTTAGTAGGAAATTTAGTTATCTGTTCCTATGTTATTCCATGCAGTTGGTAGGAAATTAATGGTCGACGAGAATACTGTAAGGTTGGGATAATGATCGTCACAGACTGGACGAAATCTATGCAAAAATGTGAAGACGCGTCGTGCCGAGGAGCACATGTAATTGCATCAAGCGGTATAAGACTTTAAGATGTGCCGAGGAGCACAGGTGCTAGGTGTCGAGCGGTATGAGGTTGGGAGGTACGCCGAGGAGAATAGGTACTTGTGTTAAGCGGCACAAGGCTGCGTGACGTGCCAAGAAGTATGGGTGTTGGACAGTACAGAGGCATGAATGGAAGGTACCTAGCGGCTTGGCCACTGTGTCGAGGGGTATACGTCGTATTGACTCGTTCTCGTGTAGACTATTTAGTTATTTAACTTAGTTTAATAATCTCAGTATAATAATTAGAATTAGTAAGGTATTCTATCTCTATAATATTAATGAATTCTAGTAGAAATAAGTTAGTAACGGCAGAGATACTATAATTAATAAGTGACTAGCAATATATAGTTGAATTACCCGAATAATTACGCAAGAAATCATAGTATATTTTGGCTGATACGGTGTATTGTATAATTGCTGTAATTTGAGAATTTACAGGTAATATGGAATTTTGTTGAGATTCCTCTAATTATTGGCGGATATTAAGTTCTAGGCTTATGGCCCATGTTGAATTGTGTTAAGTTATTGTTGAACTATTGTTGTTGTTACCACATTCATGTTGTTGTTGCATACATAGCATATTAAGTTGGGAGCTCATGCTCGGTAAGTTAGCCTGGATTGGCAAATATAAAATTGAAGGCTTATGCCTTGTTGACGCCTCTATTAATTGGTTGATTATTAAGTTGGGAGTTTTGTTCCGTTGGTACCACATGCATGTGCATAAAAACAAGCCGTATTTCATGTCGCAACCTGAGTTTTGTGTGGATGAATTTATTATGTTAAAGAGCTGCAAAGTGGTGATTTTGTAAGAATTGATTTTGATGTATTATTTATCATACGTTCTATTATATTGTTTGATATCTCAGCCTTTCTATTTGAATCTTACCCATATGTTGGTAACGTGCAGGTAATCCAGAGTGAAGGCAGTTTACCTTCAGTAGTTCGAGTCAGTGTCGTTGCTCTGATACGTAAAACTCGGGGGGGGGGGGGGGGGGGGGGAGGGGGGATGAATGCTTGTTGCTTTATTGTTGATTTTACTTCTGTTGTTGAATTTTAAGTTGTTTTCATTAAGTACTTGTTGTTTTGAAATTGTTTTCAGTTTGACAAAGATGTTGTGTCATTTGAGCTCGAAATTGTGATTCTGCTGCTTATTTATAAAGTTGTTCTATTTTTTAAAGATTAAACAAGTTTTTATCAGTTTATATGAATTTTATGTGTTATGCATCTGAACTATAGGCGATTGAATGTCGTTGTTTCCAAGTTGAAAGTGTAACATTCCATTTGTTAGTTGTAAATTTTGTGACTCTTATTTTATATAATTCGTTGGGTAGAAATGGGATCTTACATTAGTGCTATCAGAGCAGGTTGGTCCGTCCGACCAAGTTGTTGAGTCATAGTTTTTTTTAACAATCGAGTATTATTAACCTGAGTTCTAATCGTTGTTTATGTTGTAGTGATAAGTTGATATGGCTGGAAGCAATGACGTTGCACTTGCTGCTGCTTTGGAAGCAATGGCGCATGCTATGGAGAATCAGCCGAACACTGACAGGAATGTTGGATCTTGTATTTTGGAGACCTTCCAGAGGGAGAATCCGCCTACGTTCAAGGGCAAGTATGATCCTGACGAAGCATTGGATTGGTTGAAAGAGATTGAGAGAATATTTTTTTTGATGGAATGCACTCCAGCATAGAAGGTTCGATATGCTACTCATATGCTAGAAGTCGAGGCTGATGACTGGTGGCTAGGGACTTGTCAGAAGTTGGAAGCTGCAGGTGAAAATATCACTTGGGTCGTGTTTCATAGGGAATTTATGAGGAAGTATTTCCCTGAAGATGTTCTTGGTAAGAAGGAAATTGAGTTTCTTGAGCTGAAGCAAAGGAGTATGTCGGTTGCTGAATATGCTGTAAAATATGTTGAGTTGGCTAAGTTTTACCCACACTACAGCGAGGCAAATGATGAGTTTTCAAAGTGAATCAAGTTTGAGAATGGGTTACGCTTAGAGATCAAGAAGGCAGTTGGATACCAGAAGATTCATGTCTTTACTGATTTGATTGATAGTTGCAATATTTATGAAGAGGATAATAATGCTGACTATAATATTATCAATGAGAAGAGGGGTAAGCACCAACATAACCGTGGTAACCCTTACGATGCCCCAGCTGGTAAAGGTAAACGGAAAGTTGCTCAGGGTCAGAGAAATAGTGGGGGAGATTCTCCTGATGGTATAGTTTGTTTCAAATATGGAAAACCTGGTCATAAGAGTAATGTATGCACTACTGAGGTAAATAGGTGTTTCCGTTGTGGTAAGAATGGACATGCTATATCTGAGTGCAAGCATAAAGAGATGATTTGCTTCAACTATGGTGAAGAAGGACACATTGGTATTCAGTGTCAGAAACCAAAGAAGGCGCAAACAAGTGGATAAGTGTTCGCTTTGACTGAGAATTAGACGGCTAATGAGAACAGACTCATCAGAGGTACATGTTTCATTAATAGTACTCCTTTAATTACTATTATTGATACCGGTTCTACTTATTGCTTTATTGTTGCTGATTGTGTTGAAATATTGGGTCTTGCGTTATCTTCTAAGAATGGAGAGATGGTCGTCGATACTCCATCTAAGGGATTGGTGACTACTTCTTTTGTGTGTTTAAAGTGCCCGTTGTTGATCTTCGACAGAGACTTTGCCATTGATTTAGTTTGCTTGCCTTTAAGTGGGTTAGATGTGATCTTAGGTATGAACTGGTTAGAGCATAATTATGTTCATATTAACTATTATAACAAATCAGTGAGGTTTTTTACTCTGGAAGAAGAAGAAGTTGGTCTGTTATCTGCTAGATAGTTGAGACAGTTGATGCGAGATGAGGCTCAGATATTCTCGTTAATTGCGTCGCTATCTGTCAAGAATCAAGCTATAATTAAGGAATTGCAAGTGGTGCGTGAATTTCCTAAAGTTTTCTCTGATGAAATTCTTGATGTACCGCCAGAGAGAGAAGTCGAATTTGCTATTGATCTTGTACTTGGTACCAGACCTGTTTCTATGGCACCATACAGGATGTCTGCATATGAATTGTTAAAATTAAAGAAGCAATTGGAAGAGTTAATTGAAAATAAATTTGTAACACCAAGTGTATCGCCGTGGGGAGCTTTAGTGTTGCTAGTAAAGAAGAAAGATGGAAGTATGAGGCTTTGTATTGATTATAGACAATTGAATAAAGAAACGATTAAGAACAAGTATTCGCTTCTGAGAACAGACAACTTGATGGATTAATTGGTGGGTGCTCGAGTGTTTAGTAAGATTGATTTGAGGTCGGGTTATCATCAGATTAAAGTAAAGGATGAAGATATCCAGAAGATGGCTTTCAGAACATGATATGGACATTATGAGTATTAGGTAATGCCTTTCGGTGTTACTAATGTGCTGGGAGTATTCATGGAGTACATGAACCGTATCTTTCATACTTATTTAGATCAGTTTATAGTGGTGTTCATTGATGACATTTTGATTTACTCTAAATCGGAAGAAGAGCATGCAAAACACTTAAGAATAGTATTGCAAGTTTTGAAAGAGAATAAGGTGTATGAAAAGCTGTCTAAGTGTGAATTTTGGAGATTAACTTTCTTGGTCATGTTATCTAAGGTAGTGGCATTACTGTTGATCCATCTAAAATAGATGTTGTGTTGTAAAGGGAAACTCCAAAGTTGGTTATCGTGATTAGAAGCTTTTTTGGATTAGATGGTTATTATAGAAGGTTTATCGAATGTTTTTCTAAGTTGGCACTTTCATTGACTAAGTTAACTTGTAAAGGTAGAGCTTTTGTGTGGGATGTTCAATGTGAATAAAGTTTTGTAGAATTGAAGAAGAGATTGACGTCGGCTCCGATTTTGACATTACCTAATTCAGGAGAACCTTTTGTGGTATATTGTGGCGCTTCTAAGATGGGTTTAGGAGGTGTGCTTATGAAAAATAAAAAGGTAGTTGCTTATGCGTCAAGGCAGTTGAGGACTAATAAAAAGAACTATCCTATGCATGATTTAGAGCTTGCTACAGTTGTTTTTATGTTGAAGATTTGGAGGCATTATCTTTATGGTTCTAGATTTTAAGTATTTAGTGACCATAAGAGCTTAGAGTATTTATTTGATAAGAAGGAATTAAAATATGAGACAACGAAGATGGTTGGAGGTTTTAAAGGATTATGATTTCAGTTTGAATTATCATCCAGGAAAATTGAATATGGTGGCCGATGTGTTAAGTCAAAAGACTTTACATATGTCAGCAATGATGGTTAAAGAGTTGGAATTATTTGAGCAGTTCATAGATATGATCTTAGTTTGAAAGGTGACACCGCAGAGTGTCATGTTGGGAATGTTGAAGATTAACAATGACTTTCTGGATAATATCATAGAAGCTCAGAAGTTAAATGTGAAATTGGTAGACTCGATGGTTGGGATCGATCAGTTCGAGAATAAAGATTTTAAGTTAGATGCGCAAGGTATGTTGAGGTTTCATAATCGAATCTGTATTCCTGATGATGCGGAGATGGAGTAAGTGATTCTTGAGGAAAGTCATAGAAGCAAGTTGAGCATTCATCCGGGAGCTACAAAAATGTATCAAGATTTGAAGAATTTGTTTTGGTGGCCTGGAATGAAGAGTGATGTGGCTCAGTTTATGTATGCATGTTTAACTTGTCAAAAGTCGAAAGTTGAACATCAGAAGCCCGCAGGGTTGATGTAACCGTTAGAAGTTCCAGAATGGAAATGGGATAGCATTTCGATTGACTTTGTAACAGGATTACCTAATACTTCAAGGGGACATGATTCAATATGCGTGATTATTGATAGGCTTACAAAGTTGGCTCATTTATTCCTATTAATATCTGTTTTCCAGTATAAAAGTTGGCGGAGATTTACACTAGTGTAATTGTAAAGCTGCATGGTGTTCCTTTGTGTATTGTGTTGGATAGATATCTGAGGTTTACTTCATATTTTTGGAAGAGTTTGCAAGAGGCGTTGGGTTCTAAGTTGAGCTCCAGTTCGGTGTATCACCCTCATACGAATGGTCAGACAGAGAGGACTAATCAGTCGTTAGAAGATTTGTTTAGGGCACATGTTCTTGAGCAGGTAGGTTTGTGGGATACTTATCTTTCGTTAATAGAGTTCACTTATAATAATAGTTACCATTCTAGTATTGGAATGTCACCTTTTGAAGCGTTTTATGGTCGGAGATGTAGAACTCTTTTATGTTGGCATGAGTCTGGAGAAAGTGTAGTGCTTGGACCTGAACTTGTTCGAGAGACTACTGAGAAGGTGAAGTTGATTCGAGAAAAGATGAAAACTTCCCAGAGTAGACAGTAAAGTTATCATGACAAGCGAAGGAAAAATTTATAATTTCAAGCAGGTGACCATTTATTTCTGTGAGTTACACCTATGACTGGTGTTGGGCGAGCATTGAAATCTAAGAAGCTCACTCCTCGTTTTATTGGTCCATATCAGATTTCGGACAGAGTTAGGAGTGTTTCTTATAGAGTGGCTTTACCGCCTAATCTTTTGAATTTCCATGATGTGTTTCATGTGTCGCAACTCTGAAAATATATTTCAGATCCATCTCATGTGATTCATATGGATGATGTACAAGTAAGGGATAATCTCACTGTGGAGACGATGCTTGTACGAATCGTAGATTGTGAAATGAAGACTCTAAGAGGCAAGGAGATTGTTTTGGTGAAAGTAGTTTGGCTAGGAGCTGCCAGAGAAAGCATGACATGGGAGTTGGAAAGCAAGATGTGGGACTCCTATCCCGAGTTGTTTGAACAAGGTAAATTTTCGAGGACAAAAATATTTAAGTGGAGAGAGTTGTAACGCCCGTTAATTAATTAATTATTTAATAAATTATTTTTTAAATTATTCGTTGAGTTTGTAAGATGTTGTGAATTATTGGCATAAGTTTCTAGATTATTACTAGTTAATTAATTAGTTGATTAATAATAGTAATAATGCTAGAATTAGTTGAATACTAGAATAATTATGTTAGGCCTATTTTAATGGTTGAAAGTAGTAATATAGGGGGTGTGTCGTTAATCCCATTAAGAAGAATAATAATGTGAGGTCTTATTTAAATGAAGAGTCAGGTCAATTGGAATAAGGAAATTGTTGGAAACTGACCGTGAGAAGTGCAGAGAAAATGAATAAGGAGAAGAAGCGAAGCAATGTTCCAGTCGAAGTTGTCGAGCGACATTAAATCCAAGGTAAGGGTGGTATTCTGACCTTATAGTGAGACTATTGATGAATATTGTATAAGGGTTGGTCGTAAGTATAATTGTTGTGCGTTGAATTGTTCTGGACCTGTTCTTGAAATTTGCTTGTTTTTACGTTGTGGTCGTTTTGGAATCTTAGGCATGATTGTATTGTACGATTGATGAATCTGTTAGTAGGAAATTTAGTTGCCTGTTGCTATGTTATTCTGTGCAGTTGGTCAAAAATTAATGGTCGACGAGAATACTGTAAGATTGGGATAATGTTTATCACAGACTGGACAAAATCTGTGCAAAAATGTGAAGACGCGTTGTGCTGACGAGCACAAGTAATTGCGTTGAGCAGTATAAGACTGTAAGATGTGTCGAGGAGCACAAGTGCTACGTGTCGATCGGTATGTGGCTGCGACGTGTGTCGAGGAGAATAGGTACTTGTTTCGAGCCACACAAGGCTGTATGACGTGTCGAGTAGTATGGGTGTTTATCGGTACAGAGGCATAAATGGAAAGTACCGAGGATCATGGCCACTGTGTCGAGGGTTATACATCGTATTAACTCGTTCTCATGCAGACTATTTAGTTATTTAACTTAGTTTAATAATCTCAATATAATAATTATAATTAGTAAGGTATTCTATCCCTATAAGATTAATGAATTCTAGTAGAAATAAGTTAGTAGCACGAGAGATACTATAATTAATAAGTGACTAGCAATATATAGTCGAATTACCCGAATAATCATGCAGGAAATCATAGTATATTTTGGTTGATACGGTGTATTATATACTTGCTGTAATTTGAGAATTTGTAGGTAATATGGAGTTTTGTTGAGATGCCTCTAATTATTGGCGGATATTAAGTTGCAGGCTTATGGCCCATGTTGAATTGTGTTAAGTTGTTGCTGAATTATTGTTGTTGTTGTTGTTACTACATTCATGTTGTTGTTGCATACATAGCATATTAAGTTGAGAGCTCATGCTCGGTAAGTTGGCATGGATTAAAAATATAAAGTTGAAGTCTTATGCCTTGTTGATGCCTCTATTAATTGGTTGATTATTAAGTTGAGAGTTTTGCTCTGCTGGTACCACATGCATGTGCATAAAAACAAGTTGCATTTTATGTTGCATCCTGAGTTGTTGTATGGATGAATTGATTATGTTAAATGTTGTTAAAGAACCGCAAAGTGGTGATTTTGTATGAAATGATTTTGATGTATTATTTATAATACATTCTATTATATTGTTTGATATCTCACCCCTTTTATTTGAATGTTACCCATATGTTGGTAACGTGTAGGTAATGTAGAGTGAAGGTGGATTACCTTCAGTAGTTCGAGTCGGTGTCGTAGCTCTTATACGTAACACTCGAGGGGATGATCACGTGTTGCTTTATTGTTGATTTTACTTCTATTATTGAATTTTAAGTTGTTTTCGTTAAGTACTTATTATTTTGAAATTGTTTTCAGTTGGAGAAAAATGTTGTGTCATTTGAGTCGAAAATTGTGATTCTGCTGCTTATTTATAAAGTTGTTCTATTTTTTTAAAGATTAAACAGGTTGTTATCGATTCATCCAAATTTTATGTGTTATGTATCTCAACTATAGCCAATTAAATATCGTTGTTTCCAATTTGAAAGTTTAGCATTCCATTTGTTTGTTGGAAATTTTGTAACTCTGATTTTATATAATTTGTTGGGTAGAAATGGAGGGTTACATACATTATTTTGGTTTTATTTTTATTTTCTGATTTTATATTTTAATTTTTTTGAACTTCAAAAATTCATAAAAAAATTCATTTCAAACTTCTAAAATTCTAGAAAAAAATTCTTAAAAATACTTTGGATTTTTCTCTTTCTGATTTTTATTTTTTCACAACTTTATTTTGTGATTTGATCATTTTTATAATTTTTCACTTTATTTAACTTGTTTTATTAACCATTTGAATATTGTTTTATTAAATATTATTTTATTATTTTTGTTTGGTCCTGATTTGGATGTTATTTTGGGACAAGTTCTTCAACCTCATTGGATCTTGGGGGTTGATAGGATGAAAAACCAAATCCACCAAAATGGATGAATGATGTTGATGATATTTGAAACCCTAATTTCATTTAACACATCCCTTCCCTCTTCATCTTATCCATTTCATACTTGTG
Organism: Vicia faba; assembly: GCA_948472305.1. Classification (NCBI taxonomy): domain Eukaryota; kingdom Viridiplantae; phylum Streptophyta; class Magnoliopsida; order Fabales; family Fabaceae; genus Vicia; species Vicia faba. The sequence goes on along the minus strand of CATIWC010002248.1, from coordinate 148,213 downwards.
CTACATGTTGTTGGAGAATGATCTACATATCACTTCTCTAAACATATGGTTCATAGATTACTATTTATCGGCCTCAAAATAGGTTTGACTTCTATATAAGTCCACTTACGATTGCTTAACATAGCGCTAAATTTTTCACGATTCGAGAAATGAACATTTGTGGGCCAAACCTATGTTTGCAAGCCCATGTATGTTTAATTTGAATCCTTTGATCTAATAACCTAGAGGTTCATTGTTAGGAGGCTTTGGTCTTATCAATCCTCTAATGAACTTCATGAATTTTGGTCAAAGTGAATCATTTGAACATTGTTGATCATATGTGGTTTTTGAGCACTTGAAATGAATGATATACTTGATAAAAAGCAAATGAAACTTGTTGTTGAGAAGCTTTGATTTTATCAATCTTCTAATGAGTTTTCAAATGCAAGTTTCAAGATGGTAATTCAACTAACCTCTAACTTCTAATTCACTAACAATTTATTTTTACTTTGTGCTTTTACTTTATATCTTTATTTTATGTCTTTAGTTTTATGCATCATTTACTTTAGCATTTACATTTCATGCTATTTTTATATTTGCTCAATTGAGCATTTATCTTTATGTCATTTTTATTTTTCTCACTTGAGCTTTCATTTTATTTTTGAATACACTTAATAACAAACTTGAACAATAAAAAAACTTTAAGGTTACTCGGACTATTTGGTTACTATCCTTGGCATTATGGAGTTGTGGATCTCTCAGACTTAGGATTAGAAGCCTTGATACTCTTTGGGACCTTGTGAGTTTGTTGTTATTTTGTCTGGAGTTCTTGGAGTTTACCCCAAGACATTGTGTTGATTTTCTTTATGTACAGGTTATTCTGATTATGTGCTTTGTCTGTGATTAGGAGTTCCTCTGTATACAACTATTATTCTGCTCAATTTTTTAGAAGACTTAATGCATCTCAAGCTTGGTATTCTTAAGAGGTTTAGTATTTTTGCTTTCTTAGTTTCAATCCAAAGGATGAGAATTCTAAATTAACTCTTTATGTCAAGTGTTGGCTTCTTGTTGATTAGACGGTTCTTTTCCTTAGCTTTTATCTTACGCTTTAGGATAGTCCCTTCATCTCCTATAATCTTATTTGATTTTAAAAACTCTTCTCCCTCCTTTTCAAAACTCTTATTGTTTTCTAACTTGAACCGCTTTCACAATAAACTTGGACTAGGTCCATGCACTTTCAAAAATATTTTCTTAATCAAACTTTACCCAACTTAATCATACTTTGACATTTTTTGTGAGAAGACTAAAAGTCAATCAATCTCATTCAAACCATTTTTGCCACTTTGACTTTTCTTTAATATTTTCTCAAAAGATTAGACTCTTGTCAATCCTTGTAGTGATGCGTGCTACTATACTTCTATGATATATAGTGAAGTGAGATATTTTCCACTTGGGTATTGAGTGAGGATTTTTTGATTTTTAAACGCAAGCTATATCCTCTACTTTGAGATGGTGCAAATTCTCCTTTCTCATAATCGTGGGGAGTAAGTATATTTTCTACTCGGATATGATGATGATGTCTCATCTCTTAAAGTTAACCAACACACTTGTGTTTTAAAATTTTTTAAAGGTGAACTACAAGTACCCTGATCCCCTATTGCACGAAAGGTGGTACGTAGGCACTAAAGGTTTGCAACCGCGACACATTCAAAAATTTAAAAAAAAAACACTACTTTTCTCATCTCCACCATTTATTTTCATATACAATATGTATAGCCAAAATACATAAATTTTCAAAGAGGTTCATGCGGAGTACCGTAGATGTTTTGGGTGCTAATACCCTCTATTTGCATAATCAATCCCCGTACCTAGATTCTCTCCCCCTCTCTTTTGGGTTTATTCGCACTTTTCCCATTTCTTTTGAAATCAATAAAGCACGGCGGCGACTGTAGATATCTGATTTTTCTTCCTTTAGCATTGTAGAAGCTGACGAAGCGATTGTTGGAACTCATTTCCAAGCTTTGTCCATTGATAATATAAGGAAGAATGAGAATTATATCGCCTCATTTAAGGATGCACGACAGGTAGTGCAGAAAGGACCCAGCAAGGTGTGGGGGCGGGTTATTAATCCTTTTGTGATTAGAAACCACATTGGTTTGGGTTTCTCCATGAAGAAGGAAGTCGTGAAGCCGAAGTCCACCTTGAGTAAATATTAAGACATCTTTCACAGTGCAAGTTATCTTCATCCAACTACTCCAAGGATCAACGGTATTCTCGAAGATGAATCAGAGCAAGAAATGCCAAACTTCGTGACACATGGAGTCAAAGTCTAGAATCGGGTCGTTGTTGATGTTCCTTCTTGCATTCACATTTAAAAGTAATTTGTTTTTTGTTAGTCTTTTCAAAAATCTTTCACTTTGCCCAAGGTGAAAGTGTTGATGTTGTATGGGGCATATCTGTTGTTTTGATTTTTAAAATTATTAATAAAAAAAAATTTTATTCCAAAATTATGTCTTTATTTTGTGGTTTTTCTTGGAAAATAGTAATCAGAATAAAGTTTTTCTTGTTACATGTGTCAGTTTCTAAAATCAATCATAAATCACATGTCCAGATTAATTAAAAAAACGGTTGAGTATAATGGCCCTGCACCCTCTCCCAACTTTGAGCATCCTGTGTATGTGGCTGAAGAAAAAGAATATGATGAAACTCTAGAAGAGGTTTCACGGTTGCTTGAGCATGAGGAAAGTACCATTCAGCCGTATAAAGAGACGTTAGAGATTATTAACTTGGGTTCAGAGGAAGATCCAAAAGAAATCAAGATTGGGGAAATACTTCATTTCGATGTGAAGAGCGGGTTGATTGAATGTAGAGAAAGTATGTGTATATCTTTGCTTGGTCTTATCAAGACATGCTTGGTTTAGATACTGATATTATGGAATATTATTTGCCTCTAAATCCAAAATGTCCACAAATCAAGCAGAAGTTGCAAAGAACCCACCCCGACATGGCAGTGAAAATTGAAGAAGAATTTTTAAAGCAGATTGATGCTGGTTTTCTTGTGATACATCAGTATACCCTTAGTGGATTTCCAATATTGTTCAAGTACCAAAGAATGGCGGAAAAGTTTGCATGTGTGTCGGTTATAAAGATTTAAACAAAGCTAGTCCAAAAGATGACCTTCCATTGTCGCATATTGATATGTTGGTTGACAGTATAACACAACTCAAAGTGTTTTGGTTCATGGACGGGTTTTCCGGATACAATCAAATCAGAATGGCTCCTAAGGACATGGAAAAAAACAACTCTTATCATACCCAGGGGAACATTTTGTTACAGAGTGATGCCCTTTGGGTCGAAGAACGCTGGTGCAACATACCAGAGGGCTATGACAACCCTATTCCATGATCTGATGCATAAGAAAATTGAGGTATATGTTGATGATATGATTTCTAAATCTCAGACTGAGGAAGGGCATATAGAAAATTTGTTGAAATTGTTTCAGCATTTGAGGAAGTATCGTCTCTGCTTGAATCCAAATAAGTTCACTTTTGGTGTTTGTTCAGGAAAATTGCTAGGTTTCATTGTCAGCCAAAAAGGAATTGAAGTTGATTCTAATAAATTTAAAGAAATTCAAGAAATGCATGCACCGAGAACTGAAAAGTAAGTTAGAGGATTTCTTGGATGTTTGAATTACATTTTCAGATTCATTCCCCACATCACTACAACATGTGAATCGATCTTCAAGTTATTAAAAAAAGATCAAGGTTGTGTGTGGATGGACGATTGCCAAAGGGAATTTGAAAGCATTAAAGAGTATATGCTTGAACCTCCTATCTTGCTCCATCATGTTGAAGGAAGACCATTGATTATGTATTTGACTATGTTAGATAATTCTATGGGCTGTATTTTGGGACAACAAGATGAAACGGGGAGAAAATAATATGCCATTTATTATCTCAATAAGAAGTTTACTGACTGAGAGTCATGGTATTCTATGCTGGAAAAAACATGTTGTGCTTTGGCCTGGACGAAAAATTGATTGCAGCAATATATGTTGAATCATACCACTTGGTTGATTTCCAAAATGGATCCAATTAAGTATATTTTTTGAAAAGCCTGCTCTTACTGGAAGAATTGTCTGTTGGCAGATGATGTTGTCTGAATATGATATTAATTACCATACTTAGAAGGTTATAAAAAGTAGTGTGTTGGCAGATTATCTTGCTCACTAATCAGTTGATAATTATCAGTCTGTTAAATATGATTTCCCTGATGAGGATGTGATGTATTTGAAAGTAAAAGATTGTGAAGAACCTTTTCCTAAGGAAGGTCCTGATCCTGAATCCCGATGGGGTATGGTTTTTGATGCTTATGGGAAAGGAATTGGTGCCATGATTATCACTCCCTATGGGTCACATATCCCTTTTACTGCAAGGTTTGCATTTGATTGTACCAATAATATGGAAGAGTGAGAAGCTTGTATCATGGGTCTTAAATAGGCTATAGACCTCACAATCAAAATTCTAGATGTTTATGGAGATTCAGCTTTGGTAATAAATCAGATTAAAGGAGAATGGGATACTCATCACGTTGGTTTAATTCCCTACAAATATTATTCAAGAAGATTATTACCTTTCTTTAATAAAGTTGAATTTCATCATATTCCCAAAGATGAGAATCAAATGGAAGATGCTTTAGCCACTTTGGCTTCTATGTACCAAGTAAATGCTTCGAACGAAGTACCTCATATCACAGCTCGACGTCTGGATAGGCCAGCCCATATGTTTGCGATAGAGGGAACATTAGACTAAAAACCTTGGTATTATGAAATCAAACACTTTCTCCAGACTCAAGAATACCCAGTTGGTGCGTTAAACAAAGATAGAAAGACATTGAGAAGGTTGGAAGAAGGTTTTTTCCCCAATGAAGATGTGCTATACAAAAGAAATTATGACATGGACTTGTTCAGATGCGTGGACAGACACGAAGCAGACATGTTGATGCATGAGATCCATGAAGTTTCCTTAGGTACCCATGCCAATGGACACTCAATGGGAAAGAAGATGCTTAGGACATGTTACTATTGGCTGACAATGGAATATGACTGTTACAAATTTGCAAAGATGTGCCATAAGTGTCAGATTTATGTTGACAAAATTCATATGCCTCAAACGCTTCTCAATGTTATTTCTTCCCCGTGGCCTTTTTCTATGTGGGGTATTGATATGATTGGAATGATTGAACCCAAGGCATCGAATGGACATTGTTTCATCTTGGTGGTAATTGACTACATCATCAAGTGGGTGGAAGAAACTTCCTATGCAAATGTCACCAAGTAGGTGGTAGTACACTTTATCAAGAACAATCTTATATGTAGGTATGGTGTGCCAAGCAGAATGATCACAAACAACGGCTCGAATCTGAATAACAAGATGATGACATAACTTTGTGAAGAATTCAAGATTGTCCATCATAACTCATTTCCTTACAGATCTAAGATGAATGGGGTTGTTGAAGCTGCTAACAAAAACATTTAGAAGATCATCCAGAAGATGGTTGTTACCTATAAGGATTGGCATAAGATACTCCTTTTTGCTTTTCATGGGTCTCATACATTCGTTCGCACTTCAACAAGGGAAGCCCCGTTCTCTCTTGTGTATGGTATGGAAGAAGTGCTCCCCGTCGAGGTTGAGATTCCCTCTTTGCGTGGAATAATGGAAACTAAGTTGTCAGAGGCTGAATGGGTCCGGAACAAGTTTGACCAGTTGAATTTGATTGAAGAAAATAGAATGACAGCTTTGTGTCATAGTCTGTTATATCATAAAAGAATGAAGAAAGCCTTTGATAAGAAGGTCAAGTGTTGTACTCCAAAATTTTCCCTCCCATTTCTTCAAGGAATTCTCTTAGGGTTCTCAAAATGCTCAAGGATGCTCAAGAGTTGGTCAACAAATTCTTCTCCTAAGCAAGGGGTTCACTACTAGGGTTTCACTTTTCATAAGGAGATTTGGGTTTCTAACGTTTTAAATGGAATTCATGGTTTCTTATATGTGTTCAAATCATCAAAAGTCAAAAGTTGCTAAATTACGGTTTCCTCAAGAGAAGTCAACTAAAATTTGACCAAGAATAACTTTCACATGCTTCATCAGATTTTCCCCAACAAAAGCTTATTTTTAAAGGAATCTATTTCTCTACAACTTTGCCTCTCTAAGCTCAAGTCCAAAAAATGCTTCATTTGGGAGATATGGGTCAATACATTACAGGTCATTTCAAAAATCAACAAAAAGACACTTGTTGTCAAGGCAACTTACTTCAAGATAAAGTCTCCAAATTTAAACATTATCAAAATATAGGTTGTAGAGGCCAACATGAGCTTTCCAAAAAGTCCAAGATCACCTTCAAAAGATGAAAATTGTGATAGTTATGACCAATGCAAGTTGGGAAATTTTGAGCAAATGCATGAAGTTCAAGTGGAGCAAACTTGATATTTTGTGCTATTGGGCTATTATTTCAGGGTCCAAGCGTGTTCTATATCTCTTGTGAACCTCAAGACTTATTTATACACCTCCCTTTGATTTATTTTATTTATTTTTTATTTTTTATTCATTTAAAAGTCAAATTTAAATTAAATAAGACAAGGCCTTCTTACACAAAGACCAAGCCCATATCTTTGCCCTAATTTCAACCTATATATTCTCCCATTCATTCTCATACAAGGACACAAAAAACCCTTGCCTCAAAGGTTATAAAACATTTCAAAGAACTCTAAAAACTTCAAACCCTACTTACATTGCCGTTCACAACAAACTAATCATTCTATTCACTCCTAGGAAGGTTAGAGGGTAAGAACACATCAGTTGCAATGATCTAGAGGGCTTGAAACACCCCTGCATGCAGCGCCACATTATCATTATTTCGTGCATTCATAATTTTGTTTTCATACTATTTTGATTAACTCTAACACTAAGTTTCATTAGTACAGATTTGGACCATCGTGGAGGTCCTATGCATGCTAAATCAGGAACCCAATAACTCAAAAACCATGTGTTCTTATCCATAATTCAAAAACCGTTGATTGTTAGTGTAACAGTAGAAATGTTTAAAACTAAGCCATTGGATTGACTAGACTTGCACAGATCAAAAAATTGCCATTGTGCTTTATTATTTCCAAAGGAATGGGAAAAGAGCGAATAACCCAAAAGAGGGGAAAAGATTTAAGGTAAGGGGGTAAGTTATGCAAAGGGAAGGTATTATCACCCTAAACATCTACGGTACTTCGTAGGAACCTCTTTGAAAAATATGTATATTTTGGCTATAAAATATTGTATGTAAAATAGATGGTGGAGGTGAGAAAAGAAGTATTTTTTTATGATTTTTGCACCCGCCGCGATTGCGAACCTTTAGTGCCTACGTACCACCTTTCTTGCAATAGGGGATCAGGGTACACGTAGTTCCTCTTTTTTTTAAAAATTAAAACACAAGTGTGTTGGTTGATTTTATGAAATAAGACATCATCATTATTGTCCGTGTGGAAAACATGCTTACTACCCACAATCATGAGAAAGGAGAATTTGCATCATCTCAAAGTGGAGGATATGGCTTGGATTTTAAAATCAACAATGCCTCACTCAACACTCAAGTAGAAAATATCTCTCTTCACTACATATTGTATAAGTATAGTTGTTTGAATCACTACAAGGATTGACAAGAGTCCAATCTTTTGAGAAAAGTTTTTGAAGTAAAAAGCCAGAGTGGCAAAATGGTTTGAAATGAGATTGATTGACTTTTAGTCTTCTCACAAAAAATATCAAGGTATTATTAAATTGATTGAAGTTTATTTATGAAAAGGTTTTGAAAGTGCATGGACCTAGATCCAAGTTTATTATGAAAGTGGTTCAAGTTTAGAAACAAGAAGAGTTTTCGAAAGGAGGAAGAAGATTTTTGAAATTAAAGAAGATGGGAGGAGAAGAAGAGATTATCCTAAAGCATAAGGTAAAAGATAGGGATATGAATCATCTAACCAACAAGAAGCAAATACTTGACATTATGAATCAAGATAGAATTCTCATTCTTTTGATTGAAACCAAGCAAAGAAACTAGACCTCTTGAGAGAACCAAACTTCAAGTGTATTAAGTCTTCACAAAAATTAGGCAGAGTAATGGTTGTATACGGGTGAATTCCAGATTACAAACGAAGAGCGTAATCACAATAACCTGCACACAAAACAAACAAACACCCAATGTCTTGAGGTAAACCTCAAGAACTCCAGACAAAATATCAATTAACGCCACAAGGTCTCCAACATAGGCCAAGGTTTCTAATCCTAAATCAAAGAAGTCCAAAACTCCATAATGCCAAGGATAGTAACCAAATAGTCCAAATATCATTAAAGGTTTTTATGGTTCATGTTGATTATTAGGTGTCTTAGAAGAGAAAAGAAAAGCTCAAGTGAGCAAAAAAGAAAATGACAAGAAAGTAAATGCTCAAGTGAGAAAAATAAAAATGGCATGAAATGTAATGCTTAAAGTAAATGGTACATAAAGCATAAAAAATAAAAGCATAAAGTAAAACAATTTATATAATTAGTGGTTAGTTGGATGACCATCTTGAAACTTGCATTTGGAACTCATTAGAGGATTGGTAGAACCAAAGCCTCCACACAACAAGTTGCATTTGCTTTTTGTCAAGTATATCATCCATTTGGAATCCTCAAAAGTAACATGTAATGATCAACGATGTTTAAGTGATCCGCATTGACCAAAATTGATGAAGATCCATTAGAGAATTGGTAGAACCAAAGCCTCCATACAATGAATCTAAAAGTTATTGGATCAAAGAGATCAAATTAACATACTTGGGCTTGCAAATATAGGTTTGGGCCACGAATGATCTTTTATTCAAATCGGAACAAAATTTAGCGCTTTGTTAAGCAATCGTAAGTGGACTTATATAGAAGTCTCACCTATTTTGAGGTCGGTCAATAGCAATCTATGCACCATTTGTTTTGAGACATGATATAGAGATCATGCTCCAATAAGACTTAGTGCAATAAGAAAAGGATGAGATGAAGAGGGGTGGGAAAGATCATAAACCACATTTGAATTAAAATTTAATCCAACTATTATTAAAATCATTCATCCATTTTTGTGGAGTTAAACTGAACACCATGGATCCAATGATGTTAATAAAGTTCATGACCAAAAATTTAACCCAAGATCAGCCAGAAAATAATCACAAAATAATATTGCATTTAATATATACATTAAAAAAGGTTTTAAAAATGTTTTAAAATAGAAATAAGAAAGAAGAAAATCAACTATGTTCAAACTAATCCAAAAAAAAATTAAGTAAGACCATGGAAAAATCAGAAATGGACTCAAATATTTTTATAAAAATTTTGGTAATTTTTTAAACTCAGAAACTATTTTTAAAATTAAAAGAAATGACTAAAATAAACCAAAAATGATAAAAAAAAAAATAACAAAGTCAGATATAAAAAATAAATGAGGCCACAAATATTTGTCACAATATCATTGGATCATTCCATATTTTTTTTAGAATTTAAAAATGCATAAAAGTATTTTTAAACATTTAAAACAATTCAAATAAAGTGAAAATTTATAAAAAAAATATCAAAACACAAAATAAAATTGTGAAAAAATAAAAAACAGAAAGAGAAAAATCAAAAATATTTTTCATAATTTTTTCAGATTTTTTGGACTAAAAATGAATTTTCTATGATTTTTTGAAATTTAAAACAATTAAATATAAAAATCAGAAATAAAAAATAAAGTAAAAAATATGTGGACCATTGGATGAGAGTCAAAACGTATTAGTAATCATATCTAAGGGATCTGGCGCGCTGTGTATATCATGGTCATTGGTGAATAAAGCATAGAATCAAATATAAAATCAGATTTCAAAAAAAACAAGTGGCACATCATCATTGCTTGGAAGATGACACGTTGGTCAGCTTCAACCTCCAGCCAACGTGAATTGCAGGTCTCTCAAACTGTAAAATCAGAAGCTCAGGCCTATGTCAGTCACTTCGTCTCTTCAAGGCGAAGACAACCACACCCTCGCGACAAATTTATATAAATTGTAGCTCAAGCAATTTGGAAGGAATGTTTTGAAAAGGGATTTGAAATTTCATGGTCAAAATATGTTTCCAGATAAAATCAAGTGTTGCAAATAGAATCAGGGAAATGAGAGCTTCACAATGATATCAAATTTTAGAAGAATTGATGAAGAAATCTACCTATTGAAGTTAAGTTGCAGAGCTTTGAAACTGGACTTCTAAGGATCAATATAGGTCACGATTCTTGAAGATAATTGTATGGTTAGCTTTAGTGAATATCAAGGAAGGTGAATTGATGGAAAATTGGATTGAAAAAGGCTTGAACAGGGTGATTCTGGTTGTTCAAGCTTGAGGAAATGAATGAGGTATGACCCTCTATTTATAAGGAATCAAATGGAATGTTCAAGCGTGTGAAATGATGAAGTTTGGATGGAAATCCTGTGAACCTGATACATGAGTAAGGTGCGATCTGTTTTGAATCAAAACTCATCCAATCCTTGCGGTTTAAGTCTCTAATCCACTTTGCAACTTGGTTAAACATGTTTAGATCACAAACGCGTGCTAATTTGATGTTTAGAAACCAAAACATGAATTTCAAATTCTGACTTATGAAGAAACTTCAGTTCCAAGTTACCAAGTCCAATCCAATGGCATTCTCATCTCAAGCGGTCTTAAGGCATGATTCTTGATGCTTTAGAAAGATGAGATTACAAGCTTTGCAATGGGAAAAGAATGGAATCAAATGGATGCTTGAGCTGAAAGTTGCAATGAGTCAAAGTTTGGGAAAAAAGGTTAACTTTCCATACTTGAAATATTTCAAATTTTTCTTCAAAAGTGACCTATAATGTTTTGCATCCAAACATGGCCTTCCACTTAGAATTTGCTCTTTACCAAAAATGATGGCATGAAATATACCTCTTGAATGACATTTTGAAACTTGATCCATTCAAAATCTCCAAAAATTGAGAGAGTTATGAATTGTTGAAGTTGGCAAAAAATCATGAAATGACCTATAATCTTTTATATCCTTAGGGCATCTTCCATCCATTTTCTCACTTTGCACATAAAATAAGGAATAATTTTCACATCCTCAAGATAATTATGGAAAAATAGTGGGCTAAAGGTGATAAAAATTTACCAAGTTATGATCATTTGAAGTCACACATGAGAAATTGGGGGTTCATCTGTAGGACTTGTAATCTTTCTTTATCATCAAGCTTCTTCCATATGAAAAATCCTTGAAACTTTTGAAGTGATTTGTTAATAACCATTTGAAGAGAAGGATGTTTTTGGAATCACTCAAAAATACCAAAAGATGAGCAAGATATGCTTCTTTGAAGTTCAAAACCCTAGCTCTAGATCAAGAAAATGCTTTGAGGAACATTGACAATTTTGAACAAACTTCTTGTACCAACACTCTTGCTTTGTAAATAGAAGTTGTTGAGGATGATAATTAGAACTCATAGCCACCAAAATTACATACTGCTGACAGAAATTTGTAGGTTCACTTCTTTCAAGAAAGTTTGTCTAGTATACAACTTGAGTGGTTCTATCAGCTGGAGGGAACCAGCATTTGTACTTGGGAAGACTTGACCGCTTCTTTTTACAAGAAGTATAAATACAATGTTGACCTTGCACCAACTCATGTGCAATTAAAAAATATGTTTATGGGCTCAAATGAAGGGTTCAAAGAATATGCCCAAAAGTGGAAAGATCTGGATGGACGAGTTCAACCTCCACTGTTTGATGGGGAGCTGGTGGATATGTTCATGGAAACTTTGACAAGGCCATTCTTTAACCATCTTATTGGAAGTTCCTCATCTATTTCACTGATTTGATTCTAACTGAAGAACATGTTGAAAGTGGTATCAAGAGCGGAAAGACTCCAGTGGTTGCGTCTTCAAGTGCTGTGAAGAAGACATCCAGTGGTAAGAAGGAGACCAGTTCTATTTATGGCTAGAAGGGCCATGTTAAAAGTGACGGCAATCAATCTGTAGGAGCAGTGCTAATTTCTAATCATGTTCCTGCTCAACAACAACAACAGGGCAATCAGCGTAGGTCAGACGCTCCAAGAAGGCAGTTTAAGAAGATCATTATGCCATTATCCCAGTCATTGGAACATTTACTGAAAGTGGGGATGATAACTTTAAGGGATCCTCCTCAAAATACCAACACCTCCTCTCCTCGCTACAATCCAAATGTGAAGTGTGCCTATCATTCCAACAGTCTGGGGCACGATACCAACAATTGTTGGGCCCTAAAAAACAAAATTCAGGACATGATTGACAACGAAGAGATTGAGTTTGATCCTCTAGAGACTCCGAATGTAATTACCGCACCTATATCGAAGCATGACAAAGGCGTAAGTTCTATTGATGATGGTATGTATGTTGTTGTTGTAAGTGAACTGGTTACTCCCCTCACAACTATCAAAAAGAATTTATTGCAGGCCAGTTTATTTCTGGGATGTATTGAAAGATGTTACTGTTGTGCAGCCCAACCCAATGGATGCAAGTTATTAAAAGAAGGAATTCAGTGCCTAATGGACAATCAAATAATTCTGGTTGAGAAGATTTTGTCTGCTGAGAATCCGTTTCAAGACTTATATGTAATATTCGGCCCTCCTGTTAGGATCACTTCCGAAGGTCTTGTAAGGATCATTGCCAATCCCAAAGTTGCTCCTCTAACCATCACTACACCTGGACCTATTCCATATTCTTAGGATAAAGTTATTCCTTGGAATTATGGATCCTATGTCTACTACCATGGCGTCAAGAAAGAACTAATGATCATTGAAGATGAAGTTATTGAAGCTACTGATTCCAACATTGACAATATTGTTGGGACCAATAAGGTTACTAGAAGCGGATGGGTTTTCTCCCTTGAAATATCTCCAAAGACTGTTACTACACCTATTCGAGTTACTTCTACCAAGTCAACTACTTAGATTCGGGGCAAAGAGCAAATAACAGAGCTTTCCCAGATGAAGGTACCTAAGGAAGTTGCAGCTGAAGACACCTCCAGGCAAGAGATGGAGGAGGTATTAAAGATTATCAGTAAGAGCGATTACAAGATCATTGAACAGTTGGGGTAGACCCCATCTAAGATCTATATGTTATCCCTGTTATTATGTTCCTAAGCCCATGCATAAGCTTTGGTGAAATTCTTGAAGTCTGCTCATGTGCCACAAGAGATTTTTGCCGACCAATTTGAGAACTATGTTAATAGCTTAACGACTGATGATGGATTAGGTTTTTCTGATGCTGACCTGACTCTAGAAGGAAGGAACCACAACAAAGCCACCTATGTATCCATTAAATTCAGGGGCACTACTTTAGCTCAGGTATTGGTTGATATTGGTTCCTCGTTAAATGTTCAACTGAAGGGCGCTCTTGACAGACTTGATTGCAAAGGGGTTATATTGAAACCTAGTGATATTGTGGTAAGAGTCTTTGATGGTTAGAATAGGATAGTGTACGGATAAGTGGATCTCCTAATCAAGGTAGGTTCGCAAGTCTTCGAATCTACCTTCTATGTAATGGATATTCGTCCAACTTATTCTTGCTTATTGGGACGCCCCTGGATCTATGGGGCAGGAGTTGTTACCTCAACCCTACACTAGAAGCTGAAGTATCCTGCGCAGGGAAAAGTTGTTACAGTCTGTGGCAAAGAAGATTATATGGTTAGCCACTTGAACTAATTCTGGTATGTAGAGGTGAACGACAAACTCATTGAGACTCCCTGTCAGAATTTTGAAGTTATCCCTCTAGCCGTTATTGAATATGTTTCTTCCATTCCTAAGGTTACAAGGGTTCCACCCATAATGGCTTCTTTGAAGGATTCTAAAGCTATTGTAGAAGAAGGTGGTTGTACTCTTTGGGGTCATCTTCCTAACATTCCGTATAAATCTGACAAATTTGGTTTGGGTTTCACTGTAGAGGGTCAGAGGATTGTTCGTCACGCTCGTGCTGGAAGACCACCATTCCACATCAGCAACAACGAAGTCAATTCTATAGAAGATACTGACAGTGACTATGACCTTGACAGCTGGATCTTTCCCATGATCGGCAACGGACCCAGCAACTGGAAGACTCAAGACATTATCTATATCTTTTTTAGTCAGGAGTAATAGCTACACTTATTTTTTTATTGCTTTCAAAGTTTGGTTATGTAATCTTTTAAAACAATGACTTTAAGCCTTGTGCCTTACCCGGGGCATAATGGTTCGTTTGTTAAGGGTTGTCATTTCATAAACATATTTTCATTGGAAGTTTTGCATTCAAATTTTGCGCTCTGTCTTTCTTTTACTTTATTGCATTTTCAAATAGCTATGTGTTCTTACACACACCCATACAATAAATTGTAGAACCACATCCACTCTAGATCCCATTGATAACAATTATGCTATTGCCGCTTATGACTTTGAAAATTCGATCTACCAAGCCAAGGATGAAGGTGAGGAAGATTTTGAAATACCTGGAGAGCTTTCCAGACTGTTAGTGCAAGAGGAAAAGTTTATTCAACCATACAAAGAGCCAATTGAAGTTGTAAACTTGGGTACCGAAATAGACAGAAAAGAAATCAAGATAGGCACCAACTTAGAGGGCAATGTCAAGAATAGGTTTATCTAGATGTTGCATGAATATGTTGAGATCTTTGCTTGGTCGTAAGAAGACATACCAGGGATCCATACCAATATTGTAGTTCACCATCTGCCAATGAAAGAGGGTTGTTCTCCGATAAAGCAGAAGATTCATCGTATACGTCCCGAGATGTCAGAGAAGATCAAGGCTGAGGTTATGAAGCAATTCAATGCAGGTTTCTTAGCACTGACATCCTATCCTCACTGGGTTGCAAATGTGGTTCCGGTACCAAAGAAAGACAGCAAAGTACGTATGTGTGTGGACTACAAGGATCTGAACAGGGAGAGCCCCAAAGATGACTTCCTGCTTCCACATATTGATGTTATGATCGATAACACCGCTCAACACAAGGTATTCTCCTTCATGGAAGACTTCTCAGGTTATAATCAGATCAAGATGGCACCTGAAGATATGGAGAAAACTACTTTCGTCACACAGTGGGGCACTTTCTGCTACAAGGTTATGCCTTTTGGGTTAAAGAACACCGGCGCAACATATCAACGTGCCATGGTAGCTTTGTTCCATGACATGATTCACCACGAGATAGAAGTCTACATCAATGATATGATAGCCCGATCGCAAAGTGAAGAAGCGCATCTTGACCATCTACACAAGTTATTTGAGAGACTGAAGAAGTACAAGCTTAGATTGAATCTGAACAAATGCATATTTGGGGTGAGATCCGGTAAACTCCTGGGTTTTGTTGTCACCGGTAAAGGTATTGATGTTGATCCCTCCAAAGTCAAAGCTATTCAAGAAATGTCGGCTCCCCGTACTGGGAAGGAAGTCAGAGGTTTCTTGGGACGACTAAATTACATTACTCGATTCATTTCTCATTTGAATGCTACTTGTGAGCCAATCTTCAAGCTGCTGAAGAAAGATCAGGTAGTAAAGTGGAACGGTGACTGTTAGACAGCCTTTGACAAGATCAAGGAGTACCTACAAGAACCTCTAATTCTGATGCCACCAGCTGAAGGAAGGCCTCTGATTATGTACCTAACAATGTTAGAGAACTCAATGGGGTGTGTATCGGGCCAACATGACGAGTCTGGTCGAAAAGGGCATGCAATATACTACCTTAGAAAAAAGTTTACCGACTGTGAAATAAGATACTCACTGCTCGAGAAAACTTGGTGTGCTTTGGCATAGGCTTCTCGTCGACTAAGGCAGTATATGTTGACCCATACCACTTTGTTGATCTCTAAAATGGATCCCATAAAATAGATATTCGAGAAGCCAACTCTCTCTGGAAGAATAGCCCGATGGAAAATGGTCTTAACAGAATATGATATTCAATACACCACTCAGAAAGTAATCAAAGGAAGTGTATTAGCATATCATTTGGCTCATCAAGCTGTAGATGATTATCAGTCTATGAATTTCGAGTTCCCGAATGAGAATATTATGCTTGTAATTGATTATGAAGAACCTGGACCGTATAAAGAACCCGAGCTAGGATCCCGATGGACTATGGTTTTCGACGGTGCTTCTAACACACTTGGCAATGGAACCGGTGTTGTAATTATCTCTCCTCAGGGTTTCAATACGCCCTTCACTGCCAGATTATGTTTTGACTGTACCAATAACATGGATGAATATGAAGCGTGCGTAATGGGTATTAAGGCGGCTATTGATCTGAGAATCAAGTTCTTGAGCGTATATGGGGACTCAGCCCTAGTAATCAGTCAGATCAAGGGAGAATGGGATACGAAGCATCTGAATCTCATTCCATACTAAGAGTATGTGCTAACCTTAATCCCATATTTCAAGGAGATCACTTTTGAGCACATCCCACGAGAAAAGAATCAGCTGGAAGATGCATTGGCTACCATGTCATCTATGTTCAAGGTTAGGTGGGACAACGGGGCTCCTCAAATTACCATTGAAAGACTGGACGAACCGACACCTTATTACGAATTTGACACTGATAGAATAGAAGAAAAGCCTTGGTTTCATAAAGTTAAAAGATACCTTGAGGCTCAAGAGTAACCCAAGGGGGCATCTATCAACGATAGGAAATTCCTATGGAGGTTCTCAACCAAGTTCTTCCTGAGTAACGGGGTTCTGTACAAACGCAATCATAATTTGACTCTGCTTCGCTGTATATACAAGAACGAAGAGAAACAATTATGGAAGATATGCACGAAGGCATCTTTGGTACTCACTCCAGTGGACATACTATGGCTAAGAAGATTCTGAGAACGGGATATTATTGGTCGACTATGGAAACTGACTGCCATCACCACTCAAGAATTGTCACAAGTGCCAGATCTATGCTGACAAAGTACATGTGTCTCCAGCACCTCTGAATGTCTTGACTGCTCCTTGGCCATTTGCAATGTGGGGCATTGATATGATTGGAGAGATCAAGCCTACTGCTTCTAACGGACATTGGTTCATCCTAGTTGCCATCAATTACTTCACAAAGTGGGTTGAAGCGGCCTTGTTTGCCCCTGTTACTAAGAATGTTGTCGCCCAGTTCATTAATCATAACCTTATATGTCGGCATGGCATCCCCAAAAGGATTATCACAGACAATGGTACCAATCTCAACAACACTATGATCACAAAACTTTGCATGAAGTTCAAAATCAAGCACCACAATTCTTCTCTGTATCGACCGAAGATGAATGGTGCATGGAAAGCCGCCAATAAGAACATTAAGAAGATTATATAGAAAATGTTGGTGACGTATAAATATTGGAATAAGATGTTTCCATTTGCTCTTCATGGCTACCGCACTTAGGCACGAACATCAACTGGGGAAACCCCATTCTCTCCGGTCTATGGTATGGAGGTTGTCCTACCTGTCGAAGTTCAGGTTCCTTCTCTGAGAATTATGAAGGAGGCAAATTTATAAGAAGATGAATTGATTCAGACTAGGTTGGACTAGTTAAATCTGATTGACGAGAAAAGGCTTGCGGCTGTCTGTCATGGTCAGATGTACCAGAAACGTATGATTAAAGCTTTCAACAAGAAAGTCAAGCATCGATTATATTAGGCCAGGGACTTGGTAATTAAGCGCATCATCCTACCGCAAGGTGATGCTAGGGGCAAATGGACTCCCACCTACGAAGGGCCATTTGTAATCAAGAAGATATTCTCGGGCGGCGCTATGATAATTACCACCATGGATGGTGAAAATTTTCCGCATCCTTTGAACGCGAACATAGTCAAAAGATACTACGCATGAAAATGACCCGCTAGGTTGATTGGCCTAGGAAAAAATAAGGGCATCCCAATGAACCAAAAGGGTTCGGGAAAAAATCATGGATATATATATATATATATATATATATATATATATATATATATATATATATATATATATATATATATATATATATATATATATATATATATATATATATATATATATATATATATATATATATATATATATATATATATATATATATATATATATATATATATATATATATATATATATATATATATATATATATATATATATATATATATATATATATATATATATATATATATATATATATATATATATATATATATATATATATATATATATATATATATATATATATATATATATATATATATATATATATATATACAAAGATTATACACTCGGTAAGTCGAAAACCTGAAAAGGCGTCTTGGGTAAAAAAGGGTATCCTGGTGGACTGAAAACCCAAAAGGGCGATCTAGGCAAAAATTAGGGATTAAAGCGTACGACTATGTCCCATTGGATCACTTAAAGCCAATTCAATCAACTTCTTCCGACAACAAGGGATGAGATGCTCAAAGACATAGGGGCAATATTAGAGTTGAAACCTGACGAGATCATTTACACATAGCTATATGTTTTGTTTTACTTTGTACTCCTTTAATTTCATGGCGATTTCCTCTTACTAGGATTCCTGTCTCTTTGTACAAAAACCATCTGTTTATAGGAAAACTATAAATATAAACACAATTTCAAAATTCAAATTTTGTTTTAATTTTTCTGTTTTGTTCGCAAAAATATCCAATGACTAAATTGAATGAACATATGCATTTGAATACGATTACTATTAACAAATATATGAATAAAAATAGGAATAAGTATTTACTCAAGACTCTAAGAGATGGGATAACATTCAAGTCTTCCATAAATCCCCACAAAACAACCTCCATGGAATAGTTCCCACAAATTCATCTTCACAAATCGACACATTCCCCGCAAGTCTAAAATACCCTAATCATACTCACCAGCAGATCCCCCTAGCAGACAAAGGAGTATGATATTTTCCCCGGTAATATCGCCAACCTACATAGTCCCAATATTTGTCAGAGAATATGACATCAACATAGTTCATAGTAATTCTCTTCCCCAGTTAAGTTTATTTCTCTAACACTAAAATTCCCTGCAAAATATTCCTCAACAGAGCATTTCCTCAAAAGAGTATTTCACCAGTAGGGTTTATTTCCCCAGAAGGGTTTATTTCCCTAACAAATCCAGTCTCCCCAGCTTGAGTCTATTCCTTTGACTACTGCAAATCACCGACAAAATTCCCCTCTCCGGGAAAGGCAGTCCAGGCTGCTATCCCTATAAAGTTGCTACTGAATCTGAAACCAGACCAGATATCAGTTAATCTTATCCTCCCCAGATGAGTCGGCATCCATATCAAAAACACGGTCAAACAGTTCCTCAGAAGGTTATCCATCTCTTTTATCCCCAGTCAGGGTATATAAGAATTAAATTCCCTAGTAGAGCGATGAACGACCAATGTTCCTGAACTCTTCTATCCCCAAGCAGAAGTCAAACATTCCCCAACAGAGTTTCCTCAAACAGAAAGTAGGAATTCCCAGCAGAAACATTCTAGACAAGATCAAATATTACATGTATTCTTCATCCCACCATCACTCAGGGATTTATTTTTCCAATTGAAGATGTTATACAAAGCTACCGATATGCTTCAACAATATTTCACATCCATACATCATTCACAAACATCATAGCATGTGCATATGAAACACATATAACACACTCTCATTTACTTTGATAACATCATTTATGGAGTGCATTTGATACATCATGACATTGCATACAGATAACTCTTCATCTTTTCAGGTAAAGTCTACAAATAGAAGAATATCATCAACAATTTTCATAAACAAGTAGCAGATTAATTCCTGAAACAAGACAGGGAAACTATCTGTATGACCAGACACAAATTAATTCCTGAAACAAGACAGGGCAACTATTTGTGAAAAATCAAATTATAGATCAATTTTTGAAATAGGACGGGGCGACTATCTACATGAACAAGTTGAAGATTAACTCCCAAAAATTAACTCCCAAAATAGGACGGGGAAACTGTCTATACAACCGAGCAAAGAATAACTCCCGAAACAGGACGGGGAAACTATCTTTCTATCTTTATGGCCAGATGAAGATCAATTCTCGAAACAGGACGGGGCGACTATCTTTACATCAAGTGATATGAACTTCCAAAACAGGACGGGTTTACCAACAAAAACAGATTATAGATCAATTCCCGAAACAGGACGGGGCGACTATCTACATAACAAACACTTCACTTCAGAGTCTGAATTCTGAAAAGCATTTTCCATCATAGATTTATTCTATAAAGCATTTCCTTCAGAGTATCATTATTAAAACATCTTCTTTCAGAGATTTATTCTGAAAAGAATTTCTCTCATATAGGATCAAATAGATTCATTCTGAAAAGCATTCCTCAAATACAGTCAAGCGTAAACTCATTATGATACTTCTATCAACAGTTACTTTGGATGGAATCTATAAGACCATCTCTGACGACTCTCTGACACCTCTTCGAATGGCATCTTTAAAGCCCATTCAAGAAATATTATCAACCAATATCATTATCGCCTGCACATGCAAGTGTAAATTTCTGGGCACTTAAGTGTTCAATCATCTTATACCTTCAAGTCGCGAAAGGCGGACATGCCAATCTAGCTCTCCAAGTTTAATAAAATTGAAAAGGGGAAGCTGTTGTATCCCAATATTTTCCCTCTCATTTCTTCAAGGCATTCTCCTAGGGTTCTCAAAATGCTTAAGGATGCTCAAGAGTTAGTCAACAAATTCTTCTCCTAAGCAAGGGGTTCACAACTAGGGTTTCACTTTTCACAAGGAGATTTGGGTTTTTGAGGTTTTAAATGGAATTAATGGTTTCTTATATGTCTTCAAGAATGATCATACCAAATTTCAAGACTTGCATCACAAGTTTGCTCAGTCAATTGCTTAGATGACTAAAAATCAATTGTAATGGACAAAAACTCAACTATGGTCAACATACAGTCAAACTTCAAGAGTTTGGTCAACATCATCATTTTAAAGTGATATTCATCATTTGATCAAGGGTTGATCATGATTCCTAAAGAAAAGCCCTCAAATCATCAAAAGTCAAAAGTTACTAAATTAGGGTTTCCTTAGGAGAAGTCAACTAAACTTTGACCAAGCATAACTTTCACATGCTTCATCATATTTTCCCCAACCAAGTCTCATTTGGAAAGGAATTAAATTCTCTACAACTTTGTCTCTCTAAGATCAAGTCCAAAAAATACTTCATTCGGGAGATATACCCAATATATTATAGGTCATTTTAAAAGTCAACAAAAGACACTTTTTGTCAAGGCCACTTACATCAAGATAAAGTCTCCAAATGCAAAAATTATCAAAAGGGAGGTTATAAAGGACATCTCGAGCTTTCCGAAAATTCCAAGATCACCTTCAAAACATGAAAATTGAGAGAGTTATGACCAATGAAATTTGGGAAATTTTGAGCAAATGCATGAAGTTCAAGTGGAGCAAACTTGATATTTTGGGTTATTGGGATATTATTTTAGGGTCCAAGCATGTTCTATATCTCATGTGTACCTCAAGACTTATTTATACACCTCCCTTTGATTTATTTTATTTATTTTTTTATTTTTTATTCATTTAAAAGTCAAAATTAAATGAAATAAGACAAGGCCTTCTAACACAAAGATGTACAGCCACCTCAGCGGTATAAGCGCGCGCGTTAAAGTCGTTTGTGTCAAAGGGCATGGGTTTGATCCAGCCTTTTGCCACTTATTTTCTTAACATTTCCATATTTTCAAGGTTAATTGCAAAACACGTTGAACCTGTTTCCTATCACCAAGGCGCGCTTGGCCCAGTGGTGAAGGTGTTGGTTGAAATTTGTTGAGGACGTGGGTTTAACACCCACCCCTGCTACTTTTGGGTTTATTTTCTTACAATTCTCTATCCTTCTCTTAAAACCTTCTTTTTACAAAACCTTTTCAAAAACCTTTAATTTTTCTATAAAAACCTAATAAATTTTTAGGTTTTCACTTAATTAACCTTAATTAAATTTTAGGTTTTCACTAGTTAACTCTTTTATTAATTAAAATCAACATAGGGTTTTAGGTTTTTTCTTTTAATTAATTAAAATCGATTAGGTTTTTAGGTTAATCATCCAACATTTTTTCTATCAAAAAATCACAACAATTTCTTTTTCCATTTCTTTTTATTTTACAAGTTCGTCTATTTTATTATTTCCGCGTGTTTCATTATTCTTCCAATTATGTATATGCTTACAGTTTGTAATAGCTTAATTAGGGTTTTACTATTCCCCCCCCCCCATTTTTACTATTTTGTGCCCCCGCTCCCGAAGCCTTGTAATAGTGTAGAATTTTATTTCCCGCACTTTACCGCTTTTCAGTATTGCTATTTTATTTTGCTAGTAATTAGGGTTTGTATGGCAAGACATAAAAATAACCATAGAAAACCCTAATTACAAGACTAAAATAACTGAGCATGAATCACCATTCACACTTGCACCTCTAGGTTAACCTCACTCTTTGCCTCGGAAAACAGTCATGTCCCTCGAACGTGGGGATGCTTTAGCACTGTCTCTCGATTAAAAAAAGATCGTAGTCCCTCAATGACCCTTTCGATGCTTCCTTATGTAAATGATCTAATCCCTTACGATAAAATGCTAAAACGTCCCTATTGGTTGCCTTTATGACTGTACAATGACCCACGCATGTCCCTTCACATCTAACAATAGGGCTTCCTACTAACTAATGGTAGGATAGCACTATCTAGAGAAGGAGAAAAATGACAAGTCAGACCTTGAGTAGGTAGATCGTTCTTAATCTCTTGCTCAAATTTCTTAAAACAAAAACATTTCTCACAATTACACTTTCAAAGTATTTTCAAAAATAAAAACTTTATACGCATTCTCAATTGATACAAGAATCATTACAAAATTGTTGTACTTAGGAATTTTCAAAATATTTTCAAACACGAACACAAAGCATTTTTCAAAACAAAGTGAGCTAGCGATTAAAAGTCCGTAGATAACTACAGATGAAAATGGTGTTAACACCTTCCCTTTTTATAACCTACTCCCCGAACTCAAAAATCTCAAGGTCTTTCCTGGTCTTTTCACCCTTTCCAAAAGAAAAGCCGGTGGCGACTCTTGTTATCTGCCCATTTGCGATAAAAGCAAAACCAAAAAGTTAGTTCTCCCACTGTGTTACATCAAGCCTTGTGAATTCAGAGAAGGTGACCTCGTGGTCAGAAAGATCATGTCTTTTAACACTTATTTTAGGGGCAAGTGAACTCCCAATTATGAAGGCCCATATGTTGTTAAGAAAGACTTATCTAGCGGTGCATTGATTCTTGAAAGTATGGATGGCGAGTAGTTCCCACATCCTATGAATGTTAACGCAGTCAAGAATTACTTTGGTTGAAGAAATAAAAGAATAAATCGCTAAGTTGAAAAACCCGAAAGGGTGACTTAGGAAAAAAAGAGCGTCTAGGTAGGATGAAAACCCGAAAGGGAGGCCTAGGCAAAAGTGAAAGACACAAATAGAATAAATTTTCCGCTAGGTTGAAAACCCGTGAGGGCAACCTAGGCAAAAGTTAGAGATTTCTTGGCAAGTAACTGTGTTAAACAATACTTGATCATTGAAGAAACAATCTTCTCAGATCCTCATCACACTTCAACTGAAGTCTCTGCTCAGGAGTTCAAAGTTGTTAGGGAGAATAGTGGTCATTGTATTTCAATGTATATTTTCCATATATTACCATTTTCCAAACATTGTAATCATCCATGGAGTCTCGTCATTCACAGAGTACCATTCTATTAATAAAGTTTGAGCCTTTATCTAATTCTTTGTAGTTCTTAGTTTATTCTGTTTGCAAAGATTTCATTTATTATTGATAATAATTTTCAAAACAAAAAGATTTAACAATAAAAATGCTTTTTGAAAAGAATTTACAAATTACTTTTTACTTCAGATTTTGTGATTCAAGTAGAACAAAAGTAGTGATTCCAAGGATGGAAGAACTCCAAAGTTTTGAAAGATTCCCCAAGAAAGCTCTCCCAGGTTACTCTTGCTGATATACGCATGATCCTCTTGTGTTGCTTTCCTCGGATAATTAGAGTTCATACCAATTGGTATATGGAATGATGTTGGGCCTGTAATCCCATTTTCCTTAGTTAAGTCTTGATTCAGATCTTTCTCCAGGTTGATTATTTTGGTTTAAGGTTTGCACGACTTGATACCTCTATCCCAGATTCTCCAGTCAAGACTTGACGCGGATTTTTTCCAGCTGAACAGCCAGACAAGGGTAGTATCATTTCTAAGAAGTATTGAGACAACTGTCAACTTATTGGGTTTTCTCTCGCTAAGTGTTGAGTTTGATTTAAAATCCCCATAATTTTGAATTCTTGCTGCATTGTTAAAATTTCTTAGATCCCCGAAGGAAGCCGAGATGATGCTTTTCTCTGAAAGTTCTTATCCCCATGAAGTTTCATAGTTTCTCCCCAGAGAATTTTGTGCAACCATTACTTTGGACACCAAAGATTGTATTTAGGTTCCCCTTGATAATATGGTGTTATCCTCCCCAATGAGGTTGGTTTGGAATCCCCAGTTGAAGTCTAAACGATATGCGATATTACCTTCCCTAGTGAAGTTTGTATGATATTCCCCGGTGAAGCCTGGAGGAGGGTGATATATCCCTGCATTTATATCAGTTTATTGCTATCAGATTATGCTTTGATTATTTTCAATCCTTGTTTCTTCCCAGTGGATTTAAGTCGTGAAGTAGGAATTTATTCCCCAGTTGGCGCTTACTCTCTTATGGAATCTTAATTTTGGATGTGATTTAGCCGAGCGTTGAATTTATCCAAGTTGGTTTTGTCTTGTTATTCTCAGTGTTGTATGTCTGTTTTGTCAGCATATACATGATAACATTCATACATTCTTACATATATCATGCATAGCTGAGTTTAAATTTCATTACTCATTTGCATTCATTTTTTATTGGCATATTACCCTATTTGAGTTATGTTACCCTCTCTCTAATATATTGTTAAGCAAAAAGTGTATAACCTTTCAATTTCCCCACTGAGTTATCCCTTGTGGAAGAATTTTGTTTTAGCCTTCCTATTAAGCTCAATATCTGGATGGAATGTGATCCTCTTTTGTGTTTTTTTTCCTCATTGGGTGCTGTCATGATTGACTATTTCACTCCAGTTTATTTCTGGTTTAAATCTGTGGTCCCCGACAACATTATTACTCTAATTCTACAGGCTTTGAACCCTAGATTGAGAATGTGCATTTATTTTGCACAAGAAAACTTTGTTAACTCAAGTAATGTATTGGCACTTCCCCAGAAAGTCAAATTTAATTTCCCCGTAGAATTATCGCAATCCTCTTTGTAAATAGAAAATGGTAGGTCTCCTTATTTGAGTAACTTATTCTTCCCCAGTAAGTCTGTCAATGCAGAGAAGATGTTTTACTCCGATGAATGGTAGTCTCGTCAGTATGGTAGATAGTTTGTTTTTGAGTTTTTTACTCCGATGGATGGTAGTCTCATTATTATGGGAGATAGTTTGTTGTTCAGATGTTTTCTCTGATGAATGGTAGTCTCGTCATTATGGGAGATAGTTCGTTCTTTTTGTTTACTCGGATGAATGGTAGTCTGGTCGTTATGGGAGATAGTTCATTGTTGAGATTTGTTACTCCGATAGATGGTAGTCTCGTCATCATGGGAGATAGTTCGTTGTTGAGATGTTTACTCTGATGGATGGTAGTCTCGTCATTATGGGAGATAGTTCGTTGTTAATATTTGTTACTCTAATGAATGTTTTTCTCGTCATTATGGTAGATAGTTCGTTGTTGAGAAGTTTACTCTGATGAATGGTAGTCTCGTCATTATGGGAGATAGTTCGTTGTTGAGATTTGTTACTCTGATGAATGGTAGTCTTGTCATTATGGGAGATAGTTTGTTGTTGCGATTTTTTTACTCCGATGAAAGTCTCGTCATTATGGGAGATAGTTCATTGTTGAGATGTTTACTCCGATGAATGGTAGTCTCGTCATTATGGGAGACAGTTTGTTGTTGAGATTTGTTTACTCCAATGAATGTTAGTCTCGTTATTATGGGAGATAGTTCATTGTTGATATTTGTTTACTTCGCTGAATTAGTCTCATCATTATGGGAGATAGTTCGTTGTTGAGATGTTTACTCCGATGGATGCTAGTCTCGTCATTATCGAAGATAGTTAGTTGTTGAGATTTGTTTACTCTGATGAATGGTAGTCTCGTCATTATGGGAGATAGTTCGTTGTTGAGATTTGTTTATTCCGATGAATGGTAGTCTCGTCATTATGGGTGATAGTTTGTTGTTGAAATTTGTTACTCCGATGAATGGTAGTCTCATTATTATGGGAGATAGTTCGTTGTTGATATTTGTTTACTACAATGAATGGTAGTCTCTTCATTATCGGAGATAGTTCGTTGTTGAGATTTGTTACTCCGATGAAGGGTAGTCTCATCATTATGGGAGATAATTCATCATTGAGATTCACTTTGCTCTATAGAAGTTAATTTGTTTCCAGTCATAAGTATTAATGCCAATCATTTGTTACCTACCCTAATATTGGTATTTACTGGTATTATCTTATCATTTATTATTCCCTGTAAGTGGATAGTTCGCAGTTATTTGTCGATTGTTGTCATCCATTACTTTCTCCTTATTATTTGAGTTGATGATTCCTTATCTCCTCCTTGGGCTTTACTCCAGTAGAGTTGAGTCTTCTATTCCCCAATGATTTATTTTCCTGGTCGAACTTTCTTTTGATCCTTTATTTTATTTCCCGTATCCCCAGTGGTTTCATGTGTCGCCTTTGGAGTGTATCGGTTTGCATGCATAATCATAAGCATTGCATGGCATCTTAGGGCCAAAATAGGGCTTGTTATATATTTATTTATCTTCAATCGCATCGAGACGAAGATTTTAACCTTCACAACTCTAGATAGAAGACACTTAAATAAGGGCAGTTGTTATACCCCAATCTTGGCCCCTAAGATTTATCATCATCTAACTTTTATCAATACAACAAGATAAGACATTAGTTTTGGTTCTCCCTATCTTCATCCTATCTTTAAATTTTCTCTTAACAAGCTCTCTTCAGAAATTTAAGGCTAATTTTGAATGGAAGATCATTAATGATTGAGAAATATTACAAGTCTCCTTGAAAGGCCTTTGGATTTTAGGGTTTGACTTCAAATGATCATAATTTGGTAAATTTTTATCTCATTAAGAACATTCTTTTTCCACAATGATATTAAGAGTGTGAACTTCAACTCTTCTTTTATGTGCAAAGCTTGAAAATGGTTAGAAGATTCCTTAAGAGTTCAAAAGATTATAGGTCACTTCATGGATTTCCATCAACTTCACAAGGTCATAACTCTCTCAATTTTTGGATTTTTTGGATGATTTAAGTTTCACAATTCTCTTTAAGAAGTCTACTTCGTGTCATCTTTGTTGACCAAAACATATTTTTTAGTGTAAGGCCGTGTTTGAAGGAAAGAGATTATAAGTCACTTTTGAACTCAAAACTTGGAATTTTTCTAAGTACATAATTTAGCGTGTTTTTCACGATTTAAATTGATCATAATTTTTACTCAAGCATCCAAATGCTACATTTCTTGGTATATTATGAAGTTTGTGGTGAAATATTTCCATTGCAAAAAGAATGAGATCATAAAGCCCCTCGAGCTATGTGCACCATAAATTCAAAGTTGACACCTTGAAACTAATTTTGTCAAAAACAATCAGATTTTGATTTTCATAATGTGGCTTCTAAACACTAATTTTGTGTGTGTTTTCCACTTAAACATGTTTAACAAAGTTTCTAAGTATGAATTAAGGATTAAAACGCAAGAAATGGTTGAGTTTTGATAACTTGCAAGTCACACTTTTGTCATGATCAGAGTGTGCACGATTTCACTTGATTGCTTATCATTCACCCTCTCTCAGCATTTCATTCACTTCTCCTATAAATATAAACCCCATTCCACTCGTTTTTGCAAGCTTGGACAGCCAAAATCACCTTGCCAAACTCTCTCTATAACTCATAATTCTGTAACTTCGAATTTGGTTCTACAACATTTTTCAATCCATTTTCTTTGCAAATTCTTCATCCTTGAACTTAACTAAAGCTAACATAAGAAGAACCAAGCCTTGAAGTGTCCTAAATCCTGCTAGCCAAGTCATGTTTCAGAGCTCTAAATTTGAACTTCAACAGGTAGATTCCTCCATCAATTCTCTCAAAATTAGTTACTACAATGAAGCTCTCATCACATCATTTATTTTTAACTGGAAGTGAGTTTTGATCATGAATTTTCAAATCCCTATTCGACTTTTTTCTTATGGTTTTCTTCAAATTGACTGAGCTATAATTTATATAAATTTTTCGCGAGGGTACCATTGAAATCTTCTTGAAGAGACGAAGCGAATGACACATGTCTAAGCTCATAATTTTGCAGTTTGTGAGACCTGCAATTCGTGTGGCTGGAGGTTGAAGATGTCCAACGTGTGATCTCTCAACCAATGACAAGGCGCCACTTCTTTTTTTCAAATTTGTTTTTTAATTAATGATCTGGTGGTTTATTCACTAATGTCCATGATATGCACAGCGCGTCAGATCCCTTAGATTTGATTACTAATGCATTTTGACATTGATCCAATGGTCTACATCATTTTGGTTTTATTTTAATTTACTGATTTTATATTTTAATTGTTTTAAACTTCAAAAATTCATAAATAATTCATTTCAACTTTTAAAATTGTAAAAAAATTCTTTAAAATACTTTGGATTTTTCTCTTTCTGATTTTTATTTTTTCACAATTTTATTTTGTTTTTTTGGTCCTGATTTGGATGTTATTTTGGGACAAGTTCCTCAACCTCATTGGATCTTGGTTGTTGATAGGTTGAAAAACCAAATCCACCAAAATGGATGAATGATGTTGATGATATTTGAAACCCCAATTTCATTTAATACATTCCCTCCCTCTTCATCTTATCCCTTTCCTTCTTGTGCTACATGTCGTTGGAGAATGATCTACATATCACTTCTCTAAACATATGGTACATAGATTGCTATTGACCGACCTCAAAATAGGTTTTAATTCTATATAAGTCCACTTACGATTTCTTAATATAGTGCTAAATTTTTCCCGATTCGAGAAATGATCATTTGTGGGTCAAACCTATGTTTGCAAGCCCAAGTATGTTTAATTTGAATCCTTTGATCTAATAACCTTGAGGTTCATTGTTATGAGAATTTTGTCTTATCAATCCTCTAATGAACCATCATAAACTTTGGTCTAAGTGAATCATTAAACATAGTTGATCATATGTTGTCGCCTTGAGGACTTGAAATGAATGATATACTTGACAAAAAGCAAATGAAACTTGTTGTTGAGAAGCTTTGATTTTATCAATCTTCTAATGAGTTTTCAAATGCAAGTTTCAATATGGTAATTCAACTAACCTATAACTTCTAATTAACTAATAATTGATTTTTACTTTGTGCTTTTACTTTGTGTCTTTATTTTATGCCTTTACTTTTATGCACCATTTACTTTAGCATTTACATTTCATTCTATTTTTATCTTAGCTCTCTTGAGCATTTATCTTTATGTCATTTTTATTTTTCTCACTTAAGCTTTAATTTTATTTTTTAAGACACTTAATAACCATCTTGAACAATAAAAAAACTTTAAGGTTACTCTAACTATTTGGTTACTATCATTGGCATTATGGAGTTGCGAATCTCTCAGACTTAGGATTAGAAGCCTTGATACTCTTTGGGACATTGTGACTCTGTTTTTATTTTGTCTGGAGTTCTTGGGGTTTACCCCAAGACATTAGGTTGATTTTCTTTGTGCGCGGTTTATTTTGAATATGTGTTTTGTCTGTGATTGGGAATTCCTCTATATACAGTTGTCACTCTGCCCAATTTTTTAAAAGACTTAATGCATTTGAAGCTTGGTGTTCTTAAGAGTTTTAGTATTTTTGCTTGCTTTGTTTCAATCCAAAGGATGAGAATTCTACATTGACTCCTTATGTCAAGTGTTGGCTTCTTGTTGGTTAGAAGGTTATTTTGCTTAGATTTTATCTTATGCTTTAGGATAGTCCCTTCATCTACTCTCATCTTATTTAATTTCAAAAAATTTCTCCCTCCTTTTCAAAACTCTTCTTGTTTTCTAACTTGAACCGCTTTCACAATAAACTTGGACTAGGTCCATGCACTTTCAAAAATATTTTATTAATCAAACTTTAACTAACTTAATCATACTTTGACATTTTTTGTGAGAAGACTAAAAGTCAATCAATATCATTCAAACCATTTTTTCCACTTTAGATTTTGACTTTAAAATTTTCTCAAAAGATTAGACTCTTGTTAATCTTTGCAGTGATGTGAGCTACTATACTTCTACGATATATAGTGAAGGGAGATATTTTCCACTTGGGTGTTGAGTGAGGTTTTGTTTATTTTTAAATCCAAGCCATATCCTCTTCTTTGAGATGATGCAAATTCTCCTTTCTCATAATCGTGGGTAGTAAGTATGTTTTCCACTCGGATATGACGATGATATATCATCTCTTAAAATTAACCAACACACTTGTGTTTTAAATTTTTTTAAAGGTGAACTATGTGTACCCTGATCCCATATTGCACGGAAAGTGGTACATAGGCACTAAAGGCGTACAACCGCGGCGGGTGCAAAAATTGTAAAAAAAAAACACTTATTTTCTCATCTCTACCATTTATTTTCATATACAACATTTATAGCCAAAATACACAAATTTTCAAAGAGGTTTCTGTGGAGTACTGTAGAGTTTAGGATGCTAATATATTTCCTTTGCATAACCGATCCCCGTACCTAGATTCTCTCCCCCTCTCTTTTGGGTTTATTCACATTTTTCCCATTTCTTTTGAAAACAATAAAGCGCGGTGGCGATTTTTATTTGATTTGTGCGAGTCAAGTCAATCCAATGGCTTATTCTCAACATTTATACCGTTATAGGTCCTATATCTATTCGTATCTTGTGGGAGTCTGGTTTTATCCAATCCTCTAGAGTTGAGTTTTATCTCACCATTGTGATTTTTGTTTCAGTTTTATTCTGACACAATCTTCAAGATCTAGTATTATCTAGTCTTTTTTGGTTGAGGTTTATCTCATTTCTGTGAGTTGTGTTTCAGTTTTGTCCTAACACGTTATGTGGAATCTAGTTTTATCTAGTCTTCTTGGGTTGGGTTTTAGCTCATTTTTGCATTATGTATTGCAGTCTTGTCCAGGAAGATTCATTCAATTCTAGTCTCGTCTAGTTTTTTTGGGTTGAGTTTTTTCTCATTATTTCAATTCGTGTTCGAGTTTCGTCCTGCTGCATTTTTCTAAAATCTAGTCATGTCTAGTTTTCTTGGGTTTAGTTTTATCTCATTATTTCAATTGGTGTACCAATTTCTTCCTGGCGCATTTTTCTAAAATCTAGTCTCGTCTTGTTTTCTTGGGTTGAGTATCGTCTCAACATTGTGATTTGCATTCCAGTTTCGTTTTGGCATATCTTTCTGAAGTTTAGTTTCGTCTAGTTTTCTTGAATTGAGTTTTATATCATTATTTCAATTTGTGTTCCAGTTTCGTCCTGGAGCATTTTTCTAAAGTTTAGTTTCGTCTAGTTTTCTTGGGTTGAGTTTTATCTCATTATTTCAATT
This sequence comes from Vicia faba, assembly GCA_948472305.1. Lineage (NCBI taxonomy): Eukaryota > Viridiplantae > Streptophyta > Magnoliopsida > Fabales > Fabaceae > Vicia > Vicia faba. Next base: position 116,445 of record CATIWC010002248.1, on the reverse strand, counting down.
GGTGTTGCAGTTTCGTCCTGGCGCATTTTTCTAAAATCTAGTCTCATCTAGTTTTCTTGGGTTGAGTTTCGTCTCAATATTTTGATTTGCATTCCAGTTTCGTCCTGGAATATCTTTCTGAAGTTTAGTTTTGTCTAGTCTTTCTGGGTTGCGTTTTATCTCATTTTTGTGATTGGTGTTCCAGTTTTGTCCTGGCGCATTTTTCTAGAATCTAGTCCCGTCTAGTTTTCTTGGGTTGAGTTTTATCTCATTATTTTCATTGGTGTTCCGGTTTCATCCTGGCACATTCTTTTAAAGCCTAGTCTTTCCTAGTCTTCTTGGGTTAATTTTTATCTCATTTATGTGATTTGTGTTCCAGTTTCGTCCGGAGACATTATTTTATAGCTTAATCTTGCCTAGTCATCTTGGGTTGAGTTTTATCTCATTTCTGTGATTTGTGTTCCATTTTTGTCCTGGTACATTCTTTTAAAGTCTAGTATTATCTAGTCTTCTTGGGTTGAGTCTTAGCTCATTTTTGAAATTTGTGCTCCAGTTTTACCCGTCGCATCCTTCTAAAAGACTAGCATCCACTAGTTCGCTTGGTGTAAGTCCAATCTTGACTTGGCTTACTTGTTGAGTCTGATCTGTACTGGGCTCATCCTTTCAAATCCAATTTCTACTCGATATATCTCTTGAATCCAGTTTTTATCTGACGCTCTTTGGTAGAATTTAGTAATCACTAATGTTCTCATCTTCAACCCAGTTTTCTTGGTGTCATCCTTACAAGATATAATTATCAGTATTTGTATGCTTCTGTTTTGTTCAGAGAGAAAAATTTTGGGTTCTTTTTATATCCAATCCTCTCCCACCTTGAACGTTCAAAAGCTGTTGCTCTTTCTAACTTTTAAGGTTTAAGATGATTTAATACAGGCAATTGTTGCACCCCAAAATTTTCCCTCTTCATTTTACCTTACATGGCTTGTGTTTCATCATACATACTCATGCATTCTTGTGATAGGATATTTTGATTCTAGAGTTCCTCTACAAGTTATTGAAAGTTGATTTTTTTTACAATCAAGACAAGAAGGGTCTCATATCCTTAATCTTTGAGTCTCTCAAGCTACAAGGGTTCCCCATATCTCTAGACATCTTATTTGTATCACTGTGTCATCGGAAGATTGAAGATTTGCAAAGTTTTGAAGTGAATCACATTTCTAATGATCATCCCTCAAATTAGGTTTTTGGCCAATTAAATTATTTTAGGCTTGTATGAGGAAAATTTGTGAAGTATCATATTCTCATCATCATATGAAGCATATTTGTTCAAAGAACTTCTCAACATGTCTAGAAGAATTAGGGTTTTAAAGCTTGATCATCATCTCCTAACACAAAGGGTCAAAATTAAGGTTTTTGATTTAATCAGGATATCTATGATTTTTTGGGCAAGACTTGATTTCATATATCTCTACATGTTAATGAGAATCTATTTTTGAAAGATTAAACATCAATTTTGGTTGGAAAAGGTTCAATTGATCAAAAGGGGCAAAACTGTCATTTTAACAAAAGTCAACTGTTGACCAAGGGGACTTTGGGTCAACTATCAATTCAATGTTCCTATTTTAAAATTTCACGATCAACGGTGGCATAAAATAAAGACAAAGTGTTAAATTAGATATAACTTATCAAAGAAGTTACTTGAAGTTTTGAATTTTTTTTAAGTGTTCATAGTGCTGAACTTTGATTTATCGTAACTTTCTCAATTTTTATTGAAAATGTGCAAACCTTACATGATTGGAAATATGAGATAAAGTTCTTCAACTTTTGAATATGGGCTTAAGTCTTAAAAGTGAAAGGATTGTGAGATATTGAGCTTGGAACTTTAGGGCACAAAGATGTCAAAATGATAGCTTACTTGCGTGACCAGGTTAGTACTTTTATCAAACATGTGGTGTGCCCACATTCATGGTTGTTTCCTTTTTTATTCAAGTCTCAATTTGAAAAATGGAAAGAGGGATTGCATAGTTGGATATTTGGGCTTCATTTAGATCTTTGAATCATGCCATTTGGCTCAAGAATGAAGAAGATATCATCATTATAAATTGAGCTCTCAAAGTTGACAAAGTTACCAGCATGTAGGCCATGCACGCACGCGCACCATGCCATGCCCGAACCAATTTTTACCAAATTTCGTGCCTTTTTTCTAACACTTACCAGCATCAATTTCAAATATTTAAAGCCCAACCTTAATCCTTATCATGAGAGCTTTCCATAGGCCTTAAGAGCTTGCAAAATTCACGAGGGAATTCAGAGAAAATTGAGAATTGGCTGAACTGGTCATGCAAATCAAGGAAGATTGGGGCCATGTGCACATAAATCCAGCTCACCATGCATGCGTATCTCACTCCTTTCCACTCTCTATTTTCACACTCAAAACGACTGCAAGTTCAAAATGCAACAACACAAAACACAACAAGTATGCACATTCTTCATTGAGACCAAAAATCCTTCCAACGGCCTTATGCTTCAAATGTCCATCATACCCCCAACAAAACTTCCTTTGCACTCTTTCTCTTTCTATATAAGCAGTTTCTCTTCATTCATAAAGGAGGAGAGTCTTCATTCACTAAAATCAATCTTTCTCACAAGCTTCACTCTCTCTCTCTCTCTCTCTCTCTCTCTCTCTCTCTCTCTCTCTCTCTCAAGTCATAATCATTATTCTTCATTTCTCTCTCAAACTTTTCGTGCAAGCTTCAATCTCTGCTCAATTCATCATCAATGAAGCATAGGAAGCAAGATCATCGTGTTTCTCTTCTGTGATCAGAGGCACAATGAGTTTATTTCTCACTTTTGAGGTAATTTTTCAGATCTGAATTCCTCTCATACTAGCTTGAATCATTGCATTAGATCTTGCATATGTTGTGTTAGTTGGCCATATCTTAGATATGAAGTATAATTTTATGTGTTTTGATGCTGAATTCGTGCTTTGAAAGTTGCTTGAAATTATGTCTAAACCAGTGCTTCTGTGCTCAGATTTCTACTCGATCTTGAATCATTTGAAAAATCTATGATCATTTTTGTTGTTCCTTGTTATTTTGTGATGAATTTTGATGTTTGGAACATGTGATTTGGTTTAGAATTGAGTAAGAAATTTGGATATGAAAATTGATTGTTAGTTTTGAATATTTGAAATCATGTTCATGCAGTGACTTTCGCGTTGCATTTTCTCTATGATATGTGCATCATTTTATGATTTTCTTGATCCTATTAGGTTCTACTCATTTAGATCTTAAGGTTTGGTGTTTACACTTCCCAAATTCATGGAGAAATAAGGCAGAAATCGTAATCTAAACATTGCATTTTGAACTATTTTCAAACGAGTTAGGGTTTATCATTTGGTAGGGACAATGAGTTGGCGCATTTTGATTCGTGCATGCATAAGGATTTTTGCAGCGCTTCTTGCTTAAAATAGGTGTAATAGATTTCAATCTATTTGAATTTTCATTCACTTTTAATTTATTTCTTTAATTTTATTTTAATATTTTCTTTGACTCAAAAATTACCAAAAAAATATATTAAACTTGATTTTTAGTCTATTTTCAGATTTTTGAATTTTATTTCATAATTTTGTCATTTTTAGATGATTATTAGGATTTTAATCATCTTTTAGGTTTTAGAATTTTATTTTCTAATTTTCACTAACCTAAAAAATCCACAAAAAATATTCTGATTTGCCTTTTGAGTCTTCTTCATTAAAATAATTTTTTGTCCTATTTTACAAAATTTGGGACACTCTAATTAAATCAATTGGTTAGTTGTGTCATTCTTTTTGCTGATTTTGTTGCACAATGCAAATATTTTATGTTTTAATTTTTCTTTCAAGATAAAATACCATAAAAATATGTTTAGAATTCTTTAAATATGTATATAATTGTTCATGATTTTTAATTGAGTTTACAGTTCAGTTTGCTTATTTTTCAAAATTGTTTAATTGTTGTTTTTGGTCTTATTTCTTGATTAAGCCTAAAGAAACATTTAACTCTCCAATTTCCCTTGCTTCTAAAAGTCAAGGAAAATATTTTTGAAATTCTTGGATAACTTGAAATCATAAAAAAAAAATTTGAATTTTAAGTTTTTATCTTACATTTTTCACAAATAATTTTGTTAAACCTCTCTAGTTTGTGCCTTTTGCCAACTAGTCTTGACAATTTCCATTTAGTTTCACCCTTTCAAGTTAATCCAAGAACTTTTAACCATGTTTATGACTGTTATAAGTCTTTAGGAAGATAAGGTTAAGTTGACATGAATTTACAATTAATTTTCCTATTTTTAACCTGATTTTGACTTAGAGTTATGGATAGGATTTTTCCTTGACCAAAATGCTTGTATTTAAAAACTTGTGTGCATAGTTTTAAGATAATTTTTTGTATATGGTATTCTACTGAATTGGTTCTATTGTGATCCATTTCTTCCAATTTTCTCATTCCTCTAACTTCTTTTTCTATGAGTAATAATTGTGTGCTTCTTATATCCCTCCCCTTATGTACTTTGTGCATGATCTTCTTGCATTTCTGTATGATGCTTGTTTACTTTCTTCTATATGCTTTAAAATACTGACTTGTATGCTTTAGAATCTTTCTAAACATGCCCCCTATTCATATATCCCCTTCTTTTTTCTTCTTTTACTTTAAATTTTATTTTGGGTGTGGTATTGACCTAGTTTTTGTGCTAGATTTTAAGCATGCTTTAGAAAGTTTGTTATGAAGATGTGAAAAACACAATAAGGGGGGGTTGAATTGACACACTTGAAATCAAAGCATAATGACACAGTATTTTTATCTTGGTTCGTTTAATCTCAAACTACTCCAGTCCACCCGTCAAGGTGATTTCGCCTCTCTCCAACGAGGTCTTAATTCACTAATCTCAACAAGATTACAAAAGCTACTTTAACAACTGTTAAAGTCTTCTTGAGTACAACCACAGTCCGGTTAATCTTAAGGAACATTGTTTCAATACAATTATACAAGATATGTGTTGTTGTTCTTCTAACAAAAACTGTTTATCACAACTGTGATAAATTACACAGGATTATAGCTTGGAAATGTAAATGATATTGCTTGCAGCTTTGAATATGCGTGAGTGGTAATATGGAAAAAATCGTCCTTGATTTTGAATGATAACTTTGTTTATATAGGCAGTGGAATGACGTTGATCATAAAGTATGTTTAATGTCATTAACACACTTTCCATTTGGAGAAGATCCTGTCTGAAAGAAGCCGTTGGAATTGATGTTATTATGAATGATCAATAACGCTTTAGAATCTTATCTCCTTGCTTGCTGATGACGCTTCAGAATATTGATGACTTGGATTGGTATGTTCTTGTTCAGAATCAGAATTTACTTTAATTAAGCGCAGGTTCTGGTCATCAATCTTCAGCGCATGTTCTGATTACTTCAGCGTGTAGCTCTTATGGATTATCTTCTGATGTTGATATGGTCAGAACTTCTGCATTCATAGAACATAATTTTTAGGGTGCATATTTGTTCTTTGTGTTTGTCATTAGTTCTTTGTATTTGTTATCATCAAAACTCTAACTAAGGGTTGTAGAATCAAACTATGTTCTAACATCTCCCCCTTTTTGATGATGACAAAAACTAGATTTTTCAATTAAAAATAAAGAACAAAAGGTTTAAGAGAAACTCCCCCTGAGTTGATTACTTCCCTTAAGTTCCTTGAGCATCAGAGTTTAGTTGCATCTTTCATCAGAATTTGTACCTGTTCAAACTTTTCAGAAGATAGAGGTTAAGTAATTCAGAATGTTTGAGACTTCTGTCTCGGTAAACCATTATTGAAAATATCTTACTTTCTCCCCCTTTTTTCAGTTATCAAAAAGGCAATATAATCAGAGCCAAAATAGTTGAATTATATTAAAAACAAACATGATCCAATGATAAGTTCCAGAACAGAAGAGGTAAAAAATAAGCGTTACAGATAAAGAGATTTAAAACAAAAAATATAAGAAGGAGGAGGAAGACGTGTGAACAAAGCTTCCACCAAGCTCTTGATATGAGTATTAGACTCTTCTTTCTTGCCCAAAATGCTTTTAATCTCTTTGTTCGTGTCCTCCTGCTTATCCAACCTTGCATGGATTAGAGCATTTTATTTCTTCAACTCTTCCAGAGTTTGCATGACTAAGGAAGGTGATGGAGTTTCTTCAGGAGTTGGACGTTGCTCAGAGCATTCTACAGCTTGTTCAGAGTGAACCATTTCTTCTGTTGTGATCATGTCTTCTGGAGTAGCAGTCAGGGAGAGACTTTCTGATTCTGGTTGAACTTCATCTGAGGGATGATGCTCTTTCCAGGGAGCATTATCCAGAGAGAGAATATCTTTCTTGAGCATTTGGCTCAGAACTTGGTCTTGAAAAGCCTTCAGCTTAGCACTATAGTTCTGCTGAACCTGTTCATAACTTTGTTCCTTCAGCTTCAGCGTTTCATAATTAAGTCAGTTTCTGAATTTTGTCCACATATAATCAGAAGCAACAGGATTAGTCATCTCTTGACTAGCATACTTCAAAGAATTTATCCATTCCTGTATTCCTGTTTCAAAAATCAACAAACTTATACCAACATTTGATGTGGTTTCAGTTGGTTAAGGTTTGGGAATGGCAGTTTTATGAGAGATAGAAGCTAGTATTTCCAACACAATTGGATCAATGACAAGTCTTACATTGTCAGCTGGACTGTTAGTGGGTGAAGGAGTGGGAGAGTCAAGTATGATGATTGGACTGGTAGGGGAGTTTGGTGGTGTGGATTCCAGAGATGAAGTAATTTATGGAATGTTGTGGATGGTGAGAGGCATGCGAATAGCAAGTGGCTCTATGATTCCAGTTATTGGGATTGTATCAGAATCTGAATGAGGTTCTTCAGATTGGTTTGTTGAAACATGGTGAGGTTCTGGTTCATGGATATCAGAAGATTGATTCTCAGAAGGTTGAGCTTCTGGTTGTTGTATTTCAGGTTAAGGTGATTATGGATGAGGAATTTCTTGTTGTGGAGAGTGAGTTTGTGGAATTTCTGGTGTGGTATCAAAGTTTGGATTTTCAGGGAGTTGAGAGTTTGGATTTTGTGGTACGGGAGCTAAAAAGTCTTGGTCAAATGAATCAATATCAGACAGAACTTTGGCAAGTTCTGGTTGGGTTTGTTCAGGATTTGGTTTATGAGAAAGGGAGTGAGTTTAATTCAGACCTAGAGTTTCTGATGGATTAAACCCTATGTCAAAGTCTTCAAATGTTTGTGGAGTTGGATGTTCTGGTTGAGTAGGCATGGCTTCAGATGTTGATACATTTATTGATTCTACAACAGAAACAGAGGAAGGATTACCTTTCTTTTTGGCAGCTTTTGGAGTCCTCTGAGATGGTCCTTCTGCTGCAGCTTTCCTCTTATTAGTCTTCTTTAAAGAAACTTCTAGAGCAGCCTTGTGTAAGTCCTGGATATTGATTTCTATTGCAGTACCATCTTCCTTGCAAGCGTCCAGATATCTGACTATTATTTCTGGCTTGGAGTCAATATCAGAAAATAGAGGAAAATCATCCAGAGGTATCCTTCTTGAAGTGATGGTTGAATGAGAAGTAATAGTAGGTTCCTTCTTGATATTCTCAATGATTTTCATCTTCTTCATATTTTTTGCGTTCAGGGGCTTCCCAGCGGTTGCTTCCAAAGTGTTGATTTCCTGGGCTTCAGTCAAATGTTTTATCAGCCTATTCTCTATCAGAATATCTGATATGAGTCTTCCTAAGGGTATCCAATCCCTCTTGGTTCGTTCATCTTCTCTTGTTTCCTTCACACTAGTTCTAAGATGATTAAACAACAAGTGTGGGAGGTTTACCTTAGTCCTCTTGGCAATGAAATAGATCAGAAACGGCTGATCAATGTTGATATAATCAGGAGAGCTAGTTGGCTTCCGGTGGTTGATACACCCCAGAATAATTCTTGCCCAAATCCTGTGGTGATCCTTCAGATCTCTGATTTTGCTGGAGGGAAGTCCATGAGTAAATATTTCCCTTGCAATAGAGCCTACGTCAGAGCATCTCTCAGCCATGTCAATGCATCTGACACGTCCACCATTGTAGCCAATAAGCTTTGAAATTAGGTCTTCTATAATGACAATTTTCTTCCCCATGACATAATAGGTAACTTGATGATTTGAAGAAGAAGCATGTATCCAGAATTCATTGACAAGAATTGGAAATGTTGGCCCCAGAAGACGATTAACGTATATGTTCCAACCTTGAGCAGTAACGTCTCCATACAGATTGAAGTCATTTTCTTGCAAGCTTTCAAAGTCAATAATCAGTTCTGAAAGAACTTCCAGATTATCAATGGGAGTGAGTAGCATTTTGTAAGGTTCTTCGTACTGTTCCATTGAAGCGGATTCCTGAGTACTGATGTTTTGGACGCTTGAAGAAGCCATTGTTCACACAAGATTTGAGGAAGATGAAAGGGGTTTTTGAAAATGAGAGCTTGAAACGATAGAAAATATTGAGAGAGTAAAAGTGAAAGAATTTAAAGAGTGAAATTTGAGTTTAAATAGTTTTTCTTGAAAGCGTAAACAGTGAGAGAGAGAAATAATTAGTCATGATTATAAGCATTAATGACAGCTTAAATTAGGGGATTCAGAAAGATACTGGAACGGTTACCCATGACATGTGTCTCAATGCACCCAATTAGCGCTTTTGACCTTTCAGAAAAGTGAACGCGTGTTCAGCCTCAGAAAGTAGCTGATGAATGGATGACAACTGTTTGATTATATGAACAACACGCTTCTATCCTTGAAATGAAACGTTCAGATCTTCATGGTTAGATTCTGATGCAATCTGTACTTCTAAAACTCTGAAGACATGTTGATCAGTAGTTCACAGAAAATAACAAAGTTCTGAAGGTTAAGATATGCAAATAAAATATTTTATTTTGGGCATAGCTTCATGCTGAGATGTTTCAGAATGAAGTTAAACCTATATGCAGAAAGAGGTTTTGTAAAGACATCAGCCTACTGATGGTCTGTGACAATAAATTTTAAGCTAAGAATCCCTTTTTGAATATAGTCCCTAATGAAATGATGTTTTATTTCTATATGCTTAGCCCTAGAATGTAAAATTGGATTTTTACTAAGACAAATAGCAGAAGTATTGTCACAGAGGATAGGAATGTTACTCTCAAATATGTTGAAGTCTTCAAGTTGACTTTTCATCCAGAGCATTTGCGTGCTACATCCAGCAACTGCTATGTATTCAGCTTCTGTTGTTGATAGTGCTATTGTGGACTGTCTCTTGATGGTCCATGAGATCATATTTTCTCCCAGAAACTGACAGCTTCCAGAAGTGCTTTTACGTTCTACTCTGTCTCCAGCGAAGTCAGCGTCACAATATCCTACTAAGTTGTAATCATTTGACTTTCTATAAAACAAACCCAGATTAGTAGTACATTTCAGATACTTGAAAATTCACTTAATTACTATTAAGTGAGTTTCTCTAGGATCTGATTGGAATCTAGCACATAAGAAAACACTAAATAAAATGTCAGGCCTTGAAGCCGTCAGATAGAGAAGATAACCAATAATACCTTTGCAGACCTTATGTTCTACCTTTTTACTTACCTCTTCCTTTTCCAGAATGCACATGGGATGCATTGGAATCTTTGAGGGCTTACATTCTGAGAGATCAAATTTCTTCAGAAGTTCTCTAACATATTTTCTCTGATGAGTGTAAGTTCCTTCTGGAGTTTGGTTTATCTGAATGCCCAGAAGTAATTTGAGTTGCCCCATAAAGCTCATCTCAAACTCTGCCTGCATACATTTAGAAAACTCTCTTCCCAAATAGGGTTTAGTAGATCCAAAGATGATGTCATCAACATAAATCTGACATACTAACATGTCATTCTTAACTGTTGTGATACGGTGGCCAGAACCGGAACTATTTTAGGAATACTGGTTTGTGTTTTGTGTTTGTGTATGCAAAGTGTCGCGGTAAGCAAGAGTCGCCACTGACTTTTATTTTATCCAACAAGGAAAGGAAAAAAAAAAGCACAGAAAAATTCCTTTTTCGAGATTTTCTGAGTACGGGGGGTAGATTATAGAAAGGGAAGGTGTGATCGGTGGAAATAGAACTGACTGTTTAAATCTGGTTCGCGAAATGTCGCGGAAGCAACAGTCGCCACCGTCTTTTATTTTCTCCAACATGGACAGGACAAAAGCACAGCAAAATTCCTTATGAGAACGTTTCTCGGTTCGGGAGGTAGATTTATAGAAAGGGAAGGTGTTAGCACCCTTTCTATCCATGGTTATCCATGGGCTCTTAGATACTTGCTCTTATGTTTTCAAAATGTTTTCTTTTCAAAAAGTGAGTGGGTTTGAAAAAGTTTCATTGAAAGATTTCTGAATAACTCTTGTATCAGTCCTCAAGAGTGTTTGAAAAATTTGTTTCGTAAGCTTTTTGAAAGTGTCGGTGTGAAAAGTTTTTTGATTTGTTTTTTGAGAGAGCAAGTATCCATGAGTCATCTACCTACCCTAAGGAATTAGGCTGTGTAAAAGTCCTTAAGGTAGTGCCATCCCACCATTGAGAGGTAGGTAGCACCACCATTGGAGGTGTTCCGGTCAATTCGATTGAGGGACAGTGTGGTCACCGAAGTAATAGTAGGACACCTTAGAAGTAACCCTCATGTCCTAGATCCTTTTTTAATCCGAGGCAACCGTTTCGAGGCAACTGTTTCGAGGCAACTGGATCATGGACATAAGAGCGACCGCTAAAACGTCCTATACTTGATGACCACGTTTCGAAGGCAACGAGTGAGGTGTACCCTAGAAGTGGTGGGTGCATTTGTGTGTTGTTTTCATGTTATGTTTTATCTTTGATTATGGTATTGTGAGCTACGCGTTGTTTTTAATTAACATACATTCTTTCATGCAATTTAGAATTTAGGAGTGCGGAAAATTAAAAGACAGGAATATAAAAGCTACGCTATTACAAGGCGCGGGTCTATACATCGCCAAAATACAAAGACTCGTTTTTGATAAAAGTGCGGAAAGCAAAAAATGCGGTAAACCTAATTACTATTACATCCGGAAAGCAGTTACATAATAATTGATAAGAAAAATAATGCGCGAAAGGAATTAAAATCAGGACGTTCGAGGGTTTTGACCCTTTGCTTGAAATTAAATTAAATTAAAGCCTAATTAATTATTTAATTAAAGAAAAGAAAGTATGTTTTTTATGTTTTTTGGTATTTATGAAAATAAAGAAAAAAAAGAATTAAAATTAAAGTTAGTGAAACCCTAGTTCTAAATTATTTTAATTATTAAAGAAAATATTAAAGTTAACCTAATTTAAACTAATTAGTTAATTTACATATTTATGTACAAAAATTATGGAAATTAATAATAATAAATAATGATGAAAATAATTAATTAAGAAAAGATAAAAAAATGTCAAAAACCTAATTCTACGTATTTTATTTGTTAAGAAAAGTATTAGAATTTAAACCTAAATTAAACTAAAGTTAATTGTTAGTTATTTATTTACAAAATGAATTAGTGAGGAAATTAATAAATAATTAAACATATTTTGTATTTTGATTTTCTGTTTTTATTATGAAAAAAATTATTTTATGGTGAATTAATAAAACAATTAAAACAAATAAAAAGAACAAGAAAGAAAAGAAAATTAAATTAAAATGTAAAGAAAACCAAGGGGGGTGTCAGGCCCATATGGAGGTGATATTGAGGAATTCTGGCCCATGAGACAAAGCCTTTGTTTGGCTTTCCCAATCGTGTGCACGTTGGTTGACTAGAGTGCATCACGCTCTTCATGCTGTAACCACTGGATTGATCATCATGAGCGCGTGACATGCTTAGGCGTGCGGATGCATGGTGGAGCGTTGAAGGAGTGCTGCATGTGAAAGCATTAGAACAAAAATTATGAATTATGTGGGGGGACCTGGGAATCGAACCCAGGTCCCAGCGTTTACCAAGCGTGTCATCCACCATCCAGCCATTCAAGCGCGTTTGTAGTATTAGTGGAGAATAATTATTATATAAAAAAACAAATGTTAGTGGTATAAAACAAAAAAACGCGCCAGATTTTGAACTATCCAACCATGTGATGACACGCCTGTCTTCTTCTTCGTTTACCTGCAAAATATGAATGAGATAGCGGGGGTTTTAAACCCCCACTAAGTATAACTGTGGAAAATAGCGAATAGAAGAGGAGACAACATAAATTGAGCGCGAGAGGTTGGTTGAATTCGTCTGGCCTTGACGAATTCAACCATGGCCATGATGTGGTCCAATTTTTCCCTATGCCTAAAGCCCCAATTGCAAGCTTCAGAAACCCTAGATGTTGTTCATGGTAGATTTGGATTCAGGCAGCGTTAGGTAAATTAACTTATACCAATCGCTTCAGAAGGTACCTATTAGTGTAAATCAAACAAGAAAACCAATTAAAAGCACATGAATCATGATATGTCAAATTGGAAAACAAAGCAAACCGTATGGCTCGTGTTCTTCAATTCTTCGCGTGTTATGATTGATTCTTGATTGCAAACGCTTCCTGGAGACTTAGGCAACGTATTGGAATCCTTTTTAGGCGTGGAAAGGCACTGCAAGTATGATTTCAGTTTTCAAGTTTCTCTTCAAAATTTGCAAATTGGTTCTATGGCTTCAGCAGCTTTTTCGTGTATGTCTGAATAGGGTTAGCTTATGCCTTTGTATGTGAAGCAAATTAGGTCAAAACCTTGGCCCAAAAGTCCATGAATTAATGACTTGAATATTTGATTTTCAATTATGTATTTTCCAATCTTTTTCCATGAAAACTTTGCCAATTATGGAAGATCTTGTCCCCTTGGATAATGCACGAAATCTTTAGCATATTTGGAGTATATTTGCTGCATAAAAAGATTTTAAAAAGCATATCTTTGAATTTTCCCATAATTAAAACTAATTAAATGAATTAATATAAATATAAATTCAATTAATTAATCAAAAATAAGAAAATAAATTATTTTGAGCTCAATGGGTCGTGCATAGGCTTTGGGTAATGACTCAAGGAAGAATTTGAGGCCCATTAACAAATTTGAAGCTTTTTAGGCAAAGTTGACTTTTGAAAGTTCCCAAAAATTTCCCAACTTCCCCAATGCATATCTTGCTCAATTTTGAAGCTATGAACATGTTCTTGGACATTTTGGAAAGGCCTTGAATTCCTCTAACCAATGCCTTTGGTCCCATGTCATTTTGATTTACCAATCTCAAGTTATGGTCTTTGACTTAAAGTGCCTTTTTGTTGACTTTTAAAAATGACCTATAATGTTGAAATTGATAACTTTTTGTGAGAGCATTTCTTGGACTTGGAGTGTGAAGATGAGTTGTAGGAAATGTCATCCCCTTCAAAATGAGAATTGGATGGGATTTTTCTGATAAACCATGAAAAAGTTATGCCTTGGTCAATTTGCAGTTGACTTTTTAGCTGTCCAAAAATAGAAACTTTTGCATCTTGAGACCTTTTGAGCCATGCTTGTGGAATCATGATCAAGAATTGATCAAATGATGATTGTGGCTTCAAAATAAGATGTTGACCAAAAATTTTGACTTTTGACTGTCAAATGACCATTTTTCCCCTACAGTTGACTGTGGAGCAATTAGGGCTTTTGACTGTGCAATTTGATGTTGTGAGTCTTGAAACTTGACATATGGATGCTTGACAATGTATATAGGCATATGGGACTTGATTGGACCCTTGGAAACCTCAATTTCTTTGCAAGAACCAAAACCCTAATTTTGACTGTGTTAGGAGGCAATTGGACTGTGCAACCCTTGAGAGATTTTAAACCATCTGGAGATTGATCTTGCCAAATCTTGAAGAATATGGGAGGGCAAATTTTGGGGTACAACAGTTGCCCCTGTTCAATCTTCTTAGACCTGAGGATGTAGATTGGCTGGCGTGCCTTTCGTAATCTGAAGGTGGAAGATGATTGAACACTAGAGTGCCCAGAAATTTGCAATCACATAGTAGAGTGTTAACAGTGTGATGGTGGGAATGGGCTTACATATGCCATTTGGAGACTGATGGATAGGAGGATGGGCTTATAGATTTCATCTGGAAGTGTGACAGAACTTTGTTGGGAATGGGCTTATAGATGCCATTGGAGACTGTCGGTATGTGGATGGGCTTATAGATGCCATCTAGGTGTCGATCGCGTAAGAGATTCCTTAGTGAGAACTTGCGTACCTGAGAGAGAAAGATAATTACCTGGCCTGTTACAGGGGTTGATCTTCAAACTCTTCATGTAGATATGCCCTGGCTGGATACAGGTATCGAATCTTCAATCAGTTACTCACAGATGTGCCCTGGCTAGATGCAGGAATCGAATCTGGAATATAGTCATCAACAGATACACCCTGGCGAGATACAGGAATCGGATCTTCAAACTCTTCAGACGTGCCCTGGCAGGATACAAGAATCGAGTCTGGAATATAGTCGTCAACAGATACACCCTGGCGAGATACAGGAATCGGATCTTCAAACTCTTCAGACGTTCCCTGGCAGGATACAGGAATCGAGTCTGGGAAAAAGTCGTCAACAGATACACCCTAGAAAGATACAGGAATCGGATCTTCAAACTCTTCAGACGTGCCCTGGCAGGATACAGGAATCGAGTCTGGAATTAGTCGTCAACAGATACACCCTGGCGAGATACAGGAATCGGATCTTCAAACTCTTCAGACGTGCCCTGGCAGGATACAGGAATCGAGTCTGGAATTAGTCGTCAACAGATACACCCTGGCAAGATACAGGAATCGGATCTTCAAACTCTTCAGACGTGCCCTGGCAGAATGCAGGAAACGAGTCTGGAATTAGTCGTCAACAGATACACCCTGGCAAGATACAGGAATCGGATCTTCAAACTCTTCAGACGTGCCCTGGCAGGATATAGGAATCGAGTCTGGAATTAGTCGTCAACAGATACACCCTGGCAAGATACAGGAATCGGATCTGGAATTGCGACAGTTGATAGTAATCATCTTTGTATTGATCTTTGTCCTAAAAACACAAAACGTTAGTTGTATGCAATGTCATGATGTATGAAATGCGTGATGTTCTCAAAATAAATGAGATTGTATGTTCATGATGCGTATGTGCATGCTATAATGTATGAAGATGTGATGTTTATGAATGTGTTTTTGTCTAGGAAAGTAAATCCTTGACGAATTCCGGGAGTTCAAATCCTGGGCTGATGTTTGAGGAGAAGAGTTCTTCGTTTCCGCTGGGGATGATGGTTGCAAGAATACCGGTAGGAGAAGATGACTCTGTTGGGGAATAAACTTGGCGAATAGATTACTTTGCAGGGAATTACTCTGTGGGAAGAGAGGTACTTTGCTGAGATGTTGATGATAACTCCGCTGGGGATACCATAGATATGTTCTGTTGGGAAGATTTGATGAACTCCATTGGGGATAGGAAGACTTCGCCGGGGACGATTTTTCCGTGGCAATTGGCTGAGGATAACCCAGTTATATCCTGGTGGGGAAATAACCTTTGAATAAAGTCGGGGGAGTGTTCGTACTCTGCAGGTGATAAGCTTCCAGAATCTACTGGGGATAAGCTTCCTGAACCTACTGGGGAGACTGACTGAACTCTCCTGGGAAAACTTTTCAGATTGGACTGGGGAATGGCTCCACTGGATGTTTTGTATTCCGCCGGGGAACAATCTTATATTAAGATTGCCGGGGATGCTTGTTAGGAACGCTTGTATACTTCGCTGGGGAATGTTGAGATCTTCGGGGGATAATCCAACTTCCTTAGGGCTAACGGTAGGCTAACTCTGCTTGGGGAGAGTATTGCTGACTTGCCGGAGATACTATGCCTTGTAGGGCTGATTGGAGACCAACTGCTTGGGCGAGAATTGTTGAATCTTATCTTACTCGGCGGGGAGTGAAGGTATCTGGGCTACGCTCTTCAGCTGAACCTACCTTGGTACCTTGGTGAACAGAGCAATTAGATTGCTTAGACAACTCATTATTGCCCCTGTTTCTGATGTTACCTGTAATTAATCCTTTGTTTCGTATGCAAATATTTATGAGTTAGCAATTAGTGTCAAATGCATATATCACAATTGAACATTGGACGTTCTTCGCAAAAAAAAACAGAAAAGGGAAAAACATTTGGCAATTGGTCTGAAAAATAAATTTGTATTGATTTTTGAATTTGCCTGAAAATAGGCGTTTATGTACAAGAGGCTGACGTCCTAGTAAGAGAACACCGCCGAACAACAGAGTTTATACAATTTATACAAAAGGAAAACAAAACAGCTATGTGAAAAGAATAATCCCACTGGGTTCCAACTCTGCTATCGCCTTTATATCTTCGAGCGTCTCATCACTTGGCTGCTCAGTTGAAGATGAAGCTGATTGATCGATGCCGTCTGAACCTGACGGTTGATACCGGATTCTGGATGCAAGGTGATCCAATGAGACATAGTATTACGCTTATCCCTAACTTTTTCCTGGACCGCCCTTTCGGGTTTTCAGTCCACCGGGATACCCATTTTTGCCCAAGCCGCCTTTTCAGGTTTTCGACTTGCCGGGTGTACAGATTTTTTTCATTTCATCCCTTATTTTTGCCCGAACCCTTTTGGTTCGCCGGGAAGCCCTAATTTTTGCCTAGGTATGTCAACCTAGCGGGTCTTTTATCATGTGTAGTATCTTTTTACTATGTCTGCATTGGCGGGGTGAGGAAGGTCGTCACCATCCATGGTGGTTAGGATCATAGCTCCTCCTGAGAACACATGTTTAACCACAAATGGCCCTTCGTACGTAGGGGTCCATTTGCCCCTGGGATCACTTTGAGGAAGAATGATGCGCTTGATTACCAGGTCCCCAACTTGATACTCTTGTGGTTTGACTTTCTTGTTAAATGCCCTGATCATCCGCTTTTGATACGTTTGACCATGACAAATAGCAGTGAGTCTCTTTTCGTCAATTAGGTTTAACTGATCAAGTCGAGTCTGGATCCAGTCATCTTCGCTCAAGCCTGCATCCTTCATTATCCGGAGAGAGGGTATCTGAACTTCAATCGGCAAGACTGCCTCCATGCCATAGACCAAGGAAAAAGGAGTTGCCCCGGTTGACGTTCTTGCTGAAGTACGGTACCCATGAAGAGCAAACGGTAACATCTCGTGCCAATCTTTATAGGTCACTGTCATCTTCTGCACAATCTTTTTGATATTCTTATTCGCTGCTTCTACAGCCCCATTCATCTTCGGCCGGTAAGGAGAAGAGTTGTGGTGTTGTATCTTGAATTCCTCGCAGAGCTCAGTGATCATCTTGTTGTTAAGATTGGTATCATTGTCCGTAATGATCCTTTCTGGGACGCCGTATCGACAGATCAGGTTATGACGAATGAACCGTGCCACGACGTTCTTGGTTATGGTAGCATAGGAAGCTGCTTCAACCCACTTTGTAAAGTAATCAATCGCTACTAGGATGAAGCGATGCCCGTTGGACGTCGTAGGTCTGATCTCGCCGATCATATCGATACCCCACATTGCGAAAGGCCAAGGTGCAGTCAAGACATTCAGAGGGACTGGAGGAACGTGCACCTTATCAGCATAGATCTGGCACTTATGACATGTCCGAGAATGATGGTAGCAGTAGGCTTCCATTGTGGACCAGAAATATCCTGCCCGAAGGATTTTCTTTGCCATGGTATCTCCACTGGAATGTGTTCCAAAGGTACCTTCATGCAGCTCTGCCATGATCTTTTCTGCTTCAGTCTTATCCACACAACACAGTAAGGTTGAATCATGGTTTCGCTTGTATAGAATGCCATTGCTAAGGAAGAACTTCACTGCGAACCTTCTCAGAAACTTTTTGTCATTGATGGATGCACCTTCAGGGTATTCTTGAGCTTCTAGATACCTCTTCACCTCATGATACCAAGGTTTTTCAGTTACTACCTCATCCTCAAGATCACAACAATATGCAGGTTCGTCCAGTTTCCAGATAATGATCTGGGGAGCCTCGTTGTCCCATTTGACTTTGAACATAGAAGACATCGTAGCCAGCGCGTCCGCCAACTGATTCTCCTCTCTTGGGAAGTGTTCAAAAGTTATCTCTGTGAAATGGGGGATCAATGTCAACACACATTCTTTATAAGGAATGAGGTTTGGGTGTTTCGTATCCCACTCGCCTTTGATCTGATTGATCACGAGAGCAGAATCTCCGAAGACACTCAGAAACTTGATCCTTAAGTCAATTTCAGCTTGAAGACCCATGATGCATGCCTCGTACTCCGCCATGTTGTTGGTGCAGTTGAAACATAGTCGGGCAGTGAGTGGAGTATGAGTGCCTTTGGGGGATATGATCACAGCGCCGATACCGTTACCCAAAGCTTTGGAGGCTCCATCAAAGTGCATAGACCATCGGGATCCTTCCTCCGGTCCTTCATCCGGTCCAGGTACTTCACAATCAGTCACTACCATGATACTCTCGTCAGGAAATTCAAAGCTCATTGACTGGTAGTCGTCTACTGCCTGGTGTGCCAAGTGGTCTGCCAATACACTCCCCTTGATATCTTTCTGAGTCATATACTGGATGTCGTATTTTGTCAAGATCATCTGCCATCTTGCTATTCTTCCAGACAGAGCAGGCTTTTCGAATATGTACTTTATTGGATCCATTTTTGATATCAACAGAGTAGTGTGAGTCAACATATACTGTCTCAGCCGGCGAGCAGCCCATACCAAAGTGCAGCAAGTTTTCTCGAGCAGTGAGTATCGGGTCTCACAGTCGGTAAACTTTTTGCTAAGGTAATAAATGGCGTGCTCTTTTCGGCCAGACTCGTCATGCTGCCCCAGCGCACACCCCATTGAGTTGTCGAGTACTGTCAAGTATAGTATTAGAGGTCTCCCTTCAACCGGTGGCATAAGAATGGGTGGTTCTTGGAGATACCCTTTGATTCTGTCGAAAGCGGCCTGACATTCATCATTCCAACGTACTACTTGATCTTTCTTCAGCAGTTTGAAGATTAGTTCACAGGTAGCAGTTAGATGCGAGATGAATCGGGCAATGTAATTCAGATGTTCTAGAAAGCCTCTGACCTCTTTCTCTGTCCTGGGAACTGGAATCTCTTGTATGGCTTTAACCTTGGCAGGGTCTATTTGAATACCTTTGTCGCTCACGACGAAGCCTAGCAACTTCCTAGATCTTACCCCAAAGGTACACTTGTTCGGGTTCAACCTCAGCTTGTACAACTTCAGACGGTCAAACAGCTTCTGTAGATGGCCAAGGTGTTCCTCCTCAGTTTGGGACCTTGCAATCATATCATCGATGTATACTTCAATCTCATGATGTATCATGTCATGAAATAAAGCAACCATGGCACGTTGGTAGGTTGCCCCAGCATTTTTCAATCCAAAAGGCATGACTTTGTAGCAAAAGGTGCCCCACTGAGTAACAAAAGTGGTCTTTTCCATATCTTCAGGAGCCATTTTAATCTGATTATAACCTGAGAAGCCGTCCATGAAGGAGAACACCTTGTGCTGAGCAGTATTGTCAACCAGAACGTCGATGTGAGGCCGAGGGAAGTCATCCTTGGGGCTTGCCCTGTTCAAATCCCTGTAGTCAACACACATTCGGACCTTGCCATCTTTCTTCGGCACCGGAACCACGTTGGCAACCCACTGAGGGTAAGAAGTCACTGCTAGAAACCCGGCATCAAATTGTTTCATAACCTCAGCCTTGATCTTCTCGGACATCTCTGGACGCATACGGCAGACCTTTTGTTTAACCGGAGGGCAGTCCTCCTTGGTAGGCAGGTGATGAACCACAATGTCGGTATCCAACCCAGGCATGTCTTCGTAGGACCAGGCGAAGATTTCCACATAATCATGCAACATCTGAATCAACCGTTGTTTCACGCTGAGCTCCAGGTTGGCACCAATCTTAACTTCCTTTCTGTCTGCCTCCGTACCCAGATTTACCGTTTCCACTGGCTCTTCATGTGGCTGAATGGCCCTCTCTTCCTGGAGTAACAGTCTTGCAAGCTCACTAGGCACTTCACAATCATCTTCACCTTCGTCTTCGGCTAAGTTGATCGGATTTTCGAAGTCATAACTGGCAGTAGCAGAGTCGTTATCAGTGGGATCCAGAGTGGATTGAAACCTGTACAGGTGAGTGTGTGTAAATACAGCTGTTTTGCAATATATAAAGAAAGAAAGAAAGGGAGCACAAGGTTTGAAATGCGAAAAACGTCCAATGTTTTTATTCATGATATATGGAAATGACAAGTAATATGCCCTCATAAATGAAGCCACGGTGCCCCGGGTAAGACATCGGGCCAGAAAGTTTCAATTTATTGTTCATTACAAAATTAAAAACAAAGGAATTCATTACTGAGTAACAAAAGTAACAGGTATGTAGTCTTTTGCAGTCCAATTGTTCAGTCCACCGTCGGTCGTCGGGTAGATCCAGCTACCAAACTTTGATTCCTCCGCATCGCCTTCAATAGCATTCACTCCCGGGTTGGTGATGAACACGGGAGGTCTTCCGATCCTTGCTTTGCGTACATCCCTCTGAGCCTCTGCAGTAAAACCCAGCCCAAACTTGTCAGTCTTAGGAGTAAAATCAGGGAGCCTGCCCCAGTTTGCACATTCACCTTTTTCAATCACAGCCCGAGCGTCCTTCAAGGAAGCCATCTTCAAAAGAGAGTCTTCTTCAATCACTGTCTCAGCTGACGCCAACGTTGGAGGCACCTCTTTAAAATGTTGAAAGGGGGTCTCAATGAACTCCCTGTCCATCTCTATATACCGGAATGAGTTCAGATGACTAACCATGTATTCTTCCTCCCCCTGCACTGTGACAATCTTCCCTCTGACAGGGTATTTGAGCTTCTGGTGTAGAGTGGAGGTTACAGCCCCAGCCTTGTGGATCCAAGGATGACCCAGCAAGCAAGAATAAGATAGATGAATGTCCATCACATAGAACGTTGAATCAAAGACTTGAGAACCAACACGGATCGGAATATCTACCTCACCATGTACCATCCTCTTCGACCCGTCAAAGGCTCGGACCACGATGTTACTAGGCTTCAACTCCAGACCCTCACAATCTAACCTGTCTAAGGCCTTCTTGGGCAATACATTCAGTGAAGAACCAGTTTCTACCAACACGTGTGCAAGAGTAGTGCCCCTGCATTCAATGGAAACATGCAGGGCATCATTGTGGTTCTTTCCCTTGGCGGTCAGATTTGCATCAGAGAAACCCAACCCATTGTCAGCGGTCAAGTTGGCCACACAATCAGTAAATTGATCCACAGACGTTTCTTGTGGCACATGAGCCGTCTTCAGAAATGAAATCAGGGCCTTGGCATGGGCCTCTGAACATAACAGCAGTGATAGCATAGAGATTTTAGAGGGGGTGTGCCCTAGCTGTTCAACGACGTTGAAATCGCTCTTCTTGATGATCTTAAGGATTTCCTCCATCTCTTGCTGGGAGGCTTCAACATTAACAGTCTTTGGTGCCTCTACCCGGGCAGGCACATCAGCAATCCCTTTGCCCCGAGTGTCAGATGACTCGGCAGCAGGGGTAGAAACTTGATCAGAAGGGGAAACAGGCGCACTTGTAGGCGTGATGATAAGAGGTCTTCGGATAACTGGCGGCGCAATGTCAGGCGAGAAGAGCCTGCCACTGCGAGTAACTTTAGCGGGACCGGTGATGTTACTGATACTGGCACTAGTGTTGAACTCCTGCTTCACTCCAAGTACATACACATCTGCCCCATAGTGCCATGGGACAGCCTTGTCAGATTTATAGGGGAGGGGCCCCGGAACAGTAATGATAATAGGTGCAACAGACGTGATTTTGACGGGCTTCCTCGGGGGAGCCTTGGTAGGATTGTTGAAAATGGTGACAACGGATACTTCTTCAGTAGGAACAATAGGAACAGCGGTCTTCTTGAACAAGATCTCTTTGCTATC
This sequence comes from Vicia faba, assembly GCA_948472305.1. Lineage (NCBI taxonomy): Eukaryota > Viridiplantae > Streptophyta > Magnoliopsida > Fabales > Fabaceae > Vicia > Vicia faba. Next base: position 94,448 of record CATIWC010002248.1, on the reverse strand, counting down.
CATCAGGTTTTGGACGCCTGACTTCAGCAACGGACAACCAGCAGGGGAAACGGCACACATAAGGCAACCTTTGCTACAACCCGGAAATAAACCGGCCAGCAACAGGTTCCTCTTAACAGTCAATAAAGGGGTAGCAACATCATCCACGGAAACTGCATACAGGTCTTCCTCAATAGCATTTACTCCATGCTGGGGCATAGGAGCAGTCACAATGTTGGGCCTCTCGGGCGCCTCAAACTGTATTTCCTTGGCATCGATAAGGTCCTGGACCTTATTCCTCAGGGCCCAGCAGTCATCAGTAGAATGCCCCGGGCTATCAGAGTGATAAGCACAGCGGGCGTTAGGATTATATTTCGGAGAGGTTGTGTTTACCACCTTCAGAGCTTCTTTGACGGTTACCAAGTTGGTCGATAACAGCTGTGGCAAGATCTGCGACAAGGTCATACTAAGCCGAGTATATTCTCTTCTGGGTCTCTCACCCCTTGGTTGGTTAGGTTGCCGAGGAGCGGCAGCAGGCTTTGCAATTACCACCGCGTTGACAGCTTGGCGGCGTTCCGGTTTGTTTTGCCTCCTGGGGCCATACACAGCACTGGCTTCCTTCTTGAAAGGCTTTTTCTCAGAACTTGAGGACGCACTCTTCTGTATCTTCCCTGATTTCATACCAGCTTCTATCCTTTCCCCAGTCAGAATAAGGTCTATAAACCCTGCAGACGAATTGCCAATGAGATGGTTGAAGAACGGCCCGGATAGGGTCCCCAAGAACATGTCCACAAGTTCACGGTCGTTTAACGGTGGCTGCACCCTGCCAGCCAGGTCCCTCCATTTCTGTGCATACTCTTTAAAACCTTCTCCCGATCCTAGCGACATACCCTGGAGTTGGGTACGTGTAGGAGCGAGGTCGGCATTGTACTGATACTGCTTGTAAAAAGCAGTAGCCAATTACTCCCAGTTACGAACCTTGGTTCCATCCAGCTGATAGAACCATTCGAGATGAGTCCCTGAAAGAGACTCCTGGAAGAAATGGATCCATAAGTTCTTGTCCACAGTATATGGTTGGATCTTCCGCACATAAGATCTGAGATGTAGCTTAGGGCAGGACGCCCCGTCATACTTTACGAAAGATGGTGCTTTGAACTTGTGTGGGATCACCACACCAGAATATAAACCCAGGTCTCCAAAATCCAACCCAGGCGCTTGTTGAATTTCCATGGCATTCAGTCGATCCTCTAACTGCTTGTACTTGTCTTCAGCTGGAGGATACTGCTCCTCATTGAAATCAGTCTCGTTGTCAGAGACCACCGGACTAGGAACCCTTCCCCCTTGGGGACTGCCTTTCCCTACAGAAGAACCAGCTTGATCCACCTCATTTTGCAGTGTGTTACCGAACCTCCGGCCAGTGTTGAATAGTACAGTTCTCTTCTTCTTCTTCTTGACCAGCAGAGCCTTCAATTCCTCTTGACCTTGGGCTAAACTCATGATCAGCTCTTGGAACTGGGCGTTTTGAGCCTGGAGGGCCTTGATGGATTGCTCAGTAGATGATTCAGGATTCATGATGGCGAGCTGAAATAAACAGCGAAGAAGATTAAACCACCTGTAAAAAAAGAGTACCTGTTATGCACATGATGCATGATATGCTGTTTATGCAATGCATTCAAGGGTTCGAAAGTTAAAATTTGTTGTAGACAAAAAGGAACACACGTTATCATTAAGAAATAATTGTTCAGTACATCAAGGCCTCATGGGCAAAATATTACAAAGTAAATCAATCCCAGAAGACACTACGCATCCTCTTTGGAGCTATGTAAGTGTTAAGAGTATTTTCCTCGTGCAGTAGGCGGGTGAGCTCCAAGACCTTCTTTTCACTGGCATGCAGACTGGCTTCAAGAGAATTCCGTTCTTCCTTAAGCTGGATCCAACTCTTCTGCATTTCTTCCCAGGATGTAGGCATGTCAGGATGTTGAATGGTGTATGGCACCTCTCCTTCCAAAACTGTCTCTTTGATCACAGGGAGAACATGAGGATATGGCATCACTAGCTTCTGGGAGCGGGCTCGTACCCACTTGAGATAAGGCTCCAACGGGATGGAGTTCCTGTGCCCCAGTGTCTTGCTGTCTACCTTGTTGGGCATCCTCCAAGCTCTGATAAATCTCCGGCGGAGTCCTTGTGCATCATTGTCGAAGTCAAAAACTATGTCAGGAAGCAACATGTCATGAGGGCCATCCCTCCGAGCATAACCAAACTGTCTCAAAGCCAGACACGGGTTGTATGTAATACCTCCTCTGATTCCAAGTAAAGGAACATTAGGATACTCCCCGCAACGATCAATGATAGTGACATCCTCTCTGGACCGAGAGCACCAATGTATATCAGCATGTGTAGGAGTCATCAATCGTTGTGACCATCTCAAACCCCGCTCATTCTTCAAAACTGATTGTGGAAGGTGCGAAATAAACCACCTTCCCAGGAGAGGGGTGCAGCACTTAAGAACACCTCTTTTTCTCATGGTTCGAGTGTAACATGAGTGAAGGATGTCCCCAAGCAACGTAGGTATAGGATTCCTGGACATGAAGATCTTGACAGCATTGATATCTATAAGCTGGTCTGGATTAGGGAACAGCACCAACCCATAGACAAGGAGGGCCACGACTTCTTCAAAGGCTTGTAGGTCAAGGGAATTCCAACATTCTTGGGCCTTCTCAAACAGAAACCTGGCCAAGAACCCTTTGATACCACTTCTAACTTCCCAATGTCCCTTAATGTCAGATGGTTGTAGGCGTAATGCTTTAGCAACCTCTTCAAGTTTGGGTTCCTTTTCCGTACCGTTGTAGGGTAGTTGACTAAGGATAGGGATCTTCAGAAGCTGGGAGAACTCTTTCAAGGTGGGCACCAGTTGATAATCCAGGAAAATAAAACAGTGGTGCAGAGGGTCAAAGAACTGGAAGAGGACCTTTATCATATCTTCCTCAATGTTGGTGTTGACCAAGCTGATGAGTCTTCCATGTTTCTCACTGAAAGAAGAGCTCTCGGGAATCCTGGATGTAAGTTCCTTAAGATGAGGAGGGACCCTTACGAGGTGGACCTGAATTGTCTTTCTGCGGATAGTTTCCATGTCCTACAAAACAAGAACAAAGATGAAGATTCGAACCCCTGAAGTGGTTAATGGATGCATATGATGTTGTATGATGTTATGATATTATGATAAAACACACCACAAGTATCCACAAAAAGCAAACATGGTAAGGCACACAAGTCACACAAGACAGCCCTTAGAGTTTAGGCCAGCATGGGGTCTAGGTATTACCCTCTTGAAGTTGGTGGGCTCAAAACTTGTCCTATCAAAAGTAACCGGGTTCTAAGGATCTCAATATCATTGGATTGTTTTCTGTGTTCATTGTTTCGATTTAGCCACTGAACTGGCGATCAAAATATTCCAAGAAAACAACCCTCAATGAGTGTAGTATCGAGTATCAACCAACTTCGGACTGCACCAAAGTCAGTTATCTCACTACCCTAAAGAGGCCAGGATGGTCAAGTAAGGTTCCTAAGGTCAGTTGATGCTTCACGACACCACGCGGCGGCCCCGTACTCTCCTTGACTTGACTCAAGGGTTACCGGTACTCACCAAAGTGCCACATCAACATAGCAGACTGCTTCAACCGCGTCGGTATACCCCGCACAGTTCCCTCACAGTCTTGTTGCTACTTTCTAAGAAGGTATCCCCCAGATCCGGGTTAGGATCTATAGAACTCCCAAGACAGTGCCCACAATAATAAAGCAAACAAAACAAAGCTATTGAAAACACAAGTATGAGCTATCCTAAGGTACACCTCACTTTAGGTCTAGTCCCCAGCAGAGTCGCCAGTTCTGTGATCGGTAGAAATAGAACTGACTGTTTAAAGCTGGTTCGCGAAATGTCGCGGAAGCAAGAGTCGCCACCGTCTTTTATTTTCTCCAACAAGGACAGGACAAAAGCACAGCAAAATTCCTTATGAGAACGTTTCTCGGTTCGGGAGGTAGATTTATAGAAAGGGAAGGTGTTAGCACCCTTTCTATCCATGGTTATCCATGGGCTCTTAGATACTTGCTCTTATGTATTCAAAATGTTTGCTTTTCAAAAAGTGAGTGGGTTTAAAAAAGTTTCATTGAAATATTTCTGAATAACTCTTGTATCAGTCCTCAAGAGTGTTTGAAAAATTTGTTTCGAAAGCTTTTTGAAAGTGTCGGTGTGAAAAGTTTTTTGATTTGTTTTTTGAGAGAGCAAGTATCCATGAGTCATCTACCTACCCTAAGGAATTAGGCTGTGTAAAAGTCCTTAAGGTAGTGCCATCCCACCATTGAGAGGTAGGTAGCACCACCATTGGAGGTGTTCGGGTCAATTCGATTGAGGGACAGTGTGGTCACCGAAGCAATAGTAGGACACCTTAGAAGTAACCCTCATGTCCTAGATCCTTTTTTAATCCGAGGCAACCGTTTCGAGGCAACTGTTTCGAGGCAACTGGATCATGGACATAAGAGAGACCGCTAAAACGTCCTATACTTGATGACCACGTTTCGAAGGCAACGAGTGAGGTGTACCCTAGAAGTGGTGGGTGCATTTGTGTGTTGTTTTCATGTTATGTTTTATCTTTGATTATGGTATTGTGAGCTACGCGTTGTTTTTAATTAACATACATTCTTTCATGCAATTTAGAATTTAGGAGTGCGGAAAATTAAAAGACGGGAATATAAAAGCTACGCTATTACAAGGCGCGGGTCTATACATCGCCAAAATACAAAGACCCGTTTTTGATAAAAGTGCGGAAAGTAAAAAATGCGGTAAACCTAATTACTATTACATCCGGAAAGCAGTTACATAATAATTGATAAGAAAAATAATGCGCGAAAGGAATTAAAATCAGGACGTCCGAGGGTTTTGACCCTTTGCTTGAAATTAAATTAAATTAAAGCCTAATTAATTATTTAATTAAAGAAAAGAAAGTATGTTTTTTATGTTTTTTGGTATTTATGAAAATAAAGAAGAAAAAAAAGAATTAAAATTAAAGTTAGTGAAACCCTAGTTCTAAATTATTTTAATTATTAAAGAAAATATTAAAGTTAACCTAATTTAAACTAATTAGTTAATTTACATATTTATGTACAAAAATTATGGTAATTAATAATAATAAATAATGATGAAAATAATTAATTAAGAAAAGATAAAAAAATGTCAAAAACCTCATTCTACGTATTTTATTTGTTAAGAAAAGTATTAGAATTTAAACCTAAATTAAACTAAAGTTAATTGTTAGTTATTTATTTACAAAATGAATTAGTCAGGAAATTAATAAATAATTAAACATATTTTGTATTTTGATTTTCTGTTTTTATTATGAAAAAAATTATTTTATGGTGAATTAATAAAACAATTAAAACAAATAAAAAGAATAAGAAAGAAAAGAAAATTAAATTAAAATGTAAAGCAAACCAAGGGGGGTGTCAGGCCCATATGGAGGTGATATTGAGGAATTCTGGCCCATGAGACAAAGCCTTTGTTTGACTTTCCCAATCGTGTGCACGTTGGTTGACTAGAGTGCACCATGCTCTTCATGCTGTAACCACTGGATTGATCATCATGAGCGCGTGGCGTGCTTAGGCGTGAGGATGCATGGTGGAGCGTTGAAGGAGTGCTACATGTGAAAGCATTAGAATAAAAATTATGAATTATGTGGGGGGACCTGGGAATCGAACCCAGGTCCCAGCGTTTACCAAGCGTGTCATCCACCATCCAGCCATTCAAGCGCGTTTGTAGTATTAGTGGAGAATAATTATTATATAAAAAAACAAATGTTAGTGGTATAAAACAAAAAAACGCACCAGATTTTGAACTATCCAACCATGTGATGACACGCCTGTCTTCTTCTTCGTTTACCTGCAAAATATGAATGAGATAGCGGGGGTTTTAAACCCCCACTAAGTATAACTGTGGAAAATAGAGAATAGAAGAGGAGACAACATAAATTGAGCGCGAGAGGTTGGTTGAATTCGTCTGGCCTTGACGATTTCAACCATGGCCATGACGTGGTCCAATTTTTCCCTATGCCTAAAGCCCCAATTGCAAGCTTCAGAAACCCTAGATGTTGTTCATGGTAGATTTGGATTCATGCAGTGTTAGGTCAATTAACTTATACCAATCGCTTCAGAAGGTACCTATTAGTGTAAATCAAACAAGAAAACCAATTAAAAGCACATGAATCATGATATGTCAAATTGGAAAACAAAGCAAACCGTATGGCTCGTGTTCTTCAATTCTTCGCGTGTTAGGATTGATTCTTGATTGCAAACGCTTCCTGGAGACTTAGGCAACGTATTGGAATCCTTTTTAGGCGTGGAAAGGCACTGCAAGTATGATTTCAGTTTTCAAGTTTCTCTTCAAAATTTGCAAATTGGTTTTATGGCTTCAGCAACTTTTTCGTGTATGTCTGAATAGGGTTAGCTTGTGCCTTTGTATGTGAAGCAAATTAGGTCAAAACCTTGGCCCAAAAGTCCATGAATTAATGACTTGAATATTTGATTTTCAATTATGTATTTTCCAATCTTTTTCCATGAAAACTTTGCCAATTATGGAAGATCTTGTCCCCTTGGATGATGCACGAAATCTTTAGCATATTTGGAGTATATTTGCTACATAAAAAGATTTAAAAAAGCATATCTTTGAATTTTCCCATTATTAAAACTAATTAAATGAATTAATATAAATATAAATTCAATTAATTAATCAAAAATAAGAAAATAAATTATTTTAAGCTCAATAGGTCGTGCATAGGATTTGGGTAATGATTCAAGGAAGAATTTGAGGCCCATTAACAAATTTGAAGCTTTTTAGGCAAAGTTGACTTTTGAAAGTTCCCAAAAATTTCCCAACTTCCCCAATGCATATCTTGCTCAATTTTGAAGCTATGAACATGTTCTTGGACATTTGGGAAAGGTCTTGAAGTCCTATAACCAATGCCTTTGGTCCCATGTCATTTTGATTTACCAATCTCAAGTTATGGTCTTTGACTTTAAGTGCCTTTTTGTTGACTTTTAAAAATGACCTATAATGTTGAAATTGATAACTTTTTGTGAGAGCATTTCTTGGACTTGGAGTGTGAAGATGAGTTGTAGGAAATGTCATCCCCTTCAAAATGAGCATTGGATGGGATTTTTCTGATAAACCATGAAAAAGTTATGCCTTGGTCAATTTGCAGTTGACTTTTCAGCTGTCCAAAAATAGAAACTTTTGCATCTTGAGACCTTTTGAGCCATGCTTGTGGAATCATGATCAAGAATTGATCAAATGATTATTGTGGCTTCAAAATAATATGTTGACCAAAAATTTTGACTTTTGACTGTCAAATGACCATTTTGCCCCTACAGTTGACTGTGGAGTAATTAGGGCTTTTGACTGTGCAATTTGATGCTGTGAGTCTTGAAACTTGACATATGGATGCTTGACAATGTATATAGGCATATGGGACTTGATTGGACCCTTGGAAACCTCAATTTCTTTGCAAGAACCAAAACCCTAATTTTGACTATGTTAGGAGGCAATTGGACTGTGCAACCCTTGAGAGATTTTGAACCATCTGGAGATTGAACTTGCCAAATCTTGAAGAATATGGGAGGGCAAATTTTGGGGTACAACAGAAGGTATTAGCACCCTTTCTATCCATAGTTATCTACGGGCTCTTAGGTACTTGCTCATCATTTTAAAATTGCTTCTTTGTGTTTGTGTGATTTGAAAAGTTTTTGTTTTGACTTTTATTTAACTCTTGCTTCTATCTTCAAGAGTGTTACGAAGTGTTTTTGAAAACTTTGTTTGTAAAGGAGTGTAAGTGTGAAAAAAGTTTTGTTTGGATTGAGCAAGTACTTAAGAACTAATCTACCTACTCGAAAAAAGAATTGTTCTATTTTCGTTTCCTTTAGATAACGCTATCCCACTATTAGTGAGTAGGTAGCACCATTGTTGGAGTTTAAGGGTCAATTCGAAAGGGACGTACGGTCACTAAAGCAATGTTAGGACGTCTTAGTAGTAACCCTAAAGTCTTAAGATCAATTATTCGAGGCAACAATATCCGAGGCAACCATTCTGAGGCAACTTTGATCTTTGAGACAAAAGGGAGACCACTAAAGCATCCTATACCTAATGACTGTTTACCGAAGGCAAACGAAGTGGGAGTGTACCCTAGGAGTATGCATGTGCGAGTGATTCAATTTCAAGTTTATTATCTTTGCACATTTAGGGTTTGCTAACCGTTTTAAAGTTAATCATACATTCTTGTCATGCATCCCTATTATTCATACATCTAACAGTTAATATTTTGCGGAATTTAAAGTACGGAAATTAAACTACGCTATTACAAGGCTTCGGGTATTTACATAGCCAAAAACAAACCCTTAAAAAATAAAGCGATAAATGAAAATAAAAGACCTAATTAAACTATTACAACTTGTGAGCAATTACATTAATAGGACAAAAATAAATGATAAAGTGTGAGCGATAAAATTTAGATCGGCAGAGAACTAGGGTTTTGACCCCTTCTAACCTAATTGAAAGAGAAAATTGTTTTTGTTGTTTTTAATTATTTTTAAAAGAATTAAGTTTTTAAATTAAATACAGAAATGATTAGTAATTAAATTAATTAATGAAAATAAATAAATGGCCTATTTTTGTGTTTTTGGGTTTTTTTTTAAAAAAGAAAATATAATTAAGTTAAAACCCTAATTGTTCTAATTATTTACAAAATAATTAAAGTTACCTAAGATTAAATAACTTAATTTAATTAATTAATTTTTTGATAAAAAATAAAATCTAAACCTAATTTGGTGAAAAGTTGATTTTATGTAATTTTTTGATAAAAGAAAAATTAATTTGTGTTAGTCAAATAAATAAACTAAATTAATTAAATAAAAATATAAATGAAAAGAGGAAGGAATTTAGGCATGGAACCAGCAATTTGGGGGGTGTGGATAGCACTTTTCTGGCCCAAGAAGTAAGTAGTCCATGTTGACATGATGGATCCAGTGCATTGCTTTGACCAACGCCTTTGATGGAACCTCACCTGATGGCCATCAGATCTGGCCTCTTGACACTTGGCTGATGGGATGATGATGGACTATGGTGGTCCTTGGCCTTGTGTGCATGCTGGATCATTGAAAGAAAAATAATATGCAAAAATTGGGGGACCTGGGATTCGAACCCAGGTCCTGAAGCATTTTATACTCGCCTGGCTACCAACTGCGCTACATGTGTTAGTTGTACATCAAAGACAAAACAATAACTAAATATTAAAATGGCATAATATATCAATTCAGCGCGCGCTTTTTTTAAACATGCGAACGGTTGCTTGCCATGATATCTTCTTCTTCCTTGCTCCGTGGCTAAAAGATGCAGGGACTTTTACCTACGGACGTATGTCCGTAGCTACAACCCTGGTTCATCTCAAAATCCTCCATGGGCATGATAAATGACTTCTAATGCCATGAATCAATTCATCTAGACCTGATGGACATCATGATACCCTTCATGGGGGCTAATTTTGCCTGCACATAAAAACCCTAAAATGAAACCCCAAACCCTAACAATGGCAATTCTTGATTCAGTCCATAAAAATGCAATTGGATGATATAGATAGCTTGCAAATGTGTTCAGGAACAAGAATCTATAATTATTTCATGCTATAAGTATCAGAATGATGCAATTCGAATTCAAGAAAAAGGCAATGTCGTGACTGACTTACAGCGAGTTATAGGGCTGGAAACTCCTTGTTCTTGATAGGTTTCGCTTGCTTACACTCACAGGAAGCGATTGGGATGGTCAAGAAGCTCTGGAATTGCTTGGAACTATGAATTCGTATCTGCACTTTTTGTGATTGTTTTCAAGTTTGGTTCTTGTTCTTGCGCCTATCCCCAGCCTTGCTTTAGGTCTGCCAATGTCCCTTATGTATTGAGGAATGAATTAGGGTTGAAAAAGTGTGCTCAATCTTTATCAATCAAGGCTTTTCATTTTAATTTGATTCCTTTGAATATCTTTCCAAAAATAGGCCAAATTCAATTATTTTGTGCACACCAAGCCTTTACACGAATTCAATCTCATGCTAGCTGGATATAGGACCTGAAACATGTGCAAAATCTTAAGATTTCAATGTTTTGGATTTTCTCATGATTTGTTTTGATTAAAATTGATTTAATTTAAATAAAAATCAAAATAAATAATAAAAACAAGATAATGACAAGTGGAAAGGGCTAGGGCTCGTGGACCATGTTGCCAACTCAAAACAAGTGCAAAAAGTTAGGCCCATTTAGCAAAAATTGCAATTTGAGGTATAGTTGACTTTTGACAATTTTACAAAAAGGGTCAACTTCACCAATGCATAACTTCCTCAATTTTGACTCTTTGAAGGTGTTCTTAGACTTTTTAGAAATCTTGAGATGTCTTATAAGCAACCCTTTTGGTCTCATATCAATTTGGTATTCCATGTTCATGTATGAAGCTTTGACAAAAAAGGTGTTTTTGTTGACTTTTCAAAATGACCTATAATGTCCAAATTCATAACTTCTTGTGAGTGCATATTTTGAACTTGGGAGATGAAGATGGATTGTATATAATTTCATCCTTTTCAAAATGAGCTTTGGATGGGTCATTTCTCATGAAGTATGAGAAAGTTATGCTTGGTCAAAATTGAGTTGACTTTTCCTACAAAACCCTAATTTAGCAACTTTTGGTTCTTGATGAATTATGATAAATCCTTGATGAATCATGGTCAACCCTTGATAAAATGATGAAATATACTTCAACATGAGGATTCTGACCAAAAATCTTGAAGTTTGACTGTATATGGGCCACAGTTGACTTTTACCCTAGCATAGTCGATTTTCAGGCCTTTGAGCAATTGACTGAGCAAACTTTCTCTGCAAGGCTTGAAACTTGACATGGATGATCTTGAGAACATATTAGGACAATGGTGAGAATTTGGGATCCCTTGGACTCAAGTATCTAGATGCAACATGAAACCCTAATTTGAGGTAGACTGCCTTAGGAGGGAGCTTGTCTGGTCAACCCTTAGACTACCTTGAGCAACTTGAGGATCTTTCTTGAAATGTTTTGAGAAATATGGGAGGGAGAATTTTGGGGTACAACAGCTACCCCTGTTCAATCTTCTTAAACCTGAGGATGTAGATTGGCTTTTCTGCCTTTCGTGATCCGAAGGTGGAAGATGATTGAACACTAGAGTGCCCAGAAATTTGCACTCGCATGAAGTAGTATTTGTCTTGTGATGTCGGGAATGGGCTTACAGGTGCCATTTGGAAATGAATGATAGGGAAGATGGGCTTAAAGATGCCATCCGAAGAAGTGTCGTTCGCATAAGAGATTCCTTAGCGAGAGCTTGTATACTTGTTATTGAGGAAGATTCTGCTGGGGGATGTTGTTCTTTGTTGAGAGAAATAGAATTTTAGGAGCTTCGGTCGTCCGTTATTCTACTGGTGAATCGTCTCTGTTTCTTGAGAAAAGTTGAATTTTAGGAGCTTCGGTCGTCCGTTTTTCTATTGAGGAATCGTCTCTTAGCTGAAGAGGTGAGAATGAACTACTATATGGTCGTCATCCAGGCTTCATAGTGATAAGGCCGACTGCTATCTGGTCGTAATCCAGGCTTTACAATGACTTTAATGGGGAGATGAGATCAAACTTGCTATCCGGTCGTAATCCAGGCTTCGCAATTTCCCCATTCTTATATGGTCGTAATCCAGGCTTCAGAAGGAATTCAGTTGTTATCCGGTCGCATCCGGGCTTCAACTTGAATTTAGGGCACACTAATATCCGGTCGATCTTCGAGCTTCTTAGTAATTGTCCAAGTAAACTACTATTTGGTCGAAATCCAAGCTTCACAATGTCTTGTACTGTTATCTGGTCGAAATCCAAGCTTCAGCCTTTTTTATCGCTATCTGGTTGTAATCCAGGTTTCACGATGCTTTATATAATTATCTGGTCGAATCCAGGCTTCATGGTGTCATGTACTGCTATCTGGTCGTAATCCAGGCTTCACAATACCCTACTTCTTATCTGGTCGTAATCCAGGCTTCAGAAGAAAATCAAGTGGTTATCCGATCGCCTCCGGGCTTCCCTTTGATTGTTGGGCCTACTAATATTCGGTCGAACTTGGGCTTCATAGTAATTGTATGGGTGAACTGCTATTTGGTCGAAATCCAAGCTTCACAGTGTCCTTCACTGTTATCTGGTCGTAATCCAGGCTTCAGTGTCTTTTACCGCTATCTGGTCGTAATCCAGGCTTCGCGATGTCTCATACCAGTATCTGGTCGAATCCAGGCTTCATGGTGTTCGGAGAAATCAAGGTATTATCCGATCGGATCCGGGCTTCATAACTTGTATTAAAGATATACCACTATTTGGTCGTAATCCAGGCTTCGCGGTGTTCTTGGTTGCTATCTGGTCGTAATCCAGGCTTCACAACGTCTTCTACCATTATCTGGTCATAATCCAGGCTTCATGGTCTTGTATTGCTATCTGGTCGTAATCCAGGCTTCACAATAACTTGTTGAGCTGTTATTCGGTTGTAATCTGGGCTTCACGGCTTGTGTTTATGATATACCACTATCTGGTCGAGTCTAGGATTCATGGTACTTGCTGAGCTGTTATCCAGTCGTAATCCGGGCTTCACGGCTTGCTGGGGATTAAACTATTATTCGGTCGTAATTCGGGCTTCATAGCTTGCTTTTTAAGAGATACCACTATCTGGTCGCAATCCAGGCCTCGCGGTGTTCGATACTGCTATCCGGTCGTTCTCCGGGCTTCACAATATGATTGAGGAATCAAGATATTATTCGATCGTATACGGGCTTCATAGCTTGAATTTTGTGAGAATTTGATTGTATCTTTCCTAAAAGGTAAAGGTTAGCTGTATGTAATGCATGATATGTATCAGGCAATGATGTTCTCAATATAAATGAGATTGTGTTGTATGATGCGTATGCGAATGTCATGATGTATGGATGTGTAATGTTTTCATGATGTTCTCTAGCTGGGGGGAAATAAATCCCGGACTGCTACTGGAGAATATGAAGAGTTTCGCTCGCTGGGGATAACGACCGAAGGTAAATGGGAGAATAATCTTGCTGGAGAATAAACTGACTCTGTGGGGAAGAGATAATCTGCTAGAAGATCTGCTGATTTGGAGAAATAACCTCGGCTGTGGATAAATCACTGTTGTTGGCGGTGATAAACTCTGTCGGGGATAAAATTTCTGTTTGTGGAAGAAATAAACTCCACTGGGGATGGTCTTCTAGACTCTACTGGGGATAATCTTCCAGACTCCACTGGGGATAATCTTCCAGCACTGGTGATAGATAAACTCTGCTTGGGGAGAATCTTACCGACTCATTCGCAGTTGCGAGCCTCAGCTGGGGAGAATTAACACCAATGTCCTTCTCTTACTCTACGGGGAGTGAATGTACCTCTTTAGTCATATTCTTCAGCTAAGTCTATCCATATACCTGGTGAGTAGAGTAACTGTAAGGCTCGAATATTTCTTGTTTGCCCCTGTTTTGGAAATTACGAGTAATCGTCTTTTGTTTCGCATGTAAATATTTATGAGCAGAAATTATTGTCAAATTCATATATCAAAAATGAACCATTGGACGTTCTTGCGAAACAAAACAGAAAAAGGAAAAACAATTTGAAATTTCTTTGTGAAAATAAATTGTATTGATTTTGAAGTTGGCCTGTAAATAGGCTTTTTTGTACAAGAGGCAGACGTCCTAGTAAGAGAGCGCCGCCGAAAGATAGAATTTATACAATTTGTGAAAAAAAAAACAACTATGTGAATAATCCCACTGGGTTCCAACTCTGCTATTGCCTTTATGTCTTTGAGCGTCTCATCACTTTGCCGTATGGTTGAAGGTAGATCAGATTGATCGGCACCGTCCGAGCTTGATATCGAAGTTTGGTTACAAGATGATCCAATGAGACATAGTGTTACGCTTTGATCCCTAATTTTTTCCTGGACCGCCCTTTCGGGTTTTCAGTCCACCGGGATACCCTTTTTTGCCCAAGCCGCCTTTTCAGGTTTTCGACTTACTGGGTGTACAGTTTTCTCATTTTCATCCCTTATTTTTGCCCGAACCCTTTTGGTTCGCCGGGAAGCCCTTATTTTGCCTAGGCCAGTCGACCTAGCGGGTCTGTGATTATGCGTAGTATTTTTTGACTATGTCTGCATTGACGAGGTAGGGAAGGTCATCACCATCCATGGTGGTTAGAATCATAGCTCCTCCCGAGAAAATGTTCTTAACCATAAATGGCCCTTCGTATGTAGGGGTCCATTTGCCCTTGGGATCACCTTGCGGTAGTATGATGCGCTTGATTACTAGATCCCCGATTTGATACTCTTGTCGCCTAACTTTTTTGTTAAATGTCTTGATCATTCGCTTTTGATACGTCTGACCATGAAAAATAGCAGTAAGTCTCTTCTCGTTAATTAAGTTCAGCTGATCAAGTCAGGTCTGAATCCAATCGTCCTCGCTCAAACATGCATCCTTCATAATCTGAAGAGAGGGTATCTGGACCTCAATGGGTAAGACTGCCTCCATACCATATACCAAGGAATAGGGTGTTGCCCTTGTTGACGTCCGTGCTGAGGTGCGATACCTATGAAGAGCGAATGGTAACATCTCATGCCAGTCTTTGTATGTCACTGTCATCTTCTTCACAATCATCTTTATGTTCTTATTAGCCGCTTCAACAGCCCAATTCATCTTCGGCCGGTAAGGAGAAGAGTTGTGATGATGTATCTTAAACTGCTTGCAGAGCTCGATGATCATCGTATTGTTGAGATTTGTACCATTGTTTGTAATGATCCTCTCTGGTACACCATATCGACAGATCAAATTGTGTCGAATAAACCGAGCCATGACGTTCTTGGTTACAGTAGCAAAGGATGCTGCCTCAACCCACTTCATAAAATAGTCAATTTCTACCAGGATGAAATGATGCTCGTTAGATGCCGTAGGTATGATCTTGCCAATCATATCGATGCCCCACATTGCAAAAGGCCAAGGAGCTGTCAAGACTTTCAGAGGAACTGGAGGTACATGCACCTTATCAGCATAGACTTGGCACTTATGACAGGTCTGAGAATGCTGATAACAATCGGCTTCCATAGTAGACCAATAATATCCTGCCCGTAGGATTTTCTTCGCCATGGTATGTCCACTGGAATGAGTTCCAAAATTACCTTCATGTAACTCTGCCATAATCCTTTCTTCCTCGTTCTTATCCACACATCGCAGTAAGGTTGAATCATGGTTACGTTTATAAAGGATACCATTGCTGATGAAGAACTTCGCCGCGAACCTCCTCAGAAACTTCTTATCATTAACAGATGCACCCTCGAGGTATTCTTGAGCCTCAAGATACCTCTTTACCTTGTGAAACCAGGGTTTATCTGCTACCTCTTCAGTCTCAATATCACAGCAGTGTGCGGGTTCGTCCAACCTCTCGATGGTAATCCGGGGAGCCTCATTGTCCCACCTGACCTTGAACATAGAATACATGGTAGCTAGCGCGTCCGCTAACTGATTCTCCTCTCTGGGGAAATGTTCAAAGGTTATCTCCTCGAAGTGTGGGAGCAACGTCAGTACATACTCCTTGTAAGGAATAAGATTTGGGTGTTTCGTATCCCACTCGCCTTTGATCTGACTGGTCACGAGAGCGGAATCTCCGAATACACTTAAGAACTTAATCCTTAGGTCAATAGCTACTCGAAGACCCAGGATGCATGCTTCATACTCTGCCATATTATTGGTGCAATTAAAACATAATTGGGCGGTGAATGGAGTATGACAGCCTTCGGGAGATATGATCACGGCGCCAATGCCATTACCCAAAGCTTTTGAAGCTCCATCAAAGTAAATAGACCATCGGGATCCCTCCTCAGGTCCTTCATCCAGTCCAGGTTTCTCATAGTCGATCACCAACATGATGTTCTCATCTGGAAACTCGAAATTCATGGATTGGTAGTCGTCTACAGCCTAATGCGCCAAATGATATGCCAACACACTTCCCTTGATTACTTTATGGGTTGTGTATTGGATGTCATACTCAGTTAAGATCATCTGCCATCTTGCTATTCTTCCGGACAAGGCAGGCTTTTCGAAGATATACTTGATTGGGTCTATCTTTGATATCAATAGGGTAGTGTGAGTCAGCATATACTGTCTCAGCCGGCGAGCAGCCCATGCCAAAGCACAGCAAGTTTTCTCAAGCAGTGAGTATCGGGTCTCACAGTCGGTAAACTTTTTGCTAAGGTAGTATATAACATGCTCTTTTCGGCCAGACTCGTCATGATGCCCCAGCACGCACCCCATTGATTTATCCAATACTGTCAAGTATAAGATCAAAGGTCTCCCTTCAACTGGAGGCATCAGAAAAGGTGGTTCTTGTAAGTATTCTTTGATCCTTTCGAAAGCGGATTTACATTCATCATTCCATTTTACCACTTGATCTTTCTTCAGCAGCTTGAAGATTGGCTCACAAGTAGCAGTCAAATGTTAAATGAATCGGGCAATGTAGTTCAGTCGTCCCAAAAAGCCTCTGACTTCTTTTTCTGTTCAGGGAGCTGGCATCTCCTGTATAGCCTTCACCTTTGAAGGATCCACTTGAATACATTTATCACTAACGACGAAACCCAGCAGCTTACCAGACCTTACCCCGAAGGTGCACTTGTTCGGGTTTAACCTCATTTTCTACATCCTTAACCGGTCAAACAGTTTCTGGAGATGGTCAAGATGTTCTTCCTCGGTCTAGAACCTTGCAATCATGTCATTGACGTATACCTCAATCGATATGGTGAATCATATCCTGGAACAAAGCGACCATGGCGCTCTGATACGTTGCCCCCGCATTCTTCAACCCGAAAGGCATTACCTTGTAACAGAAGGTGCCCTAATGTGTAACGAAAGTTGTCTTCTCCATGTCTTCGGGAGCCATCTTAATCTGATTGTAACCGAAAAAACCATCCATAAAGGAGAAGACCTTATGTTGTATGGTGTTGTCAACCAGAATGTCGATATGAGGCAGAGGGAAATCATCCTTGGGGCTCGCCCTGTTCAGATCTCTATAGTCCACACACATTCGAACCTTACCATATTTCTTCGGCACCGGAACCACGTTGGAAACCCACTGCGGGTAAGAAGTGACAGCTAGAAAACCGGCATCAAACTGTTTCATGACCTCAGCTCTGATTTTCTCAGACATCTCTGGGCGCATGCGGCAAACTTTCTGCTTCACTGGAGGACAGTCTTCCTTAGTTGGTAAGTCGTGAACCACGATATCAGTATCCAACCCAGGCATATCTTCATAAGACCAAGCAAAGATCTCAACATAGTCACGCAACATTTGTATTAACTGTTACTTAACACTAGGCTCCAGATTTGCGCCAATCTTGACCTCTTTCTTATCTTCTTCTATACCCAGATTTACTGTTTCCACTGGCTCTTCATGCGGCTGTATGGCCCTCTCTTCCTGAAGTAACAGTCTAGCAAGTTTCCTAGGCACTTCACAATCATCCTCACCTTCGTCCTCGGCTTGGTTGATCGGATTTTCGAAGTCATAACTGGCAGTAGCAGAGTCGTTATCAGTGGGATCCAGAGTGGATATGGACCTGTATTATGATATGTGAGTGTGTGTAAGACAAATAGTTTTTTTGATAAAGTGCAAGATAGAAAAGAAAAACAGGGAGCACAAAATTTGTAATGCAAGAAAAACGCCTAATGCTTTATTGATGATATATGGAAATGACACATAATAAGCCCTCACAAACAAAGCCAAAGTGCCTCGGGCAAGGCACCGGGCCGTAAAAGTTTCAAATTGTCTGTTACAAGTCTCAAAACAAAAGTCTATTACTGTGTAATAAAAGAATCGGGTACGAAGTCCTTCATCGTCCAGTTGTTCAAGCCACCGTTGGTAGTCGGGTAAATCCAGCTGTCGAAATCTAACTCTTCATCATCATCTCCAATTGCATTCACTCCCTGATCATGTTTGGGCATAGGAGCAGTTATGACATTGGGTTTCTCCAGAGCGTCGAACTCAATCTCCTTAGCTTCAATCAAATCTTGCACTTTATTCTTCAAAGCCCAGCAGTTGTTCGTATCATGACCTGGGCTATCAGAGTGATAGGCACAACGGGCGTTCAGATTATACAGCAGAGATGTGGTGTTGGGATTCTTCGGGGCTTCCCTCAGAGTTACCAGGTTGGTTTTCAACAATTGCGGTAAAATTTCAGATAAAGTCATACTGAGCCGAGTGTACTGTCTTTGCGGTCTCTCTACTCTTTGTTGATTATTGCGTTGTGGGGAAACAGTGGGTCTTGATATTACTACTGCATTAACTGCTTGGCAGCGTTCAGGTCAGCTTTGGCTCCTTGAGCTGTAAACGGCACTAGATTCCTTCTTGAAAGGTGTGATACGGTGAGAGAACTGACTTGAGGTTTTGCGTTTGTTTTTGCAAATGTTTCGGTTGAGCAAGAGTCGCCACCGACTTTTTATTTTATCCTAAGGAAAGGTTAAAAAGCACAGCAAAAACCTTTGAGATGTTTTCTTGGGTTCGGGGAGTAGATTATAGAAAGGGAAGGTATTAGCACCCTTTCTATCCATGGTTATCCATGGGCTCTTAGTTACTTGCTTAGATCACTTGCCTTTGATTTTTAATTGTTTGAAATGGTGCTTTGTGTGTGGGTTTGAAAATGTTTTTGAAAAGAGGCCATTTGTTGTGGCAACCTTTGTAATGATCCATGTTTGAATGTATACAAAGGTGTACTTGTCTTTTGAAAAGTTTTCAAATGTTTTTGGAAGTTGCTTGAAAGTGTGTTGTGATGTGTGGTTTGAAAAATAGGCAAGTGTTTTTGCAAGTTTGGTCAAGTAACCAAAAGTTTTGTCTACCCCTAAATTTCTCAAAGATTGTTCCTATGTTTTAACCCTTTTAACAGTATTGTTCCACCATTGTATTTGGTGGACAATCTTGTGTTAGGATGTTAACGGGACGGGCGCGGGTCATCGTTTAGACCATGATTGCAATAGTGCCAAGTGTCTTTGGCAAATTTTCCTTTAAGGGACTTGATCATTTTTAGGCAACTTTCGAAAGCGTCATCGAGGGACTATGATCATTTGATTTATTTTGTTTTGCCAAAAACACCCAACATGCAATATGGCCCATTATTGAAGGCAACAAGTGGAGTAACCCTAGGGGTGCAAGTGTGATTGGTGTTGTCCATTTTCATGCTTTTTGTCTTTTGTTTAGTCAAGTTATTTGTTATTTGATTTTTGCATACAAAACCCTAAGTCTATCATGGCATTTTTAGAAAGCTTTAAAATGCGGAAATTAAAGTCCTAAATTATTACAACATAATTATGGGATGGGGGGTACAAATGTTCAAATGGGGATATTTAGCAAGAAATTTAAATCTAAGCTATTACAACCCAAATTGAATATACAAGTTATTTAATTGTACAATAATTAAATAAAATACAATAAATATGCAAGATGCAAAAAATGATTTTTATATGTATGCAAAAGTATTTTTCATGTGTCAAATAAACAAAAATAAAAGGTTAATTTTTTGGGTATTTTCATGTTTTAGGGCAAAACCCTAATTTTCTAAATAAAAAGCATTTATTATTTATTATATACAATATTTATTAATTATATGCAAAAAATAAATAAAAAGGAAGTATATTGTAAAAAAGTGATTTTTGAGGTCAAATATTAATAAAAACAAAAATGTATTATTTTTATATTTATCCTAAGGATTTAATAAAAGATAGATAAGTATTTATATTATTTACTAAATATATTAAATATGTACAAAAATAAAAATATTTATTATTTACAAAAAAAATATATATTTTTTAGAAAATATTTTCAAAAAGGTAAATAAAATAAAATCAGAAAATAAAATGGATTTGTATTATTTTTAGTATTTTAAATAAAAGTATATATATTTATTTATTTACATACACATATCAAATAAAACAAATAAATGCCTAATAAATACAAAAAAAAAAGGTGAAAAATATTTTTAATGTTTTTTTATATTTTAACAAAAAATAACAAGTCAGAATCAAAAAGAAAAAGTCAAAAATGATAAAAATAACACACAATGGGCCAAGGGGGTGTATGTGTGAAATAGTGGTGCAAACAAAAAAAATAAGTCAGGCCCAGCCCAAAGGACTTTGTCTTCAACCTCCAGCCATTTTCAAACAAAAACGCGCGCCTTCTTGTTCATCTCACTAACTTCTGATTCTTTGATCCTTTGACAAATCTTAAAACATGAAACTTGTAGAGCTTGAAGTCACGATTCTAAACATATAAAGAAGTTGATCTAACTCTCAGAAATGAGAGAGAATTTCTTCTCCCCCAATTCCTGACCTAGCTTTTTTCAGATATTCAGTTTCAAAATTCTCTCAATACACACAACATAAATGAAAAGTAATGACATGGGTAGCTTCAGGGCCATGAGTAGGACATAACTTCTTCACAAACCTAAGCCTAGATATGCTTGGATAGAGAGATAGAAATTCAAACTTTTACCTGTTCAGCTTGAATCGTGTGCAACAATGGAGGCACTTTCAATGCAGTGTGAGGACTTGTACAGCTTGCTTGAGGTCCAAGGATGCTCTTCCAACCTCTAGCTTGCTTTGAAACTAACTGAAACGAGCTATGTAACTCAACCTGCACAAATGAAAAAATGAAAATGGTGAACTTGGTTAGAGGTGTTACAGTCTGTAGCTAGGGCTTGGGATAGTTTGTATGGATGTTATGGAATGTGTTTGAACAAGCTTTGGCCAAAATGCACGAGCAAACTGAGTTGTGCAACTCAATCTGCAGGGATGCCCTGTTTTGTGCAGCAAAATGGTGTTTTGATGTTTGGGGAGGTATTGAAGGTGATTAGGTCGTGCCTTAGGTCTGTTATGATGTATGGAAAATGTTTACAAACTTTGCTTTGGCTAGTTGTTACAAGAATGTGAGATGGGATCAGTTTTGCAAAGTTTCTTTTTATCTAAGCTAAAGTTGTCAAGTTGGGTTATAGGCCAAGGGAGGTCCCTCAAGCATGCTACATAATCTCTCCTTGATCAGTGGGATTAGTTCATAAACTTGTGCCTAAAAGATCTGGCTTGTACCTCTTTGATTTGTGTTTTGACATAAAGCCATGCTTTTCCAAAATGGCAAACTTGCTTTTTCCAAATATGGCTTAATTTTGTGTGTATTGTCCAAATGCACAAAATAACACTCTAACACAAAGGATATGCATTTAATTATTGAGTGTAAGAAGGATTAGAGGCCTGTAATCTAGTTTGTGCAAGCTGAGTTCAAAAATGCACAGTGTATGAACATGTACTTGGCCATGAATCAAAGTGACTTTTGCCTAACTTCCCAAATTCGATTCTCCCTAACAACAAGGATGTTTGAGAAGTTCTTGGACAATTTGGAAAGCTTGGAATGTGTACTACAATCCATCTTTGTAATGCAAGTTGAATTTCCAAATGGAAGCATATGAAAAGTGGCCATGAAGTTGGGCAAAAATCCTGCCTAGAATAGGTCAAAAAAATTTCTAAGTTAAGAATGTTTTGCACCCCTATTCCAAAAATTATAACTTGAGCTACATGCTTCTTTTGAGAAAACTTTGTGAATAAATGTTGTAGATTTTGCAATGGACTATAACTTTCAAGGTTTGAGTTTTGCTTGAATCCAAATGTATCTTGATGCAAAAATGGGACAAAGTTAGGAAAAAATTAGGAATTTTCATAACTTAGAAAAATTCTAAGTTATGAAATTTCTTCATTTTAAACCCTAATTTGTAATTTTTGTTTTCTTGATGAACAAGTTTCAATATTTGACATGTCTTGATGAAAAATAAATCTTGGCACTTGATTTTGACCAAAAAGTCAAAGTTTGACTTTTCAGTATACAGTCAAATTTGCCCAGTTGACTGGAAAATTCATCTGTCAATCTTGTGCATTTGGGATCTTTTGAACTTGTTGAATGTGTCAAGACCATGTCATTGAGTCCTTGAGTCCATATGTGAGCTTGGTTTGCCATTGGCTAGGTCAAACAGTAAAAAATTGCCTTTGTGCAGTCAAAACCCTAAAAATGACCATTTTGCCCTTTTGGTGATCTGATCAAATTTCTTGTGGAATTGTGATCCAAACTTGACCAAATGGTTCATATGAGTTCATAATGTTGATGTGGGTCAAAAATCATGAGGTTTGACTGTCAATTGACCACAGTTGACTTTTTCCCCAATACAGCTGATTTCTAGGTCAACTGTCCAATTGACTGGGCAAAGATTGGAATCAAGGCTTGAAACTTGGTATGGATAAACTTGTGAGTCCAACATGAAGCATGAAAGTCACTTTGGGCATTCTAGGTCAAAACATCTTTGTGCAAACTCAAACCCTAGTTTGGGTCAACAGTGCAAGGAGGAGTCTTGAGCAGAGCAAACCCTAACTTGATCTTGAGCTCCAAGGGTCTTGTGGTGAGAAAATATTGATGAAATGGGAGGGCAAATTTTGGGGTACAACAGTTGCCCCTGTTCAATCTTCTTAGACCTGAGGATGTAGATTGGCTTGCGTGCCTTTCGTGATCCGAAGGTGGAAGATGATTGAACACTAAAGTGCCCAGAAATTTGCACTCGCATAGTGGAGTATCAGCAATGTGATATCGGGAATGGGCTTATAGATGCCATTTGGAGGGATGGTGGATAGGAGGATGGGCTTATAGATGCCATCTGGAGGTGTGACAGAAACTTGTCGGGAATGGGCTTATAGATGCCATTTGGAAGTGTTGATCGCGTAAGAGATTCCTTAGCGAGAACTTGCGTACTTTGAGAAAGGAAGATGGTTTCCTGGCCTGTTACAGGTGTTGATCTTCAAACTCTTCATGGAGATATTCCCTGGCTAGGTACAGGTATCGAATCTACAATCAATTGCTCACAGATATGCCCTGGCTAGATACAGGAATCGAATCCGGAACTTCAAAAGGTTGCTTACAGACGTGCCCTGGCTGGATACAGGTATCGAATCTATAAACTCTTCATGCAGACATGCCCTGGCTGGATACAGGTATCGAATCTACAATCAGTTACTCGCAGATATGCCCTGGCTAGATACAGGAATCGAATCTGGAATTAGTCGTCTACAGATATGCCCTGGCTGGATACAGGTATCGAATCTGGAATTTGTCGTCACAGATATGCCCTGGCTGGATACAGGTATCGAATCTAGAATTTGTCGTCTACAAATATGCCCTGGCTGGATAGAGGTATCGAATCTGGAATTTGTCGTCTACAGATATGCCCTGGCTGGATACAGGTATCGAATCTGGAATCTCTTCATGCAGATATGTCCTGGCTGGATACAGGTATCGAATCTACAATCAATCACTCACAGATATGCCCTGGCTAGATACAGGAATCGAATCTGGAATTGTGACAGTTGATAGTAATCATCTTTGGATTGACCTTTTCCTGAAAAGGAAAGACATCAGTTGTATGCAATGTCCTGATGTATGAAATGCATGATGTCATGATGCTCAAAATGAGATAGTGTTGTATGCACTTTATCATGTATGTAAGCAGGATGTATGAAATGTGAAATGTCTATGAATGTGTTTTCGTCTAGGAAAATAAATCCTTGACGAGTGTCGGGAACTTGTTGAATCCTGGGCTGATGTTTTGAAGAGTAGAGTTCTTCGTTTCCGCTAGGGATGATGGTTGCAAGAATAAACCGGTAGGAGAAGATGACTCTGTTGGGGAATAAACTTGTTGGAGAGATTACTCTGCAGGGAATTACTCTGTGGGAAGAGATACTTCGCTGAGGTTTTGATGAGAACTCCGTTGGGGATTCCGTTGATAAGTTATGTTGGGGAACTTGATGAACTCCGCTGGGGAATAGGAATAACTTCGCCGAGGACGATCTTTCCATGGTAACTAGCTGAGGATAACCCAGTTATACGCTCTGGTGGGAAGTATCTTTTGAATGAAGCTGGAGAGATGCGTTCGTACTCTGCAGAGGATAAGCTTCCAGAATCTACTGGGGATAAGCTTCAGAATCTACTGGGGAGGATGATTCATCTTTCCTGGGGAAACTTTTCAGACTGTACTGGGGAGTGGCTCCACTAGGGTGTCTGTATTTCGCCGGGGAACAAATCTTATATTAAGACTGCCGGGGATGCTTGCTGAGGAATGTTTATACTCCGCTGGAGAATGTTGAGATTTTCTGGGGATACCCAACTTTCTTAAGGCTGACAGTAGACTAACTCTGCTTGAGGAGAGCATCGCTGACTTGCTGGAGATACTGTCCCTTTTTAGGGCTGATGGGGGACCAACTCTTCCTGGGGAGAGTATTGCTGAATCTTGTCTTACTCTGTGGGGAGTTGAGGTAACTTGGCTACGTTCTTCAGCCGAACCTACCTTGGTACCTTGGTGGACAGAGCAACTAAACCGCTTAGACAACTTATCATTGCCCCTGTTTCTGTCGTCACTTGTAATTAATCCTTTGTTTTGCATGCATATATTTATGATTAGCAATTAATGTCAAATGCATATATCAAAAATGAACATTGGACGTTCTTTGCAAAACAACAGATAAAGGAAAAACAATTGGAAATTTGTCTGGAAAATGAAACTTGTATTGATTTTGAAGTTTGCCTGTAAATAGGCGTTTTGTACAAGAGGCTGACGTCCTAGTAAGAGGACGCCGCCGAGCAAAGTAGAGTTTATACAATTTGTGAAAAAGAAACAAAACAGCTATGTGAAAAATAATCCCACTGGGTTCCAACTCTGCTATCGCCTTTATGTCTTCAAGCGTCTCATCACTCTGCTGCTTAGTTGAAGATGAAGCTGATTGATTGTGTCGTTTGAGCCCGATAGTTGATGCCGAATTCTGGATGCAAGGTGATCCAATGAGACATAGTATTACGCCTTATCCCTAACTTTTTCCTGGACCGCCCTTTCGGGTTTTCAGTCCACCGGGACACCCATTTTTGCCCAAGCCTCCTTTTCAGGTTTTCGACTTGCCGGGTGTACAGATTTTTTCATTTCATCCCTTATTTTGCCCGAACCCTTTTGGTTCACCGGGAAGCTCTTATTTTTGCCTAGGTGTGTCAACCTAGCGGGTCTTTAATTCATGCGTAGTATCTTTTTACTATGTCTGCATTGGCGGGGTGAGGAAGGTCGTCACCATCCATGGTGGTTAGAATCATTGCTCCTCCTGAGAAGATATGTTTAACCACAAATGGCCCTTCGTACGTAGGGGTCCATTTGCCCCTGGGATCACTTTGAGGAAGAATGATTCGCTTGATTACCAGATCTCCGACTTGATACTCTTGTCGTCTGACCTTCTTGTTAAATGCCCTGATCATCCATTTTTGGTACGTCTGACCATGACAAATAGCAGTGAGTCTCTTTTCGTCAATTAGGTTTAATTTATCAAGCCGAGTCTGGATCCAGTCGTCTTCTCTCAAACCAGCATCCTTCATTATCCAGAGAGAGGGTATCTGGACTTCAATAGGCAAGACTGCCTCCATGCCATAGACCAAGGAAAAGGGAGTTGCCCCTGTTGACGTCCGTGCTGAGGTACGGTACCCATGAAGAGCAAACGGCAACATTTCGTGCCAATCTTTGTAGGTCATTGTCATCTTTTGCACAATCTTCTTGATGTTCTTATTTGCTGCTTCTACAGCCCCATTCATCTTCGGTCGATAGGGAGAAGAGTTGTGGTGTTGTATCTTGAATTGCTCGCAGAGCTCAGTGATCATCTTGTTGTTAAGATTGGTACCATTGTCCGTAATGATCCTTTCAGGTACACCGTATCGACAGATCAGGTTGTGTCGAATAAACCGTGCCACGACGTTCTTGGTTACGGTAGCATAGGAAGTTGCTTCAACCCACTTTGTGAAGTAATCAATTGCTACCAAGATGAAGCGATGCCCGTTGGATGCCGTAGGTCTGATTTCGCCGATCATATCAATGCCCCACATTGCAAAAGGCCAAGGTGCTGTCAAGATGTTCAGAGGAACTGGAGGAACGTGCACCTTATCAGCATAGATCTGACATTTGTGACACATCCGAGAATGTTGGTAACAGTCAGCCTCCATTATGGACCAGAAATATCCTGCCCGAAGGATTTTCTTTGCCATGGTATGCCCACTGGAATGTGTTCCGAAGGTACCTTCATGTAGCTCTGCCATGATCCTTTCTGCTTCAGTCTTATCCACACAACGCAATAAGGTTGAATCATGGTTTCGCTTGTAGAGAATGCCATTGCTAAGGAAGAACTTTGCAGCGAATCTTCTTAGGAACTTTTTGTCATTAACAGATGCGCCTTCGGGGTACTCTTGAGCTTCAAGGTACCTCTTCACTTCATGATACCAGGGTTTTTCTGTTACTTCTTCGGTCTCGAGATCGCAGCAATGTGCAGGTTCATCCAACTTCCAAATAATGATCTGGAGTGCCTCATTGTCCCATTTGACTTTGAATATAGAGGACATCGTAGCTAGTGCGTCTGCTAACTGATTCTCCTCTCTTGGGAAGTGTTCAAAAGTTATCTCCTTGAAGTGGGGAAGCAATGTCAGCACATACTCCTTGTAAGGAATAAGATTTGGATGTTTCGTATCCCACTCGCCTTTGATCTGATTGATCACGAGAGCGAAATCTCCGAAGACACTCAGAAACTTGATCCTTAAGTCAATTACAGCTTGAAGACCCATGATACATGCCTCATACTCTGCCATGTTGTTGGTGCAGTTGAAACATAGCCGGACGGTGAGTGGAGTATGAGTGCCTTTAGGGGATATGATCACAGCACCGATACCATTACCCAAAGCGTTCGAGGCTCCGTCAAAGTGCATAGACCATCGGGATCCTTCCTCAGGTCCTTCATCCGGTCCAGGTACTTCACAATCAGTCACTACCATGATATCCTCGTCTGGAAAATCAAAGTTCATCGACTGGTAATCGTCCACTGCATGGTGCGCCAAATGGTCTGCCAATAGACTTCCCTTGATTGCTTTTTGAGTCGTGTACTGGATGTCATATTCCGTCAAGATCATCTTCCATCTTGCTATTCTTCCGGACAAGGAAGGCTTTTCGAATATGTACTTGATTGGATCCATTTTTGAAATCAATAGAGTAGTGTGATTCAACATATACTGTCTCAACCGGCGAGCAGCCCATACCAAAGCGCAGCAAGTTTTCTCGAGCAGTGAGTATCGGGTCTCACAGTCGGTAAACTTTTTGCTAAGGTAATAAATGGCGTGTTCTTTTCGGCCAGACTCGTCATGCTTCCCCAGCACACACCCCATTGAGTTGTCAAGTACTGTCAAGTATAAGATTAGAGGTCTCCCTTCAACCGGCGGCATAAGAATGGGTGGTTCTTGGAGATACTCTTTGATTCTTTCGAAAGCGGCCTGACATTCATCATTCCAACGTACTACTTGATCTTTCTTCAGCAGCTTGAAGATTGGTTCACAGGTAGCAGTTAGATGCGAGATGAATCGGGCAATGTAGTTCAAACATCCTACAAAGCCTCTGACTTCTTTCTCTGTCTTGGGAGTTGGCATCTCTTGTATGGCTTTCACTTTGGCAGGGTCCACTTGAATACCTTTGTCGCTTACGACGAAGCCTAGCAATTTTCCATATCTCACCCCAAAGGTGCACTTGTTTGGGTTCAACCTCAGCTTGTACAACTTCATACGATCAAACAGCTTCTGTAGATGGTCAAGGTGTTCTTCCTCAGTTTGGGACCTTGCAATCATATCGTCGACATATACTTCAATCTCATGGTGAATCATGTCATGAAATAAAGCAACCATGGCACGTTGGTAGGTTTCCCCAGCATTTTTCAACCCAAAAGGCATGACCTTGTAGCAAAAGGTGCCCCACTGAGTAACAAAAGTGGTCTTCTCCATGTCTTCAGGAGCCATCTTGATTTGATTATAACCGGAGAACCCGTCCATGAAGGAGAATACCTTATGCTGAGCAGTGTTGTCAACCAGAACGTCGATATGAGGCAGAGGGAAATTATCCTTAGGGCTCGCCCTGTTCAAATCCCTGTAATCAACACACATTCGGACCTTACCATCCTTCTTCGGCACTGGAACCACGTTGGCAACCCACTAAGGGTAAGAAGTCACTGCTAGAAACCCGGCATCAAATTGTTTCATAACCTCAGCTTTGATTTTCTCGGACATTTCTGGACGCATACGGCGGACCTTCTGTTTTACCGGAGGGCATTCTTCCTTGGTAGGCAGGTGATGAACCACAATGTCGGTATCCAACCCAGGCATGTCTTCGTAAGACCAGGCAAAGATTTCCACATAGTCATGCAGCATCTGAATCAACCATTGTTTCACACTGGGCTCTAGATTGGCACCAATCTTGACTTTCTTTATGTCTGTCTCAGTACCCAAATTTACCGTTTCCACTGGCTCTTCATGTGGCTGAATGGCCCTCTCTTCCTGGAGTAGTAGTCTTGCAAGCTCACCAGGCACTTCGCAATCATCTTCACCTTCGTCTTCGGCTAAGTTGATCGGATTTTCGAAGTCATAACTGGCAGTAGCAGAGTCGTTACCAGTAAGATCCATAGTGGATTGGAACCTGTATAGGTGAGTGTGTGTAAATATAGCTGTTTTGCAATATATAATAAAGAAAGAAAAAGAGCGCAAGATTTTGAAATGCAATAAACGTCCAATGTTTTTATTAATGATATATGAAAATGACACACAAAAGCCCTCACAAATGAAGCCACGGTGCCCCGGGTAAGACACCGAGCCATAAAAGTTTCAAAATATTGTCTGTTACAAATTCAAAACAAAAAGAGTTCATTACTGAGTGAAAAAAGTAATAGGCGTGAAGTCTTTGGCAGTCAAGTTGCTTGGTCCACTGTCGGTTGTTGGGTAGATCCAGCTGTCAAATTCAGATTCCTCCACGTCGTCTTCAATAGCATTTACTCCCGGGTTGGTGATGAACACAGGAGGTTTTCCAATTCTTGCCTTACGAACAGCCCTCTGAGCTTCAGCAGTGAAGCCCAAACCAAACTTGTCAGTCTTTGGAGTGAAATCAGGAAGTCGGCCCCAGTTTGCGCACTCACCCTTCTCAATAACAGCCCGAGCATCCTTTAAGGAAGCCATCTTCAAAGGAGAATCTTCTTTGGTCACAGTCTCTGCTGATGCCAGTGTCTGAGGCACTTCTTCAAAGTGTTGAAAGGGGGTCTCAATGAATTCCCCATCCATTTCTATGTACCGGAACGAGTTGAGGTGGCTGACCATATATTCTTCTTCCCCTTGAACTGTCACAATCTTTCCTCTGACCGGGTATTTCATCTTTTGATGTAGTGTGGAGGTCACCGCTCCAGCCTTGTGGATCCATGGACGACCCAGCGAACAAGAATAGGATGGTCGGATATCCATCACATAGAAAGTAGAATCAAAAACTTGAGAACCAACCCTGATTGGAATGTCAACTTCACCACGTACCATCCTTTTTGAACCGTCAAAGGCCCGGACAACAATGTTACTTGGCTTGAGCTCCAAACCCTCACAATCCAACCTGTCTAGGGCTTTCTTGGGTAATACGTTCAATGAAGAACCGGTGTCTACCAACACATGGGCAAGAGTAGTGCCCCTGCATTCAATGGAGACATTCAGGGCGTCGTTATGGTTCTTTCCTTTGGCAGTCAGATCAGCGTCAGAGAAGCCCAACCCCTTTATCGGCAGTCAAGTTGGCCACACAATCAGTAAATTGATTAGCAGACGTTTCTTGTGGAACATGGGCCGTCTTCAGGAAGGAAATCAGGGCCTTGGCATGGGCCTCTGAACACAACAACAGTGATAGCATAGAAATTTTAGATGGGGTGTGCCCCAACTTCTCAACTACATTGAAATCACTCTTCTTGATAATCTTGAGAATCTCTTCCATCTCTTGCTGGGAAGCTTCAACATTGGTTGTCTTTGGTGCCTCCATCAGGGCAGGCAAATAAGTAGCAATCCCTTTGCCCCGAGCGTCAGATGACTCGGCAGCAGGGGTAGAAACAGGAACTTGATCAGGAAGGGAAGCAGGCACACTTGCAGGTGTGATGATAAGAGGTCTTTGAATAGCTGGTGGCGCAATATCTGGTGAGAACAGCCTACCACTGCGAGTAACTTTAGCAGGCCCGGTAATGTTACTGACGCCGGTACTAGTATCGAACTCTTGTTTTACTCCGAGAACATAAACATCTGCCCCATAGTGCCATGGGACAGCTTTGTCAGACGTATACGGGAGAGGCCCCGGAACAGTGATGATGATAGGAGAAATCTTCTGAGTGGACATGATTTTGACAGGCTTCTTTGAAGGAGCCTTAGGAGGGTTGTTGAAAATAGTAACAATGGACACTTCTTCAGTAGGGATAGCAGGAACAACAATCTTCTCGAACAAGATTTCTTTGCTATCCATCAGGTTTTGGACGCCTGATTTCAGCAAGGGACAACCAGCAGGTGAAATAGCACATAAATGGCAACCTTTGCTACATCCCGGAAATAAACCGGCTAGCAACAGGTTCCTTTTGACGGTGAATAACGGAGTAACAATCTCTTCCACGGAGGCTACATACCGGTCTTCTTCCACAGCATTCACTCCATGCTGGGGCATGGGAGCAGTCACAATATTGGGCCCTTTAGGCGCCTCAAACTGTATTTCTTTAGCATCAATAAGGTCCTGAACCTTATTCCTCAGAGCCCAACAATCGTTCGTGGTATGCCCCGGGCTATCAGAGTGATAAGCGCAACGGGCGTTGGGGTTGTACTTTGGAGAAGCTGTGTTCACTACCTTCGGAGCTTCCTTGACAGTTACCAGGTTGGTTGACAGTAGCTGTGGCAATATCTGAGACAGGGTCATACTGAGCCGAGTGTACTGTCTTTTGGGTCTCTCACCCCTTGGTTGGTTATACTGCTGAGGAGCAGCAATAGGCTTTGAAATTACCAATGCGTTGACAGCTTGGCGGTGTTCCGGTTTAATTTGTCTTCTGGGACCATAAACAGCACTGGCTTCCTTCTTGAAGGGCTTCTTTTCAGTACTCGTGGAGGCACCTTTTTGTATCTTCCCAGACTTGATACCAGCTTCTATCCTTTCACCGGTTAAGATCAGATCTGTAAACCCAGCAGAAGAATTACCAATCAGATGGTTGAAGAACGGACCAGACAGGGTCCCTAGGAACATGTCAACAAGTTCACGGTCAGTCAAAGGTGGCTGCACCCTGCCAGCCAGGTCCCTCCACTTTTGCGCATACTCCTTGAATCCTTTGCCCGTCCCCAGTGACATACCCTGGAGTTGGGTACGCGTGGGAGCGAGGTCGGAATTATACTGATACTGCTTATAAAATGCAGTAGCCAAGTCTTCCCAATTTCGAATACTGGCTCCATCCAGCTGATGGAACCATTCGAGTTGAGCCCCTGAAAGGCTATCCTGAAAGAAATGGATCCAAAGGTTCTTGTCTGCAGTGTAAGGTTGGATCTTCCTTACATATGATCTGAGATGCATCTTCGGGCAGGACAGCCCGTCATATCTTGCAAAAATTGGCACTTTGAACTTCGGGGGGATCACAATTCCAGCAACTAATCCCAAATCTTCGAAATCTAAGCCAGGAACTCTCTGCACCTCCATAGCTGCCAACCTATCTTCCAAGCTCTTGTACTTATCGTCGGCGGGCGGATATTGTTGCTCTGAGTAGTCTTCGTCTTCTTCAGCCTCTTCTTCTTTAACTTCGGATTCATAAGGTACCGCAACCCCTTTCCCTTTACTGGTTCCCTCTTCAGAAGTAGGGGGAAATTCAAGGACTCTTCTGGCTTCACCCTCAAACCTTCTTCCTAGGGTAGCCACCCCGACTCTTTTCTTCTTCTTTTTCACCTGCTCTTTGTTCCCAAGCAGGGCTTTTAGATCCTCCTGACCCTTTGCCAAGGTCATCAGGAGATGTTGAAACTGTGAGTTTTGAGACTGCAAGTCCTTGACCGTCTGTTCGAGATCCATCTTACTGAAATAAACAGCAGAAAGATAAGGAAACCTGGTGTGGAGACCTGCTTATGCGCATGATGAATGATATGCTTATTTATGCAATGCATTCAAGGATTTAGAAAATTCAAAATTGTTGCAAACAAAAAGAACACACGTCATATTAATAAGAATAAATTTTGTCAGTACATAAATGCCCCATGGGCCAAATATTTACAAAAAACTTCTCAAGGTAAAAAGACGTTGCGCATCCTCTTTGGTGCGATGTAGGTGTTGAGGGTCTCTTCCTCATAGAGTCGGCGGGTAAGCTCCAAAACCTTCTTCTCACTGGCGTAGAAGCTGGCCTCAAAAGTGTTTCGCTCCTCCTTGAGTTGGATCCAGCTCTTCTGCATCTCCTTCCATGATGTTGGCATGTCAGGATATAGGATGGTGTAGGGAACCTCTCCTTCCTTAACGGGCTCTTTAATCACAGGGAGAACATGAGGGTAAGGCATCATTAGACTCTGGGCTCGGGTTCGTACCCACTTGAGATAAGGCTCAAGGGGGATGTAGTTCTTGTGCCCCAGTGTCTTGTTGTCTACCTTGTTAGGCATCCTCCAAGCTCTGATGAACCTTTGGCGAAGTCCTTGCGCATCGTTGTCGAAGTCAAAAACTAGGTCAGGAATCAACATGTCGTGAGGGCCATCCCTCCGTGCATATCCAAATTGTCTCAAAGCTAGACAAGGGTTGTAGGTAATTCCTCCTCTAATTCCAAGCAATGGAACATTAGGGAACTCTCCACAATGATCAACGATGATGACATTTTCTCTGGACCGTGAACACCAATGTACATCAGAGTGAGCGAGGGTCATCAACCATTGTGACCACCTTAAGCCTTGGTCATTCTTCAAAACAGATTGTGGAAGGTGCGAAATAAACCACCTTGCAAGGAGAGGAGTACAGCACATGAGAACACCCCTCTTTCTCATTGTTCGTGTGTAAAATGAGTGGAGGATGTCCCCAAGCAATGTTGGTATGGGATTCCTGGATAAGAAGATCTTGACGGCGTTGACATCCACAAGCTGGTCAGGATTTGGGAACAAGACCAACCCATAAATGAGGAGTGCCACAATTTCTTCAAAGGCTTGTAGATCCAATGAATTCCAACACTCTTGTGCCTTCTCAAACAATAATTTTTCCAAAAAGCCTTTGACACTGCTTCTAGTTTCCCAATGCCCCTTGATGTCAGATGGTTGCAAGTGTAGTGCTTGAGCAACATCTTCAGGCTTTGGTTCTTTTTCCGTACCGTTGTAGGGTATTTGATTAAGAATAGGAACTCTCAGGAGTTGAGAAAATTCCTCCAAAGTGGGCACCAATTGATAGTCGGGGAAAGTGAAACAGTGGTGAAGGGGGTTAAAGAACTGGAACAACACCTTTACCATGTCCTCTTCAATGCTGGTGTTGACTAGGCTGAGCAGTCTACCATGTCTTTCACTGAAGGGAGAGCTTTCTGGAATTCTGGATGTGAGCTCCTTGAGTTGAGGAGGGATTCTCACAAGGTTGACTTGGATAGTTTTCCTGCGAAGAATTTCCATGACCTACAAAACAAGAACAAAGATGAAGATCCAAACCCTTGAAATGGTTAGTGAATGCATATGATGCTTTATGATGTTCATGATGTATGCACAAACATATGTACAAGAAATTCACACAAAACCCTAGTTTCAGGCTTGCATGGGGTTTCATAGGTAAGTACCCTCTTGAGTGAAGTTGGCTTAAAAACCTGTCCTATAAATAGTAACTGGGTTCTAAGGATCTCAATATCACTGGATTGTTTTCCATGTTCATTGTTTTGGTTTAGCCACTTAACTATCGACCAAAATATTCCAAGAAAACAACCCTCAATGAGTGTAGTATCGAGTATCTACCAACTTCAGACTGCACCAAAGCCGGTCATCTCACTACCCCTAATGAAAGGCCAAGATGGTCAAGTAAGGTTCTAGGTCATTAGTGCTTAGTGACATCACTCAGCGGCCCCGTACTTTCCTTGATTGAACTCAAGGGTTACCGGTACTCACAAATATGTCGCACTAATATGGCTATTGCTTCAACCGTGTCGGTATACCCCGCACAGTTTCCATAACGTATTGCTATCTATGAATGTTTCCCCAAATCCGGGTGTAGGATTTCAAGCCCAAACAAGAGAACCAAAATATAAAGCAATCAAATCAAACAAATAGTCATGCAAGAGGGTGATCTAAGCCCTAAGGTTACTCCACTTTAAAATGTTCCCCAGCAGAGTCTCCAGTTCTGTGATACGGTGGGAGAACTGACTTGAGGTTTTGCGTTTGTTTTCGCAAATGTTTCGGTTAAGCAAGAGTCGCCACCGACTTTTTATTTTATCCTAAGGAAAGGTTAAAAAGCACAGCAAAAACCTTTGAGATGTTTTCTTGGGTTCGGGGAGTAGATTATAGAAAGGGAAGGTATTAGCACCCTTTCTATCCATGGTTATCCATGAGCTCTTAGTTACTTGCTTAGATCACTTGCCTTTGATTTTTAATTGTTTGAAATGGTGATTTGTGTGTGGGTTTGAAAATGTTTTTGAAAAGAGTCCATTTGTTGTGGCAACCTTTGTAATGATCCATGTTTGAATGTATACAAAGGTGTACTTGTCTTTTGAAAAGTTTTCAAATGTTTTTGGAAGTTGTTTGAAAGTGTGTTGTGATGTGTGGTTTGAAAAATAGGCAAGTGTTTTTGCAAGTTTGGTCAAGTAACCAAAAGTTTTGTCTACCCCTAAATTTCTCAAAGATTGTTCCTATGTTTTAACCCTTTTAACAGTATTGTTCCACCATTGTATTTGGTGGACAATCTTGTGTTAGGATGTTAACGGGACGGGCGCGGGTCATCGTTTAGACCATGATTGCAATAGTGCTAAGTGTCTTTGGCAAATTTTCCTTTAAGGGACTTGATCATTTTTAGGCAACTTTCGAAAGCGTCATCGAGGGACATGCAATATGGCCCATTATTGAAGGCAATAAGTGGAGTAACCCTAGGGGTGCAAGTGTGATTGGTGTTGTCCATTTTCATGCTTTTTGTCTTTTGTTTAGTCAAGTTATTTGTTATTTGATTTTTGCATACAAAACCCTAAGTCTATCATGGCATTTTTAGAAAGCTTTAAAATGCGGAAATTAAAGTCCTAAATTATTACAACATAATTATGGGATGGGGGGTACAAATGTTCAAATGGGGATATTTAGCAAGAAATTTAAATCTAAGCTATTACAACCCAAATTGAATATACAAGTTATTTAATTGTACAATAATTAAATAAAATACAATAAATATGCAAGATGCAAAAAATGATTTTTATATGTATGCAAAAGTATTTTTCATGTGTCAAATAAACAAAAATAAAAGGTTAATTTTTTGGGTATTTTCATGTTTTAGGGCAAAACCCTAATTTTCTAAATAAAAAGCATTTATTATTTATTATATACAATATTTATTAATTATATGCAAAAAATAAATAAAAAGGAAGTATATTGTAAAAAAGTGATTTTTGAGGTCAAATATTAATAAAAACAAAAATGTATTATTTTTATATTTATCCTAAGGATTTAATAAAAGATAGATAAGTATTTATATTATTTACTAAATATATTAAATATGTACAAAAATAAAAATATTTATTATTTACAAAAAAAAGTATATTTTTTAGAAAATATTTTCAAAAAGGTAAATAAAATAAAATCAGAAAATAAAAAAAAAAGGTGAAAAATATTTTTAATGTTTTTTTATATTTTAACAAAAAATAACAAGTCAGAATCAAAAAGAAAAAGTCAAAAATGATAAAAATAACACAGAATGGGCCAAGGGGGTGTATGTGTGAAATAGTGGTGCAAACAGAAAAAATAAGCCAGGCCCAGCCCAAAGGACTTTGTCTTCAACCTCCAGCCATTTTCAAACAAAAACGCGCGCCTTCTTGTTCATCTCACTAACTTCTGATTCTTTGATCATTTGACAAATCTTAAAACATGAAACTTGTAGAGCTTGAAGCCATGATTCTAAACATATAAAGAAGTTGATCTAACTCTCAGAAATGAGAGAGAATTTCTTCTCCCCCAATTCCTGACCTAGCTTTTTTCAGATATTCAGTTTCAAAATTCTCTCAGTACACACAATATAAATGAAAAGTAATGACATGGGTAGCTTCAGGGCCATGAGTAGGACATAACTTCTTCACAAACCTAAGCCTAGATATGCTTGGATAGAGAGATAGAAGTTCAAACTTTTACCTGTTTAGCTTGAATCGTGTGCAACAATGGAGGCACTTTTAATGCAGTGTGAGGACTTGTACAGCTTGCTTGAGGTCCAAGGATGCTCTTCCAACCTCTAGCTTGCTTTGAAACTAACTGAAATGAGCTATGTAACTCAACCTGCACAACTGAAAAAATGAAAATGGTGAACTTGGTTAGAGGTTTCATCGTCTGTAGCTAGGGCTTGGGATAGTTTGTATGGATGTTATGGAATGTGTTTGAACAAGCTTTGGCCAAAATGCACGAGCAAACTGAGTTGTGCAACTCAATCTGCATGGATGCCCTGTTTTGTGCAGCAAAATGGTGTTTTGATGTTTGGGGAGGTATTGAAGGTGATTAGGTCGTGCCTTAGGTCTGTTATGATGTATGGAAAATGTTTACAAACTTTGCTTTGGCTAGTTGTTACAGGAATGTGAGATGGGATCAGTTTTGCAAAGTTTCTTTTTATCTAAGCTAAAGTTATCAAGTTGGGTTATAGGCCAAGGCAGGTCCCTCAAGCATGCTGCATAATCTCTCCTTGATCAGTGGGATTAGTTTATAAACTTGTGCCTAAAAGATCTGGCTTGTACCTCTTTGCTTTGTGTTTTGACATAAAGCCATGCTTTTCCAAAATGGCAAACTTGCTTTTTCCAAATATGGCTTAATTTTGTGTGTATTGTCCAAATGCACAAAATAACACTCTAACACAAAGGATATGCATTTAATTATTGAGTGTAAGAAGGATTAGAGGCCTGTAATCTAGTTTGTGCAAGCTGAGTTCAAAAATGCATAGTGTATGAACATGTACTTGGCCATGAATCAAAGTGACTTTTGCCTAACTTCCCAAATTCGATTCTCCCTAACCACAAGGAGTTTGAGAATTTCTTGGACAATTTGGAAAGCTTGGAATGTGTACTACAATCCATCTTTGTAATGCAAGTTGAATTTCCAAATGAAAGCATGTGAAAAGTGGCCATGAAGTTGGGCAAAAATCCTGCCTAGAATAGGTCAAAAAAATTTCTAAGTTAAGAATGTTTTGCACCCCTATTCCAAAATTTATAACTTGAGCTACAAGCTTCTTTTGAGAAAACTTTGTGAATAAAAGTTGTAGATTTTGCAATGGACTATAACTTTCATGTTTTGAGTTTTGTTTGAATCCAAATGTATCTTGATGAAAAAATGGGACAAAGTTAGGAAAAAATTAGGAATTTTCATAACTTAGAAAAATTCTAAGTTATGAAATTTCTTCATTTTAAACCCTAATTTGTAATTTTTGTTTTCTTGATGAACAAGTTTCAATATTTGACATGTCTTGATGAAAAATAAATCTTGGCACTTGATTTTGACCAAAAAGTCAAAGTTTGACTTTTCAGTATACAGTCAAATTTGCTCAGTTGACTGGAAAATTCATCTGTCAATCTTGTGCATTTGGGATCTTTTGAACTTGTTGAATGTGTCAAGACCATGTCATTGAGTCCTTGAGTCCATATGTGAGCTTGGTTTGCCATTGGCTAGGTCAAACAGTCAAAAATTGCCTTTGTGCAGTCAAAACCCTAAAAATGACCATTTTGCCCTTTTAGTGATCTGATCAAATTTCTTGTGGAATTATGATCCAAACTTGACCAAATGGTTCATATGAGTTCATAATGTTGATGTGGGTCAAAAATCATGAGGTTTGACTATCAATTGACCACATTTGACTTTTTCCCCAATACAGCTGATTTCTAGGTCAACTGTCGAATTGACTGGGCAAAGATTGGAATCAAGGCTTGAAACTTGGTATGGATAAACTTGTGAGTCCAACATGAAGCATGAAAGTCACTTTGGACATTCTAGGTCAAAACATCTTTGTGCAAACTTAAACCCTAATTTGGGTCAACAGTGCAAGGAGGAGTCTTGAGCAGAGCAAACCCTAACTTGATCTTGAGCTCCAAGGGTCTTGTGGTGAGAAAATATTGATGAAATGGGAGGGAAAATTTTGGGGTACAACAAAAGGCTTTTTTTCTGTACTGGATGAAGCACCTTTCTGTATCTTGCCACTTCTGATACCAGCATCTATTCTCTCCCCAGTCATAATCAATTCCGTGAACCCAGACGATGAACTACCGATCAAATGATTGAAATATGGACCAGATAAAGTCCCAAGAAACATATCCACCAACTCTCTATCATATAGAGGGGGTTGTACTCTTCCATCCAGATCTCTCCACTTCTGAGCGTAGTCCGTAAAACCTTCGCTCGCACCCATAGACATACCCTGAAGTTGAGTACGTGTGGGAGCAAGGTCGGCATTATACTGGTATTGCTTGTAAAAAGCAACAGCAAGGTCCTCCCAGTTGCGGACATTAGCTCCCTCCAATTGATAGAACCATTCAAGTTGAGTCCCTGACAGACTATCTTGAAAGAAATGAACCCAAAGGTTTCTATCAGCAGTGTAGGGTTGGATCTTTCTGACGTATGAGCGGAGATGGAGCTTTGGGCAGAATGCTCCATCATACTTAGCAAAAATCGGAGCTTTAAACTTGTGAGGAATCACCACCCCAGATGCTAATCCCAAATCTCCAAAATCTAAACCGGGAACCTTCTGAATCTCCATGGCACTCAGACGGTCTTCAAGTTGTTTGTACCTATCCTCAGCAGGAGGGTACTGTTCCTCATCAAAATCAGTGTCATTATCAGAGACCACAGGGCTTCGACCCTTCCTTTCCTCTTGATTCTCTCCTCCTCCAGATGAATGAGACAGATCAGCTTCCTGTCACAACCTATTCCCAAATTTGTGACCCATATTCAGCAGAACCACTTTCTTCTTCTTCTTCTTCTTCTTGTCCTTCAAGATGAGAGTCTTCAAATCTTGTTTTCCTTTAGCCAAGTTCAAGAACATCTCCTGGAACTGAGATTTTTGAGCTTGAAGAGCCTTAATAGCTTGATCGGTAGGTATTTCAGAAGACATTTTGTGCTGAAATAAACAGCGAAGAAGATGAGAAACCTGTAATGATGTGTATGATAATGGGATGCGTATGTAATGATTTTAAAGACTTTGAAATGGTTAGTATAATGAAGTATGCATGCTATGTTATGATGTATTATGTCATGATAAAGCACACAACAGGCATAGCAGATAACAGACATGGTAAAGGCAAATAAGTCACACAAGATCCCTTAAGTTTCAGGCTCGCATGGAGTCTAGGTACTACCCTATTGAAGTTCAGTTGGTTCAACTTGTCCTAATAATAGTAACCGGGTTCTAGAGGTTCTCAATATCACTGACCATCCTCCATCGGTCATGGTTTCAGCTCACACAATCTTTTCTTGGGGCCAAAACTATCTCGAGAGTATGGTCTCGATGAGTGTAGCATCGAGTATCAACCAGTTCCCAGCTCTACATCGAGACCGGCTATCTCACTACTTCCTATAGCCAAGTTGGTCAATTATAGGTTCTAAGGTCAGTTGATGATTAACGACCCATATAGCAGCCCCGTATTCTCCTTGTTCCTCCACAAGGGATACCGGTACCAACTAATGTGCCATATCAACGTAGCTACTGCTTCAACTGTATCGGTCTATGCCGTACAGTTCCCTCACAGTTTATTTCTACTTACCTAAAAGGTGTTCCCCAGATCCGGGTTAGGATCTATAGTAACTCCAATACAAAGCCCACAAAAATAAAGCAATCAAATCAAACAATAGAAAACAATATGATGAACTAATCCTAAGGTATACCCCACTTATTTAAATCCCCAGCAGAGTTGCCAGTTCTGTGATACGGTGGCCAGAACCAGAACTATTTTAGGAATGCTGGTTTGCGTTTTGCGTTTGTGTTTGCAAAATGTCGTGGTAAGCAAGAGTCGCCACCGACTTTTATTTTATCCAACAAGGAAAGGAAAAAAAGCACAGAAAAATTCCTTTTTCGAGGTTTTCTGAGTACGGGGGTAGATTATAGAAAGGAAAGCTATTAGCACCCTTTCTATCTGTAGTTATCTACGGGGTCTTAGGTACTTGCTCATCATTTTAAAATTGCTTCTTTATGTTTGTATGATTTGAAAAGTTTTTGTTTTGACTTTGATTTAACTCTTTCTTTTGTCTTCAAGAGTGTTACGAAGTGTTTTTGAAAACTTTGTTTGTACAGGAGTGTAAGTGTGAAAAAAGTTTTGTTTGGATTGAGCAAGTACTTAAGAACTAATCTACCTACTCGAAAAAAGAATTGTTCTATGTTCGTTTTCATTAGATAGCGTTATCCCACTATTAGTGAGTAGGTAGCACCATCGTTGGAGTTTGAGGGTCAATTCAAAAGGGACGTACGGTCACTAAAGCAATGTTAGGACGTCTTAGTAGTAACCCTAATGTCTTAAGATCAATTATTCGAGGCAACAATATCTGAGGCAACCATTCCGAGGCAACTTTGATCTTTGAGACAAAAGGGCAACAACTAAAGCATCCTATACCTAATGACCGTTTATCGAAGGCAACCAAAGTGGGAGTGTACCCTAGGAGTGCGCATGTGCGAGTGATTCAATTTCAAGTTTATTATCTTTTCACATTTAGGGTTTTCTAACCGTTTTAAAGTTAATCATACATTCATGTCATGCATCCCTATTATTTATACATCTAACAGTTAATATTTTACGGAATTTAAAGTGCGGAAATTAAACTACTCTATTACAAGGCTTCGGGTATTTACATAGCCAAAAACAAACCCTTAAAAAATAAAGCGATAAATGAAAATAAAAGACCTAATTAAACTATTACAACTTGTGAGCAATTACATTAATAGGATAAAAATAAATGATAAAGCGCGCGCGATGAAATTTAGATCGGGAGAGAACTAGGGTTTTGACCCCTTCTAACCTAATTGAAAGAGAAAATTGTTTTTGTTGTTTTTAATTATTTTTAAGAAAAATAATTAAGTTTTTAAATTAAATACATAATAATTAGTAATTAAATTAATTAATGAAAATAAATAAATGGCCTATTTTTGTGTTTTTGGTTATTTTTTTTAAAAAAGAAAATATAATTAAGTTAAAACCCTAATTGTTCTAATTAATTTTAATTATTTACAAAATAATTAAAGTTACCTAAGATTAAATAACCTAATTAAATTAATTAATTTTTTGATAAAAAATAAAATCTAAACCTAATTTGGTGAAAAGTTGATTTTATGTAATTTTTTGATAAAAGAAAAACTAATTTGTGTTAGTAAAATAAATAAACTAAATTAATTAAATAAAAATATAAATGAAAAGAGGAAGGAATTTAGGCCTGAAACCAGCAATTTGGGGGGAGTGGATAGCACTTTTCTGGCCCAAGAAGAAAGTAGTCCATGTTGACTTGCTGGATCCAGTGCATTGCTTTGACCAACGCCTTTGATGGATCCTCACCTGATGGCCATCAGATCTGGCCTCTTGACACTTGGCTGATAGGATGATGATGGACTATGGTGGTCCTTGGCCCTGTGTGCAAGCAGGATCACTGAAAGAAAAATAATATGCAAGAATTGGGGGACCTGGGATTCGAACCCAGGTCCTGAAGCATTTTACACTCGCCTGGCTACCAAGTGCGCTACATGCGTTAGTTGTACATCAAAGACAAAACAATAACTAAATATTAAAAAGGCATAATATAACAATTCAGCGCGCGCTTTTTTTAAACAGGCGAATGGTTGCTTGCCACGATATCTTCTTCTTCCTTGCTCCGTGGCTAAAAGATGCATGGACTTTTACCTACGGATGTATGTCCGTAGCTACAACCCTGGTTCATCTCAAAATCCTCTATGGGCATGATAAATGACTTCTAATTCCATGAATCAATTCGTCTGGACCTGCTGGACATCATGATACCCTTCATGGGGGCTAATTTTGCATGCACATAAAAACCCTAAAACGAAACCCCAAACCCTAACAATGGCAATTCTTGATTCACTCCATAAAAATGCAATTGGATGATATGGATAGCTTGCAAATGTCTTAAGGAACAAGAATCTATAATTATTTCATGCTATAAGTATCAGAATGATGCAATTCGAATTCAAGAAAAAGGCAATGTCGTGACTGACTTACAGCGAGTTACAGGGCTGGAAACTCCTTGTTCTTGATTGGTTTCACTTGCTTACACTCACAGGAAGCGATTGGGATGGTCAAGAAGCTCTGGAATTTCTTGGAACTATGAATTCGTGTCTGCACTTTTTGTGATTTTTTTCAAGTTTGGTTCTTGTTCTTGCGCCTCTCCCCAACCTTGCTTTAGGTCTGCCAATGTTCCTTATGTATTGAGGAATGAATTAGGGTTGAAAAAGTGTGCTCAATCTTTATCAATCATGGATTTTGATTTTGATTTGATTCCTTTGAATATCTTTCCAAAAATATGCCAAATTCAATCTTTTTGTGCACACCAAGCCTTTACACGAATTCAATCTCATGCTAGCTGGATATAGGACCTGAAACATGTGCAAAATCTTGAGATTTCAATGTTTTGGATTTTGTCATGATTTGTTTTGATTAAAATTGATTTAATTCAAATAAAAATCAAAATAAATAATAAAAACAAGATAATGACAAGTGGAAAGGGCTAGGGCTCGTGGACCATGTTTCCAACTCAAAAAAAAGTGCAAAACGTTAGGCCCATCTAGCAAAAATTGCAATTTGAGGCATAGTTGACTTTTGACAATTTTGTAAAAAGGGTCAACTTCACCAATGCATAACTTCCTCAATTTTGACTCTTTGAAGGTGTTCTTGGACTTTTTAGAAATCTTAAGATGTCCTCTAATCAACACTTTTAGTCTCATATAAATTTGGTATTCCATGTTCATGTATGAAGCTTTGACAAAAAAGGTGTTTTTGTTGACTTTTCAAAATGACCTATAATGTCCAAATTCATAACTTCTTGTGAGTGCATATTTTGAACTTGGGAGCTGAAGATGGATTGTAGATAATTGCATCCTCTTAAAAATTAACTTTGGATGGGTCATTTCTCATGAAGTATGAGAAAGTTATGCTTGGTCAAAGTTGAGTTGACTTTTCCTACAAAACCCTAATTTAGCAACTTTTGGTTCTTGATGAATTATGAGAAATCCTTTATGAATAATGATCAACCCTTGATCAAATGATTAAATATACTTAAACATGAGGATGTTGACCAAAAATCTTGAAGTTTGACTGTATGTGGGCCACAGTTGACTTTTATCCTAGCATAGTCGATTTTCAAGCCTTTGAGCAATTGAATGAGCAAACTTTCTCTGCAAGGCTTGAAACTTGACATGGATGATCTTAAGAACATATTAGGACAATGTTAATCATTTGGGATCCCTTGGAGTCAAGTATCTGGATGCAACATGAAACCCTAATTTGAGGTAGACTGCCTTAGGAGGGAGCTTGTCTGGTCAACCCTTGGACTACCTTGAGCAACTTGAGGATCTTTCTTGAAATGTTTTGAGAAATATGGGAGGGAGAATTTTGGGGTACAACAACTTCCTTATAGAATAAGTTTGTGTTCACTTTCCCTCTGGTGAATTCCTTTTCTAACAGGAAGTTACTTAGTCTTTCATGCCAAGCTCTGGGAGCTTGTTTCAGACCATAGAGTGACTTCTTTAGTTTGAAAACATATTCTTGATTTTTGGAGTTTTCTAACCCAGGGGGTTGGTTCACATATACCTCTTGGTCTATATAGCCATTTGAGAATGCACTTTTGACATCCATCTGATACAGAGTGATGCCTTTATTTACAGCAAATGATATTAAAAGTCTGATAGATTCTAACCTGGCGACTGGAGCAAAGGTTTCTGTATAGTCTATCCCCTCTTGATGACTAAAACCTTGTGCTACCAGTCGTGCTTTGTTTCTAATGACTTCACCTTGCTCGTTCAGTTTTTTTCTGAACACCCACTTTGTACCGATGACGTTGAATCCTTTTGGTTTAGGAACCAGATCCCATACGTCATTTTTGGTGAATTGATTCAGTTCCTCTTGCATTTACAGAATCCAGTCATTGTCCAGAAGTGCTTCATCAATAGTTGTTGGTTCAATCAGAGAGACCAGTCGCATGAGGGATTCTTCAGAGTTTCTGAATGTTGATCTGGTTCTGATCAGATCATCTTTCTTTCCCAATATTATATCTTCTAGGTGATCAATGCTG
This sequence comes from Vicia faba, assembly GCA_948472305.1. Classification (NCBI taxonomy): domain Eukaryota; kingdom Viridiplantae; phylum Streptophyta; class Magnoliopsida; order Fabales; family Fabaceae; genus Vicia; species Vicia faba. The sequence goes on along the minus strand of CATIWC010002248.1, from coordinate 49,987 downwards.
CTTTTGGATAGCCTTTTCTGAAGTTGATCAACAGAATGTGCTGGATTGCTTGCACTAACTCTTTCTGATGTTGAGGGAGCGTCTCTGTTGAGACCTTCTGATGAGTTGTCTTCAGTACCTACGAGTTCAACTTCCATACTTGCAAGGAATTCATTCTGCTTTGACTTTTGAGAGTCAAGCTTATCATCAAACCTAACACTGATTGACTCTTCAACAATCTGTGTTTCTGTATTGTATACTCTATACCCTCTTGAGTGTTTAGAGTATCCTAACATAATACAATTTTGTGCTTTAGAGTCAAACTTATTCAGATAATTTTTTGTATTCAGAATAAAGCAGGTGCATCCAAATGGATGAAAATAAGAAATGTTGGGCTTTCTGTTCTTCCACAATTCATATGGAGTCTTTTCCAGAATATGTCTTATGGAGATTCTATTCTAAATGTAGCACGCTGTGTTAATTTCCTCTGTCCAGAAGATCTTAGCGATGTTAGTCTCATTGATCATGGTTCTGGCCATTTCTTGCAATGTTATGTTCTTTCGTTCTACAACTCCATTTTGTTGGGGAGTTCTAGGATAAGAGAAGTCATGCAAAATGCCTTTTTCATTAAAAAATAATTCAAAATTTTTATTTTCAAATTCTCCACCATGATCACTTCTGACTTTGACAATTCTAAGATCCTTTTCATTCCGAACTTGGTTGCAGAAGGTAACAAACACAGAGTGTGACTCGCCCTTGTGTCTTAAGAACTTTACCCATGTCCATCTGCTATAGTCATCTATGATTACTAACCCATACTTCTTGCCAATGACTGAAGTAGATTTTACTGGTCCAAATAAGTCAATGTGCAGAAGTTCTAATGGCTTAGAGGTGGAAACAACATTTTTGGATTTGAAAGAAGGTTTTGCAAATTTTCCTTTCTGACATGCTTCACACAGAGCATCTGGGCTGAACTTCAATTTTGGAAGTCCTCTGACCAGATTGAGTTTGTTAATCTGAGATATTCTTCTCATACTAACATGCCCCAATCTTCTGTGTCAGACCCATTGCTCGTTGTTAATAGAAAGTAGGCATTTTACATTCTGACTCTTTAGTTCAAAAAGTTTTATTTTATAAATGTTGTTTTTCCTCTTTCCATTAAATAGGATAGTCCCATCTTTCTGACTAACAGCTTTGCATGAATTTTGATTAAAGATTATATCATAACCGTTATCACTTAATTGACTTATGGATAACAGGTTATGCATTAATCCATCAACTAATAATACATTATTTATAGAGGGAAGATTTCCATTACCTAGTTCTAGAACCAATGATATTTCCTCTCTGATTACCTCCAAAGCCCACGTAGCCTCCAGGCTTAAGTTCCAGGCTTTGGAACATATGTTTTCATCCCGTCATGTGTCGCGAGAAGCCAGAGTCCAGGTACCATGATTGGTGTCTTAGCCTTGCTGCTAAAGATATCTGCTACATGTATAATTTTATCCTTAGGTACCCACATTTTCTTGGGTCCTGATTTGTTAGTTTTACCAAAATTCTGATTGAATTTTGGTTTGACAGAATAATCACTACTTGTTAATTTTATGTCATGTGTGTTCCCATATATAAAATGTGAATTGAGTGGTGTGCGTTTTATAACTAAGTCTGTGGCATTTTTTGGTGTAGATACATTACCTTGATATCCTATCCCTTTTCTGCCATTTCTGCTAACTCCATAGATCATTGAAGCCATCTTGCTTCTGTTTATGTTTTTAGCTAGAAACTTCTAAAAGTTGTGATCATACTCTTTGATGATCTCATCAGTATTACTGGGAGTTTCAAAGATTGTTTCCTTCTGAGAGTTTTGCAAATCATTTTCTAATTTTGAAATTTTTTCTTTTAACTCAGAATTCTCTAATCTGAGACTCTCAGACTTTTCAGAGTCAGAGGCAAGATTCCTTTTCAGGTTCCAGAATTTGACTCTGATTTGCTGATACCTTTCAAGAATTTCATTTTGGCTTTCTGCAAGTTCAGCCTTAGTAAAATTTATGGTAAAATCCAGAAATACCTCTTCAGTGTCTGATTCTGAGTCTGAACCAGAAGCTTCGCTGTCTTCTGATACATTTTCCATGAGATCTATGTTTGCTCTTTCATCATCTGATTCTGAGTCAGCTTCAGAGGTGTCAGAATCATCACATGTAGCCATGAGGCTTTTCTTCTTTTCCTTGAAGAACTTATTTTTGGACTTCTCCTTCTGAAGCCTTGGGCAGTCACTTTTGTAGTGCCCTTGCTCGTTACACTCATAGCATATGATGTCCTTGTTATTTGGGTTTCTGTATCCTGAAGAACCTTTAGGTCTTCTGTGTCCAGACGAAGACTCAAACTTTCTGTATCTAGAGGAGGATTCATTCTGATTCTCTAATGTTCTAGGATTTCTGAATTTCCTTTGTCTCTGCTTCCATAGTTGGTTCACCCTTCTAGAGAGGAGAGACAGTTCATCTTCTTCTGATGAGGATCCATCAGAAGTTTCTTCCACAGCCTGCAAAACCTTAGAGTCAGATTTTCTATTAGATTTTAAAGCTAGTGGCTTACCTTGCTTTTGAGGATCATCTTCTTCTAGCTCTATCTCATGACTTCTGAGGGAGATGACAAGTTCCTCCAGAGGTATTTTGTTGATATCTTTTGCTAGCTTAAGTGATGTGACCATTGGCCTCCCTTGCTTGGGCAAGCTTCTGATGATCTTCTTAATGTGATCAGCAGTAGAATACCCTTTGTCAAGAACCTTTAGTCCAGCAACAAGGATTTGGAATCTTGAAAACATAGTTTCTATTGATTCACTATCTTCCATCTTGAATGCCTCATACTTCTGAATGAGCGCAAGGGCCTTGGTTTCTTTGACTTGAATGTTGCCTTCATACGCCATTCTCAGAGAGTCAAACATGTTCTTGGCAGTCTCTCTGTTTGATATTTTCTCATATTCTGAGTATGAGATGGCGCTGAGGAGTATTTTTCTGGCCTTGTGGTGGTTTATGAATTCACATTTTTGCTGATCAGACATCATTTTTCTGTCTATCTTCTGACCACGTCCATCCACTGGGTGCGTGTATCCATCAGTCACCATGTCCCACAGATCAGCATCATGAGCCAGAAAGAAACTCTCAATTTTGTCTTTCCAGTAGTCAAAGTTTTCTCCATCAAAGACTGGAGGTTTTCCACTGAATCTTTCCTTGTCTTCATGGTTGTTATTGCTGATGTTTTGGCTTGTTCCCACCATAGTGTTTTTCTGAAGCTTGGATCTTGTACTGACACGGTTAAGTGTTTAAGTTCAGAACCAGACGCTCTGATGCCAATTCAAGATGTGAAAAACACAAGAAGGGGGGGTTGAATTTACACACTTGAAATCAAAGTGTAATGACACAGTATTTTTATCCTGGTTCGTTTGATCTCAAACTACTTCAGTCCACCCGTCAAGGTGATTTCGCCTCTCTCCAATGAGGTCTTAATTCACTAATCTCAACAAGATTAAAAAATCTACTTTAACAACTGTTAAAGTCTTCTTGAGTACAACCACAGTCCAGTTAATCTCAAGGAACATTGTTTCAATACAATTATACAAGATATGTGTTGTTGTTCTTCTAACAAAAACTGTTTATCACAACTGTGATAAATTACACAGGATTATAGCTTGGAAATGTAAATGATATTGCTTGCAGCTTTGAATATGCGTGAGTGGTAATATGGAAAAAATCGTCCTTGATTTTGAATGTTGACTTTGTTTATATAGGCAGTGGAATGATGTTAATCATAAAGTATGTTTAATGTCATTAACACACTTTCCATTTGGAGAAGATCCTGTCTGAAAGAAGCCGTTGGAATTGATGTTGTTATGAATGATCAGTAACGCTTCAAAATCTTATCTCCTTGCTTGCTGATGACGCTTCAGAATATTGATGACTTGGATTGGTATGTTCTTGTTCAGAATCAGAGTTTACTTTGATTAAGCGTAGGTCATCAATCTTCAGCGCGTGTTTTGATTACTTCAGCGTGTAGCTCTTATGTCTTATCTTCTGATGCTGATATGGTCGGAACTTTTGCATTCATAGAACATAATTTTTAGGGTGCATATTTGTTCTTTGTGTTTGTCATTAGTTCTTTGTATTTTTTATCATCAAAACTCTAACTAAGGGTTGTAGAATCAAACTATGTTCTAACATGTTATAGGGTTATGTGCAACCTATTTAGGATACTTATCTTGTATGTTGGCTTCTGACTTCATACATGCTTAACACATTACACCATGATTTTGCAATCACACATTTCTTCCTACTTCACATTCACTCTTTGTTCTGACCTAGTTTGCATGCTTTGGTGTTTGTACCATGATCTTCATGAATAATTGAGTTTTATCTTAATTATATGGTATGTGTTAAATTTATGACATGTCTACGTATGCTTTCTCTTCTTCACATCACCTATTTCCTCTCACATGTTTTCTTTCTAACATGGCATGAGGACTTATGTCCACTTAGGGTTTTCAAACCAACTTTCTTTGTATGATTTGATTATGAATCTTCTTCAAGTTTAGATGTATGATGATGAGTATGATATTTTTTCACTTCTGACTTGTATGATACTTAATCTCTTTCATCTCACCTCATCTTCTCATACATCCTTGATTGCTTATTTTTTCTTTCTACTTCTTCTTCTCCACTTCTTTTAATGTGTTTAAGAGTTTCATCTCTTGCATATGTTTTGTCACATAAATGTTGTGTGTGCTTGATGTATTGTCATCTTCATTTTTTGTTTTATCATCTTTCTTATTCTACTTGATGTCTTTCCATCTTGATGCATAAATGATGTTTTTACCATCTCATTCTTAGTATGATGTTCTATCATCACATCTCTGCATGGTGTTTTGTCATCTTTGTTAGATGTTTTGTCATCTATACTTGATACATGCTTTTTTATGTTTTGTCATCTTTGTGTATTATGTTTTATCATCCCTCTCCCTTCTTTATTACCTTCTCCTCTTGTATGCTCCCCGTAGGATCTTTAGTTCACTCTTCTCGAAGTTTGAACTAAATAGACCTTTAGGATCTTTATCAAAGCATTACAATATTAGGTAGATGTTTCCCTCTCTTATCCTCAACTATAGGATCAACAAATGAATGACTACTTTAGGGCTATTTTTCTAGTCTGCCTTAGTCTTTTCTTCCTCTTTTGCATTTGCATTAAGACTAAAACTTCTTCTTTTTCTTTCAAACTTCTCAAAACACTTAATAATAATGATGTGAGCAATGTGTCATGAGCCTTACATGAGTCCTTTGGGTACGATACGTCTGTCTCGACCACCTAAAGTCTCTAATGTCATAGAATTTAATATGGTTCAAATCTCTTAAAAAAATTCAAGGTAAAAAACACTAACCAATGCAAATATTTTTGTCTTTGGGCTTTTTCTTTTAAAACCTTTTCAAAAAGGACATGCCTCTCTAGCATTATTCATAAAAAAACATTGCAACCAATGGAAACTTTTGAGCCGAACTACAACGCTTTGATTCCTTAAAAGGGATACATAGGCATCTGGTCACGGGGCTCAGCCGAGCGAACTTTGTAATCTTTCCTTATTTTCCCCATGGTTTCTCTTTTTCATGCATTACCTCATAGCATTTTTGCTTTTCAGCATTAAGCTTTAGATATAGATTAGATATAACTTTAGATTAGAACAAACATAAGTGGATCTTGTGGAGTACCACAGACGTGTGGGATGCTAATATCTTCCCCTTGCGTAACCGACTTCCTTACCCGATCTCTATGGTCGCAAGACCGTGATTTTATCCTTCATGTTTACTCAATGTTCACTTTTCCCTTTCGGCGGGATAAAAAACATTCAATGGTGACTTAATTGAGTTTATTTTTGATGATTTGTCAAGTTGTTTCAGACGCCCTAAAAATGGCCTTCATGACCAACCAAAGCAATTATTATTAAGACGTGATGCCATTCGGCCTTAAAAACATAGGGGCCACCTACCAGAGACTGATGGACAGAGTGTTCGCTACAAAAATCGGGAGGAACGTGGAGCTATATATGGACGACATGGTCGTCAAAGCAACGGAGGAACAACACCACGTCAAAGATCTGTCAAAAACGTCTGCCTCAATAAGAAGCTATAATATGAGGTTGAACTCAGAAAAATGCACCTTCAGGGTACAGGCAAGGAAATTCCTTGGGTTCATGCTTACTAACCGGGGAATAGAATCCAATCCCGACAAATTCCAGACAATAAAAAATGTGAGGAGTCCGTCTTCCAAGAAAGAGGTCCAATAGTTGACGGGAAGGTTAACTTCCTTGTCTTATTTCATATCTTGTGTAGGTGACAAATCAATCTAATTCTTCATGACCATAAAAAAGTCAGTAGAATTTGAGTGGACATCGGCCTGTGAAGAGGATTTTCAAGGTGTGAAACTCTTCCTATCTTCACTGCCCATTTTGGTGAGACCTAAGGAAAACACACCTCTGGTCCTATACTTAGCAGTATCTGATAAGGCCATGAGCTATGTTCTCGTACAAGAAGGAGATGAAGGAGAAAGACTGGTGTATTTTGTTAACGAAGTCCTGAAAACGGCCAAGCTACGATATCAGAAGATTGAGCGATTGTCACTAGCACTGGTGATAACAGCCTGCAAATTAAGACACTATTTTCAAGTTCACCTGATAACAGTGAAGACGAATTATCTGATAAAATAGATATTGAAAAAGTTGTACCTAGTCAGGAGGATGGTCACTTGGGCCGTGGAGTTATCAGAGTACAACATATAATTCACCCCGAGAACCAGCATAAAGTCACAAGTACTGGCCGACTTCTTGGTCGAATTAAGCACCCCCACGGGTGAAAAAAATATCTAAAACTGGGTCCTTTACATGGACGGGTCATCCAATCTCAAGGAAAGCAGAGCGGGAATCATACTCAAAGGACCGAGTGATTTCATATTATAATATTCCTTGTGCTTTAACTTTCAGGCTAGTAATAATCAGGCTAAGTATGAAGCTCTTATAGCATGGATGAAACTAGCCAAAGTGGTTGGGGTAACCCACTTGACGGTTAAAACCGACTCATAGTTAATGGTCGAGCATGTGATGGGAGAATATCAGACAAAGGACTCCTCTCTAATCAAATATCTGCAGATAGCCCTCGGGATATCTAAAACCTTCCTGGAGTTCAAAGTAAACCACATTTCCCGAGGAGAATGTCGGGGCTGATCTCTTAGCCAGACAAGCTAGTACAAAAGGCTTGGGGATGAACAAAATCGTAATACAAGAGGTGATGGAAGCACCCAGCAAAGAGAATAAAGAAAGCATGGAAATTCAAGACGTAATAGGTTAGATGACACCAATTATCCAATATCTGATACAGGGAATTCTGCTCGAGGAAGTTAATGAAGCTTGGAGTATTTAAAAGATATATGCCAGCTACCTCATAGCGGCTGATAAGCTATAAAAAATGGGAAGATCAATGCCTATGTTGAGATGTGTATCAGAGGGTGAAACCACATTAGTAATAAAATAAGTCCATGAGGGGCATGTGGAAGTCACATTGGAGGAAGAGCTCTATCTAGGAAAATTCTCATAATCGGGTACTACTGGCCCTGCATGCTGCAAGACTGTGTCGAGTTCGTAAATAAATGTGAAAAATGCCAGGTATTCGCTCTGCTGATACACTCGTCAGTCGAGTTTCTACACTCTATCTTCTCCCCTTGGCCATTTTACCAATGGGGGGAGAGATCTTGGGTCCATTTCCCACTGGGCCAGGACAACTCAAATTCCTAATTGTGGTAGTGGATTACTTCATAAAATGGGTGGAAGTCGAAGTTGTAGCTCCTATTACGGCTGAGAAGGTACTTCGTTTTTATTGGAAAAATATTATATGCACATTTGGCCTACCCAGGGTCATAGTGTCTGACAACGGGACCCAATTTGCAATCACTTCCTTGGTGTACTTTTGCAAGACTTAGGTATCCATAACCAGTTCACATCAGTAGAACACCCCCAAGCCAACGAACAAGCTGAAGCACCAAATAATATTATTCTGATAGGAATGAAGAAAAAGTTGGACAAAGCAAAAGTTTTATGGTTCGAGTACCTACATGAAATCCTCTGGTCGTATCATACAGCATCACACTCCACCACTCAGGAAACTCCTTTCTGAATGGTGTATTTGGCTGATGATATGATACTGGTAGAGATCAACACTACCACCTAGAGACGAGCACACTTTAATAAAGATGTCAATAGAAACGACTTGAACAGCTTCGCCGACCTAATAGACGAAGTCAGAGAAACGACCCTGATTAGAGAGATTGCAGCCAAGCACGGACTAGCTAAGAGGTTCAACCTAAAGGTCATACAAAGAGGATTCTATAAAGGAGATCTAGTTCTAAAAATAATCACTGATCCAAAGAACAAAGGGAAGGTGACTTATAACTAGGAAGTCCCATTATGGGTTCTTCAAATGCTGAATAATGATGGCTATAAACTGGAGACGTTGGATGGAATAGAGGTACCTAGGACATGGAATGTATCTAATCTTAGGTTTTATTTTTGTTAAAATTATATAATGCAATCATGAATAAAATTTACGAGATGTATTATTTTCTCTTGCAAGGGCAAGGGTTTTTAATGAGGCACCCAGGGTTAAAAAAGCATTTGTAACATCTCCAAAAAATCATTTCCCAGCTTAAGCTAGAGAACCACAACTCGGGATAACTAAAGTACATGTGAACTTAAAGCCTCAGGCAAAACTAGCTTTGGTCAAGTAACAATAATCAAATCTATGGATCGGGTTGACAATCCTCATTTAAGAGTCGAGTACTTTATTTGACACTCTTCATATAAGAGTCGGGTACTTTATTTGACACTTCGTATATAAGAGTCGAATACTTTATTTGACACTCTTCATATAATAGTTGAGTACTTTATTTGACACTCCTCATATAAGAGTAGAGTACTTTATTTTCCACTCCTCTTATAAGATTCAAGTACTTTATTTGACACTCCTCATATAAGAGTCTAGTACTTTATTTGACACTCCTCATATAAGAGTCGAGTACTTTACGAAGGGTGAGAAAAACACAAGAATGGGGGTTTGAATTGGGTTTTCTAATAATCTTTTTCTTATATAATTTTTTTCCGCAAACTAACTAGAAATAATAAGACTAAGGAAATAATAAAATGCCTCTTTTGGTTTATACAAGTTCACCTTCAACAAGGCTACTTTTGCCCACCCGCCAAGGTGATTTGGCCTTCAACAAGGACTTAATCCACTAATCTCAACAGATTACAAATACACGGGCTACATGCTGGTGACTAACAACAATCGTATAAGAGTATCAACAGACACCTTATCCCTCTCAAGTCTACAGACTAACAACCTAGTCACTTGAGGTAACAATTAATTCTCAACAGAATTACAATCAACAATGTTTACAATGTTTGCTTCTAAAAAGCAAATTAACACAACAATGAAGAACAAAGTCTCAAATACAAATAATGAGAAAAAAACTCTTTGTATTGAGAACTCTAAGATAAACACAAATAATGAGAAACAACTCTTTGTGTTTAATCCCTAATATCTTAACACAATAAGGAGCAACAACTCTTGTGTTTTTGATATTTCTCTAGAAGAATATTTATCGATGAATATTTGAATGGTGATTCTTCATTTCTCTTGATGTTTTCAGTTTTTCAACTGTTTGATTCAAGCTTGATAATTTTGTATATTTTCGTCATTCTTCAAATGTTGCAGAGGTCTCTTTATACAGACTTTGAGAAATAGACCGTTGGTAGTACGAAAATGTCGTTACCACTTGCCAGCTAAAGTAACAGTAGCATTTCATTATGGGAGACAAAATAGTATAATACGTAAGCATTTAGTTGAATTTGAAGCGTATTGATTGTACTATATTCTTCGTGGCTAAGTTTCTTAGAACCTTATCTTCTGATGTATTACTTCAGGCTTGAAATAGTGAGCTTGAAAGATATCTCTTTTCTGATCGTTGTCCTTTTCCTCTTTGCTAGATTGTTTTTGGTATGATGAAGAATGATCTAGGCGATGCTTCATTTTTGTAGAGTTAGAGTCTTTCAGATAGTTGAATATTGTCTTCATATATGTAAGCAACAACTTAACTGATGAAAAATGTCTCATTTTTGAGCGAAAGCTTTTCTGAACTATACGTCTTGATTTGATCCTTGATCTCTTGATAATCAGCTTTTCTGAGCTACATATCTGATGTCTGATTTCTAAAACAGAAGCTTATATCAGTACATCTAATTTTGACGTTGAAATATTTCTTGTTGATCTCTTGAATTCCGATCTTTGGATTGAGTTGGAAGCAATAACTTATGTCAGCTACATCTTGCTTTCTGATCATGAATTCTTTCTCTCTGAGAGCGTATGTAATTTCTAATCTGAGAGTGGCAGTTTTCTAAGAACACACTTGATTCCCTTTCTGATGAACATTCAACATTCCTTATAATTGCTGATGTTTCTTTAGAAATGGTCACAATAGTTATTCTGATGAATATTACTTTTGTTGATTAGATTGACTTGAGAAGATATCATCTTTTGATCTTGTCTTCTGATGGACTATATGATGTTGATTAGAAATAACTCCAGAAGATCTTTGTTCCCTGATCCTTCCTTATGATGCAATACTTATGATGTTGAGAGGATATGCGCGTATTCGATAAACTATACGAGTCTTTAGAAACTTGAATTTTTCTTCAGAAATATGAGCAACAACTATTTTGATGAACATGTCTTGACTTCTGATTCGGACGTAGAAGCTTTCTCTTTATGTGCTCAGAATCTTGACTTTGTCTTCAAAAATATAACAGGGGATTTTCTGATGATCAAATCTTGACTTCTAATCTTTGTGTAGAAAGCTTACTTCTTGTTCAATCCTGATTTATGATCTTAAAGCAACAACTTATCAAAAATTCTTTCTTCTTATGACTTGTGACTTATGAAGCAGCAACTTGATGAGAAGTACACCTGTGATTCTCTTTCTGGCGAACATTCAGCATTCTTCCGAACTATTGATGTTTCTTCAGAAGTGGATGTGAACAATCTTTCTGATGTGCTTGGCGTATTTTTGATCCTCCAGACAATAGTCATGAATCAATTAGTATTTCATATCTGTACACTCAAGAAACATATTAGAACTAAAATTGTTCTACATAAAATATATACATTGTTATCATCAAAACATAGATATTTAAACACATATCCAAATCTTGTTCTAATACTTTATTTGACACTCTTTATTTAAGAATCAAGTACTTTATTTGACACTCTTCATATAAGATTCGAGTACTTTATTTGACACTCCTCATTTAAGAGTCAATTACTTTATTTGACACTCCTCATATAAGAGTCGAGTACTTTATTTGATACTCCTTATATAAAAGTCGAGTACTTTATTTGATAATCCTCGTTTAAGGTTCGATTACTTTATTTGAACTCCTCATATAAGAGTCGAGTACTTTATTTGACACTCCTCATATAAGAGTCGAGTACTTTACCGGATCAGAGTTGACGCTCCTCGGTCCTAGAACCGAGTGAAAATCACTGCTAAGACGAGTTATTTCCTACCCGAATTAAGCATAACTACTTTAACAAATATCTCTGGCCAAACTGAAGTCCAAGCGCACTTGAAGCCTCTGGCATAATTATTCGGTCAATCTTTCCTTCACGACAAAAGAGCTCTGAACCAAAAGAGTAACCCTCATTGTGGTAACTCCTAGACATAATAAATATCTTGACAGGCTCACTTGGGGCTCATTACCCCAGAGCTATGGATAAGCGTACGATCACTCAACCTCAAAATAGGCTTGGGGGATCTTAAAACTAAAAATGCTGCTAAAAAACGTAATTCAATCGGATAAGACATAAGACCGATGTAATACGGTGGAAGAACTGGCTTGGTTTTTTGCATTTGTTCGCAATTGTTGTGGTTAGCAAGAGTCGTCACCGACTTTTCTTTTATCCAATAAGGAAAGGGTGAAAAGAACAGGAAAGACCTTTTGAGATTATTTCTTGAGTTCGGGGGGAGGTTATGAAAAGGGAAGGTATTAGCACCCTTTTCATCCGTAGTTATCTACGGGATCTTAGTTGCTTGCTAGATCACTTACTTTTGTTTGAAAATGTGCTTGTGGTGTGGGTTTTGAAAGTATTTTGAAAACGTCTTTGTAATGGTTCTCGTTTCTATAAGAACGCATACAAAGTGTTAGTTTTGAAAATAGATCAAAGAGGTGTTTATGGAATGTGATTTTGAAAGTGATTTTGAAAAGGTGTCTTTGTAATGGTTCTCATTTCTATAAGAACGCGTACAAAGTGTTTTAACTTTTGAAAATGTTTCTAATGAAAATGTTGGTGTATAAAATGTTTTTGTTGTGAGCAAGCGAGCAACTAGGAGCATCCTACCTACTCAAAAGGTCTAATGTTCTTTTCCTCCTCCTTTAGATGTTGCTATCTTACCATTGATTTGGTAAGAAGCCCCATCATTGGATATGAAGGGACGGGCGTGGGTCGTTTGTATAGTCATAGAAGGCAACCTATGGGACGTTTTAGCAATGTCGTTTTAGGGACTAGATCGTTTATCGAAGGCAACATCGAGGGACTACGATCTTTTATCGAGGGTCTTTGCTAAAATGCCCATTTTCGAAGGACATGTCTATTTTTTCAGAGGAAAAAAGTGAGATTATCCTAGGGGTGCATGTGTGTGAATAGTGTGTTTGATTGCATGAATTTTGTCTTTTGAGTTTTAGGTTATCTACTTGTTGTTTTTATCTTGCCTTACATATCCTAGTTACTAACATTTATATGAAAGCGATAAATTGCGGAAAGTAAATTTACTAAGCTATTACATCACTTGGGAATGGGAATAAAAATATACAAATGGGGATTTCAAGAAATTAAATCCTAATTAATTATTACAATCATATTGAATGTGAATAAGTGAAAGAATTAGAATGAAAAGAAAATGAACTTTGTTTTGATTTTGTTAAAGAAAAGTTTTGATTAATTAAAATAATCATGAAAATAAAATATTTTTTGTGATATTTTTATATATTCACAAAATAAAACTTGTGAATAAATAATGTGTAAAATATCAACTCAAAAGGAGTTTTTTTGATTTGTTGAAAAATGTTTGAAGTTTGTTTAAAAAAGAAAAAGGAAACAAACAAAGGATAAAAATGGTTCTGGTCCTGCCAGGGTTTGAACCCTAGACCCTACACAGAAATGCCTTTTGCGCGTGCTGTTTGTACCATTGGGATGGTCTATTTCATCCGTTAGTTGTACAGCTTGCACTAAAAATAAAAGGAACTCAGGGCTTCATTTCATTCCTTCGAGCACATGGATATATATTATCATGTTAAGCTTTCTGAAAGCTTCGATTCTCAACCAAAATCAAATAGTACAAATACCAAACCTGTCTAAAATCAGAATACACATCTAACTATATAACATTTGAAAACCACATATCAAAGGTTAGCGCAAATTTGTTTGATGCCAAAATCAAAGCCTAACTAGTCAGAATTGCAGTTCTCAACATATATGCCATGATAATCGAAACTAAAAGCGTGGCTAACTTTCTAGAAATGATATCTACATTTCTCCTTTTCAATGCATATACAAATGAAGTTTAAACAAAAGATAACAAGTTTAAGAAATCTTACCTCTTGGAGCGAAAATTGAAGTACTTCGACAGAACTTCCAGAAATGGTTTGATATTTGATCAAGTCTGCCTCAAACTCCTTGAAGTTTTTCCAGTTGCTACTTGGATTTGAAAACCACTTGAATCAAAGTTTAATTAGGAGTGAGTCGAAGAGTTCTCTGACTTCCTTGAGTGGTCTTTTTTGAAGGTTTTTTTGGAAATGTTCTAAGGCTAGTGGATGAAAGCTAAAGGGAGTGAGTCAAAAGGCTAATGTATGTGGAAACTGGATGGTGAATCGAAAGAGCTGATGGGTGGAAGTTAGAGGATGAATCGAAAGGCTCTAACGTATAAAGGGATTTGAGTTTTTTTGAGAGTTTGAGAGTTTTAGAGTGTGAGAGTTTTTTATGATCTTTTTTTCTCTATCCCCCTCTAGCCGTTCCCTGATTTGTAAAGAGTCTCTCTATTTATAGAGAGGAAGATTCTTTCACGTTCAGGATAACATGTTATTGTTTTATGTAAAACAAAAAGAAATCTTTTTTAATAATTTTTTCATGGTTCCCAAGTTCAAGTACAAGTGGGGGGGCCTGATGTCTGCAGGATACTTGACTTATGCTTTTTGATATTACTTGTACTCGAGGACAAAGGTTACAAGGCTCAATGCATTGACAATTTTCATAATGCCTGTTTTTCCATAAATGGCAATGATAACTTTATGCCATATACAGAATGACCTTTTGGACAATACTTTAAATACTTGGGTAATAGTTTAACTAATTGTGTAAACAATTAATTATGGAGTGAAGCATAAGTTTGAGGCCTAAAGAGCAAGATCACATAGCTCTGGCCTATGGATTCTGTCTTCAACTTGATGCCTTGGATCGAATACCTTATCTTTTGTTCTGGCCCTGCAGATCCATCCTTCGACCAAACAAATTAGAATGTTTTCAACAATGGCATGTCTTTCGATTGGGACCATATCCAGCTTCCTGTACCATTTTGAACCCTTTCGACTGGGGCCATATCCAGCTACATGTACCATTTTGAACCCTTTCGACTGGGGCCATATCCAACTGCCTGTACAATTTTTAACCCTTTTGTTTCTGGTCACATAAGTCCAACCTTCGACCAAACTCAAGGAAGGAAAAAAACTAAAAAAATCCTCACAATGGCATACCTTTCGATTGGGGCCATATCCAACTACATGTACTACTTTGAGTAGGCAAGATAGCCCCAATGGCATAGTCAAAACAAAAGGAATTCTGGATTATCTTCTTACTTCACCAACAAAAGCCAAATTCCCTAAATGAAGAAGGCATCCAAAGCTTTGAAGGAAATCCATACGCACAATCGAAGAATGCAACCAAAGTTTGCATCGAATAGGGAGTCACATGCCCAAACGAAATATGAATGCAGGAGGTCCAAATATGCAATCGAAGGATGCCAGAAAGAGGCCTTTGCCTCCTGATTTGAAGGAAGCCAAACATGAGGGTTTTCCTCTTTGAATCGAAGGAGGCTACATGAAGCTTTTGCCTTGTGTTTGCTAGCCTGGTGGGGAGCCTTTTGCGTGTAAGAAGTAATTTGTGGCTCAATCGAAGGCTACATATAGCCAGCCATTACTTTGTGAGCCAAATCAAGCAGGGAGGGGAATATTTGTCCAGTCAACACAGGCATGTAAGCACAAAAAATCCAATCGAAGCAAGCCCACATGCAACCACTATATTATGAACCATATGAGGCCAAAGATGCAATCGAAGGTTGCATGTAGAAAGCTCCTGCCTTATGAACCAAAGCCAACGCGCCAGAGGCCCATTCCCAATCGAAGGATGCAAGCCAAGATTGCATCGAAAGAGGCCAAAAGGCCAATCGAAAGAGATAAATCGAAGGAGACTTGTTTTTTCTCCAATTTTGTCAAAAATATTATTTTCATCTGCTTTCCCCTTTTTTAATAATTTCCTCTTTAACTTGATGCTGGAAAGTCCAATTTGTACTTATGCAAGTTTGAATTTTGAGAATCATTGTGAGAAATGCCTTCAGAAATGAGAGGGCAAATTTTGGGGTGCAACAATTGCCCCTGTTCAATCTTCTTAAACCTGAAGAGTTAGATTGGCGAATCTGTCATTCGTGACTTGAAGGTGGAAGATGATTGAACCCTAGAGTGCCCAGAAATTTGCACTTGATGATGTTGTGGTTGATTGTGTAGGGAATGGGATTAAAAGATGTCATTTGGAGAGATGATGGATAGTTGTTGGAGAAGGGTTTATAGATGCCATCCAAAGGTGATTATTGACAGAAATTAGACTAAGTCTAAGCTTGACTTCAACTAGAGAAGAATCAGAATAAATCTTTGGAGCGATTTATCTGAACTAGAGAGAGTGTCTACCAGAACGGAATCAGGATAAACCATTGATCGATTTAAACTGAAACAGCAGAGGTCTTGAATAATCTTTAACTGGAAAAGAATCAGAATAAATCTTTGGAGTGATTTATCTGAACCAGAGAAAGCGTCTACCGGAATGGAATCAGGATAAACCATTGGTCGATTTAAACTAAACTAGCTGAGGTCTTGAATATTCTTTAACTGGAAAAGAATCAGAATAAATCTTTGGAGTGATTTATCTGAATCAAAGAAAATGTCTTCCAGAACAGAATCAGGATAAACCATTGATCAATTTAAAATGAACCAACAGAGGTCTTGAATATTATTTAACTAGAAAAGAATCAGAATAAATCTTTGGAGTGATTTATCTGAACTAGAGAAAATGTCTACGGGAAAGAATCGGGATAAACCATTGAGAGATTTAAACTGAACCAGCAGAGGTCTGGAAAGAATCAGAACAAATCTTGGAGCGATTTATCTTAACTAGAGAAAACTTCTACGAGAAAGAATCAGGATAAATTATTGAGAGATTTAAACTGAACCAGCAGAGGTCTTAAATATTCTTTAACTGGAAAAGAATCAGAGTAAATCTTGGAGCGATTTATCTAAACCAGAGAAAATGTCTACGGGAAAGAATCAAGATAAACCATGGAGAGATTTAAACTGAACCAGCAGAAGTCTGAAGGAAGTATTCGTCATGTAGATAGTCACCCATCCTTGTTTCTGGAATTGATCTACAATTGCTTCGTTCACAGGTAGTTGTCTTGTCTTGTCGAAAAATTTGTTGATGATAATTTTCTGTTGATTGATCTTTCCTAAAAAGGTAAAGAGTAAGTTGTATGCCGCCATGATGTATGAAATACATGGCGTAATGATGTTTCTCAAAATAAATGAGATTGTGATATATGCATTTGTGTTGTTGATGCTATGATGTATGAACATATTAGTTATTCTACTGCAGTGTTATTGGACTGGGGAAAATAAATCCATGGCTATTGTTGGGAATGAGGAGTGTAAGTCTTCATATTTGAAGTTGAAATGTTGATAGATGGGCCTCCATTATTAGAGAGATAAACTCGGTTGGGTAAGGGAAACATTGTTTATTGCTTTGTGGACTTGGTGAAATCCTGCTGGAGAATCCTTGGAGCGATAACTGGAAACTTTGCTCCGTCGAGGATATGAGAGCACCTGATACCATTAGGATGCAAACTTGGAGATACGAAAGTGATCTTGTAGAAGGATGTCCTTGCTTCTGCTCTTGCTGTAGAAAGTACTTGCGGGGATTTTATGGAACGGCCTATAGATATTATCTTGTTTCTTAAAGCCATTAGTAATTGTCTTTCTGTTCATTTTTTGCTTTGTAATGTGTTTGTAAACAGTAATTACATTCAAATGCATATGTTAATAAAATAATCATTGGACGTTTTTGCAAACAAAGCGGGAAATTAAAAGAAAAACAAATAGTTTTGCACTTTTAAAGGAATATCTTTGTATTAACTTGAATAAGTATTTTTGTATAAAGAGAAGAACATCGTAGTAACAGAATGTCATCGCAAAAAATGAAAACTAATACAAAGAAAGACAACTATGTGAAATAATCCCATGGGGTTCCTTTTCTGCTATAGCCTTCATGTCTCTGAGCGTCTCATCCACTTGCTGCTTTGTCTGAAGCTGATTGGATTGATTAGAACCATTTGAGTTTGATGATTGATACTGAAGATTGGCTGTAAGGTGATCCAACGGGACATAGTCATACGCTTTAAATCCCTAACTTTTGCCTGGACCGCCCTTTTGGGTTTTCAGTCCACCGGGATACCCTTTTTTGCCCAAGCCGCCTTTTCAGGTTCTCAGCTTGTCAGGCGTACAAATTTTTTTTTGTTTATCTATAATTTTTGCCTAGGACAGTCAACCTAATGGGTCTTTTTCATGTGTAGTATCTTTTAACTATGTCCGCGTTTACAGGGTGTGGAAGGTCGTTGCCGTCCATAGTGGTTAAGATCATTTCCCCACCAGAAAATATGTTTTTGATCACAAATGGTCCTTCGTATGTAGGAGTCCATTTGCCCCTGGTATCACCTTGTGGAAGTATGATATGCTTGATTACCAAGTCACCAACCTGATATACCTGACGTCTGACCTTCTTGTTAAAAGCTTTAATCATACGTTTTTTGTACATCTAGCCATGGCAGACAGTCGAAAGCCTCTTCTCATCAATTAAGTTCAGCTGGTCAAGTCGAGTTTGAATCCATTCATATTCATTCAACCCTGCATCCTTTATGATTCTTATAGAAGGTATCTGGACTTCAATTGGTAGGGTAGCTTCCATGTTATATATCAAGGATAAAGAAGTTTCCCTTGTTGATGTGTGCTCCCTGGTACGGTATCCATGAAGAGAAAATGGTAACATCTCATGCCAGTATTTATAGGTTACTGTCATGGTTTGTATGATATTCTTGATGTTTTTGTTAGCGGCTTCTACAGCGCCATTCATCTTCGACCGGTAAGGAGAAGAGTTATAATGTTGGATCTTGAATTGTGTGCATAGTGCAGTGATCATAGTATTGTTGAGATTGGTACCATTATATGTAATGATTCTCTTCGAAATACCATACCTACAGATAAGATTCTGTTTGATGAATCAGGCCACAACGTTCTTGGTAACATAAGCAAATGAAGTTGCATCAACCCACTTCATGAAGTAATAAATGGCAACCAGGATGAAGCGATGTCCATTGGAAGTTGTAGGTATGATCTCTCGAATCATGTCAATGCCCTACATTGAGAATGGCCAAGGAGCAGTCAGAATGTTTAGAGGAAAGGGAGGCACATGTACTTTGTCAGCATAGATCTGGCACTTATGACAAGTTCGTGAATGCTGATAACGATCCGCTTCCATGGTGGACCAGTAGTATCCTGCCCGTAGGATCTCTTTAGCCATCGTATGCCCACTAGAATGGGTACCAAAGGCACCTTCGTGTAAATCAGCCATGATCTTTTCTACCTCACTCTTGTCTATGCATCGAAGCAAAGTAGAGTCGTGGTTGGGCTTATAGAAGATTCTGTTACTGAGGAAGAATTTAGCAGAGAACCTCCCCAGGAACTTCTTATCATTGACTAAAGCTCCCTCCGGATATTCTTGGGCCTCGAGATATCTCTTAATTTCATGGGACCATGGTTTATCCACTACTTCTTCAGTATCAATCTCATGACAGTAAGCTGATTTTTCCATCCTCTCGATAGTGATCTGAGGAGCCTCATTATCCCACCTAATTTTAAACATGGATGACATAGTGGCTAGCGCGTTCGGTAGTTGATTTTCTTCTCGTGAAAAATGCTCAAAGGTAATTTCCTCAAAATATGGGATCAATGTCAACATATGTTCTTTGTAAGGGATTAGATTAGGATGCTTCATATCCCATTCTCCTTTGATCTGACTGATGACTATGGCTGAGTCTCCAAATACACTTAAGGACTTGATCCCCAAATCTATGGCAGCTTTGAGACCCATAATACACGCTTCATATTCAGCCATATTATTGGTACAGTTGAAACACAACTTGGCAGTGAAGGGAGTGTGACAACCTTTAGGAGATATGATAACAACTCATATGTCGTTGCCGAGTGCGTTGGAAGCTCTGCCAAAAACCATGGTCCATTGGGATCCTTGTTTAGTTCCGTCATATAGTCTGAGTTCTTCACAATCATTTACCAACATGATGTCTTTGTCTGGGAATTCGAAATTCATGGATTGATAGTCATCCACAGCCTGATGAGCCAGGTGATCAGCTAGCACACTTCCCTTTATTGCTTTTTGGGTAGTGTACTGAATATCATATTCAGTCAGGACCATCTGTCATCTTGCCATTCTTCCAGAGAGAGCGGGCCTCTCGAATATGTATTTAATTGGATCAATCTTGGATATCAATAAAGTAGTGTGAGACGCATATACTGTCTTAGCCGGAGAGAAGCCCATGCCAGAGCGTAACAAGTTTTCTTGAGCAGTGAATATCTAGTTTCATAGTTAGTAAACTTTTTGCTCATGTAGTATATTGCATGCTCTTTTCGGCCAGACTCGTCATGTTGCCCTAGCACACACCCCATTGAATTTTCCAATACTGTTAGGTACATGATCAGAGGTCTTCCCTCAACTGGCGACATAAAAATGGGAGGCTCTTGAAGGTACTCTTTGATCCTATCAAAGGCAGCCTGGAAGTCGTCATTCCATTCCACCACTTGATCTTTCTTCAGTAATTTGAAGATTGGTTCACAAGTAGCGGTCGGATGGGAAATAAATCTGGCGATGTATTTTAGTCGTCCTAAGAATCCCCTAATTTCCTTCTCAGTGCGAGGAGCATGCATTTCTTGTATTTCTTTTACCTTTGCAGGATCCACTTAAATACCTTTACTGATGACAATAAAGCCTAAGAGCTTACCGGACCTTACTCCAAAAGTGAATTTATTCGGGTTCAGCCTTAGTTTGTATTTCCTTAGTCTTTCAAACAGTTTCTACAGGTGGTCGAGGTGTTCCTCTTCAATTTGAGATCTGGATATCATGTCATCTACGTAGACCTCTATCTCGTGACGGATC
This sequence comes from Vicia faba, assembly GCA_948472305.1. NCBI lineage: Eukaryota > Viridiplantae > Streptophyta > Magnoliopsida > Fabales > Fabaceae > Vicia > Vicia faba. The sequence continues at coordinate 29,330 of CATIWC010002248.1, read as the reverse complement.
ATATCGTGAAACAAAGCTACCATGGCACGCTGATAGGTTGCCCCGGTGTTCTTCAGCCCAAATGGCATAACTTTGTAACAGAAAGTGCCCCATTGTGTGACGAAAGTCGTTTTCTCCATGTCCTCAGGTGCCATTTTAATCTGATTGTATCCGGAGAAACCATCCATGAAGGAGAATACTTTATGTTGTGCGGTGTTCTCAACCAAAATATCGATGTGGGGAAGCGGGAAGTCATCCTTGGGGCTTTCCCTATTCAGGTCTCTATAATCCACACACATACATACCTTATTGTCCTTCTTAGGCACTGGAATAACATTGGTGACCCATTTTAGATAGGAGGTGACAACTAAGAATCCAGTGTTGAACTGCTTCATGACTTCAGTCTTGATCTTTTTTGACATTTCTGGCTGTATACGACGAACTTTATGTTTTACTGGAGGGCAACTCTCTTTTGTTGGCAGACGATGGACCATAATATCAGTGTCGAGTCCTGGCATGTCTTCATATGACCAGGCAAAGACCTCAACATATTCATGTAGTAACTGAGTTAAGCGCTTCTTGACATTATGCCCCCGGTTGGCACCTATCTTGACTTCTTTCTTGTCCTCTTCAGTACCTAAGTTAATTGTTTCAATCGGATCTTCGTGGGGATGTATCGTCATTTCTTCCTGTTGTAATAATCTGGAAAGTTCCCTTGGCACTTCACAATCTTCCTCACCTTCATCCTCCGCTTGGTAGATTAGATTTTCAAAGTCATGATAGGCCATAGCAGAACCATTACCAATGGGATCCCGAGTGGATGTGAATCTGCATTTCGATATGTGAGTGTGTGTAAGAGCAAAGCTATCTTTGATAAAATAAAAGGTATAAAAAAGAAAACAAAGAGCATAAAATTTTCATGAAAAAATGTCCCATGATTTATTAATGACATATGAATATGAAGTAACAACCCTCACAGATGGACCATTGTGCCTCGGGTAAGACATAAGGTTTTAAAGTCTAAATTGTTTAAATATTACAAGTCCTAAAAATTTAAAAGACAATTACTCTTGAATAAAATTAATAGGAACAAATTCTTTGGCCTCCCAATTGTTGAGTCCACCGCCGATGGTTGGAAAAATCCACTCGTCCATGTCACAACTACTATCATTGTCTTCCAATGAATTGACTCCCTGATTGTTGATGCATAAAGGTGGTCCCCCAACACGAGTACGTCGAACAGCTCTTTGGGCCTCTGAAGTAAAACCCAAACCAAATTTGTAGGATTTATAGGGAATATCCGAAAGTTGACCTCAGATGGTATATCCACCTTCCTCAACTACTGCTCTAGCATCCTTCAGAGAGGCCATTTTCAGTGGAACTTTGGTAACCTTCGGGGTTTTGGTAGTAGTCTTGGTCGCAGCAACCGTCTGTGGGACCTCTTCAAAATTCTAACATGGGGTCTCAATAAACTCACCATCCATTTCAATATACCTGAAAGAGTTCAGGTGGCTGACCATGTATTCCTCCTCCCCATGGACTATGATGATCTTTCCCTTGACTGGGTACTTCAGCATCTGATGTAGGGTAGAAGTGACGGCACCAGCCCCATGGATCCAGGGTCGACCCAGCAAACAGGAATAGGATGGGCGGATATCCATCACATAGAAGGTTGAATCAAAAGTCTGAGTTCGAACTTTGATAGGGATATCTACTTCTCTGTGCACTGTTCTTTTAGAACCATCGAAGGCCCGCACCACAATGTTGTTGGGCTTTAAAGTGAGTCCATCGCAATCTAAGTGGTCAAGAGCATTCTTGGGTAAGACATTCATCGATGAACCTATATCCACCAGAACATGGGCTAATGTAGTGCCTCTGCACTCAATGGAGATATGCAAGGCATCATTGTGTTTCCTTCCACTGGGAGTTAAATCAGCGTCGGAAAAACACAGTCCATTATCAGCAGTTAGACTGACCATGCAATTCTCGAATTGATCAATGGAGGTCTCTTGGGGCACGTGGGTGGTATTCATAAATTTTACTAAGGCCTTAGCATGGGCCTCGGAGCACAAAAGTAATGTCAGCATTGATATTTTCGAGGGGGTCTGCCCCAACTGCTCTACGGCGTCGTAGTCACTTTTCTTGATTATCTTTAGTATCTCTTCCATCTCTTTCCTAGAAGCCTCGGGAATTACTTCTGAATACGCCTTCGTCTGGACAGGTTCACATAATAACTCCTTGCCCAGTGTCTCGGTAGCAGGGATAACTGTAGGACTAACAATAGGAGTAACACTGGGAGTACTGGCAGGAACGGTAGCGGGAATAATTACAGGAGTAGAAATGGTCTTTGGAGAGATCTCGGGGGAGAAAACTCTTTCACTTCTTGTTATCTTACTGGTCCCAACGATATTGTCGATGTCAGGATCAGTATTTTTAGCAACTTTATCTTTAATAGCCAACAGGTCTTGCTTGACGCCATGGTAATAGACGCCAGCCCCATAGTTCCAGGGAACAGCTTTATCCGAAGAATATGGTATTGGCCCTGGAATGGTGATGATTAGGGGAGCAGACTTTGGAACAGATGTAATACTGACGGGTCTTTTGGTGGAGACCCTGAGAGGATTATCAAAAATGGTGATTATTAAAACATCTTCACAGGAATTTCTGGTAAGAGGACCTTTCTCGAACAGGATTTCTTTGTTAACCATCAGGCGTTGGATGCCCATCTTCAGTAACAAATAGCCATCTGATAGAGACATACATAAGTGACAACTTTCATCACAGCCCGGAAACAGACTGGCTCGCAATAGATTTTGTTTAATAGTCAAAACGGGAGTAGTTAACTCATCCACTGAGGAAACAAAACAGTCATCATTAACAGCATTGACCCCTTGGCCATGTTTGGGCATTGGTGTAGTTATTACATTAGGTGTTTATGGGGGGTCAAACTCAATATATTTTGCCTCGATAAGGTCTTATACCTTATTCTTCAAGGCCCAATAATCGTTTGTATCATGCCCCAGACTTTCAGAATGATAGGCACATCGAGCATTCGGGTTGTAGTAGGGAGAAGCAGTATTGGGGTTCTTGGGAGCTTCCTTTAGAGTCACCATATTGGACTTTAATAGATGTGGAAAACCTTGGGACAAGGTCATGTTGATCTAGGTGAATTATCTTATGGGCACATCTGGCCTACGTTGATAGTTTCGTTGTTGATTTGATACAGGATTGGAGATCATAACAGCCCCTATCATCGTGGCGACGTTCAGTTTTATTTTGACTCCTGTGGTCATAAGCAACACTGACCTGCTTCTTTCTGATAAAGGGTTTCTTTATCGTGCTTAAGGATACATCCCTTTTAATTTTTCCGCTCTTAATACTGGATTCTACCCGCTCACCAGTCATGATTAGTTCAGTAAATCTAGCCGAAGAGCTTCCGATCAGATGGTTGAAGGATGGACCTGACAACGTGCCTAAGAAAATATCCACCAATTCTCTGTCAGATAAAGGGGGTTGGACTCTTCCCGCGAGATCCCTCCATTTTTTGGAATAAATTTTGAAACCTTCACCAGCACCCATAGACATACTTTGCAACTGTGTTCGAGTTAGAGCTAGGTCAGCATTATACTGGTATTACTTGTAAAAGGCAGCAGCCAAATCTTCCCTATTGCGAATATTGGTTCCTTCCAACTGATAGAACCAATCCTACTGCGTCCCTAACAAACTTTCTTGGAAGAAATGTACCCATAGGTTCCTATCAGCAGTATGGGGTTGAATCTTCCTGACGTATGACCTTAAATGCAGCTTAGGACAAGAGACACCATCATATTTGGCAAACGTGGGGATTTTTAATTTCTGTGGGATGACCACCCCTGAGACCAGTCCTAACTCTTCAAAATCCATCCCGAGTACTCTCTGAATCTCCATAGCATTGAGGCAATCCTCCATCCGTTTGTATTTATCATCAGCAAGAGGATACTACTCTTCAGAGTAGTCAGCTTCTTCTTCTTCTTCAGACTCTTAGTTGTCATTTCCTTCCTTGTCCTTTCCTTCTTGATTATCTCCTTCACCCAACGAGGTTGCGAAATCTAGATCTCGTTTAGTTGGTCCTCTGAATCTTCTTCCCAAATTCAAAATGTCGATTGGTTTCTTCGCCTTCTTCTTCTTATCTTTGATCAAGAGAGCCTTCAGATCCTCTTGTCCTTTAGCCAGAGATAAGAACATCTGTTGGAATTGAGCATTCTACGCTTGAAAATCCTTTACTGTCTGTTCAATATCCATCTCACTGAAATAAACAGTAGAAAGATAAGGAGACATGTTGTGAAAACTTGTCTGTGTTATGATGAATGAGAGTGCATATGCAAATGATTTCAAAGAAATTTAGAGATTTAAATTTGTTTAGACAAAAGGTAGCACACATTGTATTAATAAATCTGAGTTCGAGTACATCACGCCTCTTTGGGCTTACAATAAAAGAAATAAAAATACAAAAACACAACTCCTAAGACAAGAAGTTTGAACTCATCCTCTTCGGTGCAATGTACGAGTTCAAACTCTGCTCTTTATGAATCTTCTTGGTGAGTTCCAGAACTTTCTTCTCACTGGCGTAGAATTTGGCTTCGAAGGTGTCTCGTTCTTCCTTTAGCTGAATCTAATCCTTTTGAAAATCTTCAAGAAAGGTAGGCATGTTGGGATAAAGGACGGTATATGGGACATCTCCTTCAGCAACATGCTCCATGATAACAGGTAGGATGCAGGGGTAAGGCATTACGAGACTCTGAGCACGAGCTCGTACACACCTAAGGTAAGGATCAAGGGGAATAGAATTCTTGTGTCCCAATGTCTTACTACCCACTTTGTTTACCATCCTCCAAGCTCGTATAAACCTTTGACGGTAGCCTTGATCATTGCTCTCGTAGTCGAACACCATACCTTAGATGAGCTCATCATGAGGACCATCTCTCCAGGCATACCCAAACTTTCGTAAAGCTACGCAAGGATTATAAGTGATACCTCCCCTAATTCCAAGCAGAGGGACATTAGGGAATTCCACACAATGGTCTATGATAGTGTGATACAGTGGGAGAACTGACTTGGGATTTTACGTTTTGTTCGCAAATGTTTCGGTTTAGCAAGAGTCGCCACCGACTTTTTATTTTATCCTAAGGAAAGGTCAAAAAGCACAGGAAAGACCTTTGAGATGTTTTCATGGGTTAGGGGAGTAGATTATGAAAAGGGAAGGTGCAAGCACCCTTTTCATCCATGGTTATCCATGGGCTCTTAGTTACTTGTTTAGATCACTTGTTTTTGCTTTTCAATTGTTTGAAATGGTGCTTTGTATGTGGTTTTGAAAATTTTTTGAAAAGAGGCCATCGTTATGGCAACCTTTGTAATGATTCTTGTTTGAATGTATACAAAGGTGTTTTTGTCTTTTGAAAAGATTTCAAAGTTTTGAAAGTTTGATTTGGGAAATATTTTGAAATTGTGTTGTGAAGTGTGTTTGAAAATAGCAAGGATGTTTTTGCAAGTTTTGATCAAGTAACTAAGAGTTATCTACCCTATTTTTACTCAAAGATCTTTCCTATATGTTTTTAACACTTTTGACAGTGTTGTTTCACCATTGCATTAGGTGAACAACCTTGTGTTAGGATGTTAAACGGGACAGGTGCGGGTCATTGTATAGACCATGATAGTAATTGTTTTAGGTATTTTTGGCAAATTTTTGAGAGACTTGATCATTTTTGTTTAGGCAACCCAGATAGCGTCATCGAGGGACTATGATCTTTTGTTTTGTTTTTGTTTTGCCAAAGTACCCAACATGCATAACATGGCCCATTTTTGAAGGCAGCAAGTGGGTTGTAACCCTAGAGGTGCAAGTGTGTATTGTGTTTGATTTTCATGCATTTTTGTCTTTGATTAGGTCAAGCTACTTGTTGATTTTGATTTTGGCATACGAACCCTAATTCTCTAATCATGGCATAATTGAAAGTATAAAGTGCGAGAATTAAAAGTCTAAACTATTACAACATGATTATGGGGATGGGGGTACAATCTTTGAATGGGGGTGTATTTGACAAGAGATATAAACCCTAATTTACTATTACATCCAAATTGAATTCAAATGCATAAATAATAAATGGATAATATTTAAATAAACAAAATAAATAAATATATCAAATAATATGAATTATGCAAAAAAAAGGTTTTTGTTTATTTATGCATGTAAAAATATTTAATGTAAAAAAGAAGATATAAATAAAAGATTTATTTTATTTGGTTAAGGGGTAAAACCCTAATTTTCTTTAAGAAAATAAATATGTTAATTATTTTATTTATATACAATAAAAATAAAATATTATATGTAAAAAAGTAAAAAAGGTATTTATTAAGTATATTTAATAATAAAAATAAAAGTGTAATATTTTATATTTTTATTCTAATAAAAATATCTAATAAAAGTATATATATATATATATATATATATATATATATATATATATATATATATATATATATATATATATATATATATATATATATATATATATATATATATATATATATATATATATATATATATATATATATATATATATATATATATATATATATATAAAATAAAATATGTACAAAATGAAGTATATTTAGAAAAATATTTTTAATGTGAATAAAAATAAAGAACAAAAATAAAAGTATGATTTATATATTATTCCTAAGTTTTAATAAATAAGATAAAAGTATTTAAATTGTTTTCTATGCTAGAAAAATAATAATAAAATGCAAAATAAATGTGAAAAAATTACGAAACTATTTTTGAGCATTTTTTATATTTGGGAATAAATAAATAAAGTCAGAAATGAAAATAAAAATTCAAAAATATAAAAGTACAGGAAATTAGGCCAGGGGGTGCAAAAAGGAAAAGGGGGGTGTCAAAAGCAACCAGGCCAAGCCCAGCCCAAAACTGCATCTTCAACCTCTGGCTTTTGAAAAACGCGCGCGTGCCCTGTACAAACTACCAGATCCTGTATACGAGCTCTATTGCAAAAACGCATAACATCAAACTTGTAGAGAATTTCAAGACGATTCCAACCATATAAACAACTTGTCTTAACTCTCAAAGACCAGAGAGAATTTCTCTGGACCTAAAATCTGACCTAGTTTTTTCAGTATGTTCATGGATGAAATTCTCTTAGCATGCTTAATATAAATGAAAATTGAGCATATGTACAGCTTCATGGCAATGAATACTATATTTTTTATTCATAAACCTAAAGCTAAATGTTCATAAATAGAGAGATAGGAAGTGGAGAAAAACCTGTTTCATCTGACTTCGTGTAGGGCAATGTAGTGCTTTTCAACAAAGCTTGAGATGTCTGGAACTTGCTTGAACTTCACTTGACCTTCTCCAATAGCCTGGTTGTCTTGAATGTCCTTGAATCAGCCTATAGAACTCAACCTGCACAAGCTCAAAATGAAAATGGCAAACACTGTAAATGGAGTTACAGTTGGTGTTTGAGGTTTGGGATAGCTTGGATGAGTTGAATGGAAGGTGTTTGAAGCAACTTGGGGCAAAACGCACGAGCCAAATGAGCTATGGAACTCAAGTTGCAGGTTCTGCCCTGTTTTGCCAAGGGAATGTGATTTATGGCTATGGGGTGTTTAGAGGCTCAAGAAATCGTGTTTCTGGATCAAAGGGGTGTGAGAAAGATGTTCAGAACGCTTGCATAAGTTTTTCTTGGTTGATGTTCAAGTTCTCAGGTTTTGGACAAGTTTCTTGTTTTTGAAGTCAAAATGTGGAAGTGATTGGAACAGGCCTGTACAGGTTATCCTTATGCTTGCACACCTTGCCCTTGGTCCCTCCAACTTGTAGATTTGATTTTCTCTCTGAGATATGGACCAATGCTCAAGGGATTATGGTTTGACATAAAGCACATTATGGCAAAAATGGAAATGTGCCTTTTTCTACTTATGACTTAATTTTGTGTACAATGTCCAAATGACCAAAACAAAAGCTTAGACTGGTGGATTTACATTTAATTATGGAGTGTGAAGTGGTTTATAGGCCTGTAAACTAGTTAAGGCATGCTGACTTGAAATTGCAACTTGTATGAACATGAATATGCCATGGATGAAAAGTGAGTTTTTGCCAACTTCAAGCCTTCTATTCTCCCTAACCACAAATGTGTTTGAGGAGTTCTTGGACAATTTGGAAAGCTTATGACATGCTCTATAATCCATATTTGAAATGCAACTTGAGATTCCAAGTGGAACTATGTGAAAAATGGCCAAGAAGATAGGTCAAAATCCTGCCTAAACTAGGGCAAAATTTCACTAAGTTAGAAGTTTTAGGGACCCTTGTTCCAAAAATCGTAACTTGATATCCAAGCTTCTTTTGAGAAGACTTTGTGAATCAAAGTTGTAGACTTTGTGGAGTACTACAACTTTCATGTTGGAGGTTTTATTTGAATCCAATTGCATCATGGTGGAAATGTGAGGCAAAGTTAGGAAAAATTAAGAAAATTTCATAACTTAGAAAAATTGTAAGTTATGAAATTTTTCAACTTTAAACCCTAATTTGCAATTTTGGGTTTCTTGATGAACAAGTTTCATATTTTTACTCATCTTGATGAAAAATGAACCTTGGCACTTGATTTTGACCAAAAAGTCAAAGTTTGACATTTCAGTGTACAGTCAAATTTTTATCAGTTGACTGAAAAATTCACCTGTCAATCCAATGCATTTGGGATCTTTTGAACTTGTTGAATAGGTAAAGATGATGTCCTTGAGTCCTTGACTCCATGTTTGAGCCCAATTTTCCATTGGCTAGGTCAAAAAATCATAAATTGCCTTTGTGCAGTCAAAATCCTAAAAATGACCATTTTTCCCTTTTGGTGATCTGATCAAATTTCTTGTGGAGTTGTGGTCCAAACTTGATCAAATGGTTCATATGATTTCATAATGTTGATGTGGATCAAAATTCATGAGGTTTGACTATAAATTGGCCACAGTTGACTTTTTCCCCAATACAGCTGATTTCTAAGTCAACTGTCCAATTGACTGGGCAAAAATTTGATGAAGCTTGAAACCGTGTATGGTCAAACTTATGAGTCCAAAATGAAGTATGAAAGTCACTTTAAGTATTAGAAGTCCAAAATTCTTTGTGCAAACCCAAACCCTAATTCAAGTCAATAGTGCAAGGAGATGTCTTGAGTAGAGCAAACCCTAGCTTGATCTTGAGTTCAAAGAGCCTTGTGATGAGAAATGTTGATAAAATGAGAGGGCAAATTTTGGGGTACAACAGTTGCCCCTGTTCAATCTTCTTGAACCTGAAGAGTTAGATTGGCAAGTTTGCCTTTCGTTACTCGAAGGTAAAAGAGGATTGGACACTAGAGTGCTCGTAAATTTGCACTCGTCAAAATATTGCTGATGGAATAGGCTTAAAGATGCCATTTGGAGATGATAGAATCTTGCTGGAGATGGGCTTAGAGATGCCATCAAAAATGTTTGTTGAATATCAGTAGAATGAACATCAGAATGGTAACTGTATCTGGAACGTATCTGAGTTGTATCTGGAGATTGGATTCGTATAAGAAAGGGAATGACGTCCGTGTCTGGAGCGTATTTGTACTGTAACTTGTATTTGATTCTCGAATGAATATCAGAATGATTGTTGTGTCTGGAGTGTATCTGTATTGTATATGAGATCTGAATGGGCGATAGAGAAACACCTGTGTATGGGGTATCTTTGGGCTGAGGATAAATTTTGAATGAGTGACAAAATGGCAACCATGTCTGGAGCGTATCTGGACTGTATCTGAAATGGAAGTATGTATGAGTAGCAGAATGACTTTCGTGTCTGGAGTGTACCCATACTGTAACTTGTATTTGATTCTTGAATGAATATCATAATGACTGTCGTGTCTGGAGTGTATCTGAATCTGAATTTGATAGTTGAATATGAATGAGAAATAGAATGGCCTCTGTGTTTGGGGCGTATCTAGTTTGTATCTGATTGCTGAAGTCTGAATGAGTAGTAGAATGACCGCCGTGTCTGGGGTGTATCCATATTGTATCTGAAATCTTTGAATATTAGTTAAAGATAGCTTTTTAATCTTATCCTGAAAAGGGTAGAATGTTAGCTAAAACACAAAGTTATGTTGCATGATATGTATGATGCAATAAAATGTGTTCTATCAATGTTTATGGTATATGAATGTAATGTATGCGCATGTAAGCCGATTAGCTGTCTTGCTGAGGAGAATAAATCCTTGATAACTGGAGATAATGAAATCTTTGACTGCTGCGGGGAAAACAAATCCTTGACTGCTGTTGGAGATTCAAAATCTTTGATTGTTGAGAATGAGAAATCCTTGTACCACTGTTGGGGATTGAAAATCCTTGGAGACTTGTGGGGATTAACAAAAGCCTTGACAACTTCTGTGGGGAATTGAGAATTCTTCATGACTTTCCTAGCGGATGACAAAAATTCTGACGATCTCTACTGGGGAGTTGAAACCTGGGAGGCTTCCAATGGAGAAAAGAAAACAAGAATCTTTGTTCTGCTGGGAAATAACTCTGTAAGGAGAATGTTTACCCTGCTGGGAAAATTAAGAGTTTGGGTTGTATCCCAATCTACCGGGGATTACTGTTTTGAGAAGAAATCCGCTGGAGATATCTATTTTTAGGTTTTAGCTTTGTTGAGGATCTGAATGACATATTGCATGGGATCTCTTCCGGGATAGCACAAAGACATCTTCCTATACCTTCAACCTATCAGTAATTATCCTTTCTTATTCTGTTTTATTTGTAAGCAGTGATTATATTCAAATGCATATGCTCATTTTAATAAATCATTGGACGTTTTCAAATAAAACATAAGTGTAAAAATAAAGAAAAAGGCAAACAAATTTCTGCACTTTGAAGTATCTTTGTATTAACTTTGTGTAAGTATTTTATACAAAGGAGACAGACACCCTAGTAAGAGAATGTTGTCTTAAAATTAAGAAAAATTTTATACAAAGAAAGATGGCTATGTGTAACAATTCCATGGGGTTCCCATTCTGCTATGGCCTTCACAACTCTGAGTATCTTGTCCATTCGTCGCTTCGTCCGCAGATGATTGGATAGATCAGAAGCCCGGAGCTGGTCTGTGAAGAGATTGTCCTTAAAGTGATCCGACGAGACATAGTCATACGCTTTAATTCCCTAGATTTTGCATGGATCACCCTTTCGGGTTTTTGATCCACCGGGAAACCCCTTTTTGCCCAAGTCGTCGTTTCGGGTTTTCAACTTGCCGGGTGTACATATTTTTTTTATTTATCCCTAATTTTTGCCTGAACCGCCCTTTCGGGTTTTCGATTCACCAGGATACCCATTTTTGCCCAAGTCGCCCTTTCGGGTTTTCAACTTGTCGGTCGTTTTATGTGTAGTATCTTTTGACTATGTCTGCGTTCGCAGGGTGTGGCAGGTCGTCACCGTCCATGGTGGTCAGAATCATTGCTCCACCAGAAAAAATGTTCTTGATCACAAACGGTCCTTCATAAGTAGGAGTCCATTTGCCCCTGGGATCATTTTGCGGCAAGATGATCCGCTTGATTACAAGATCTCCGACTTGATATACCTGACATCTGACTTTCTTGTTGAAAGCCTTGATCATCCGTTTTTGATACGTCTGACCATGACAAATAGCAGTAAGTCGCTTCTTGTCGATCAAATTAAGTTGATCAAGTCGGGTCTTAATCCAATCGTCTTCACCTAAGCCAACATCCTTCATAATCCTCAAGGAAGGAATCTTAACTTCCATATCCATGCAGAGCAAACGGTAGCATCTCATGCCAGTCTTTGTAGGTGACTGTCATCTTTTGAATGATCTTTTTGATATTCTTGTTCGCAGCTTCAATAGCACCGTTCATATTTGGCCGATAGGGAGATGAATTATGATGTTGAATCTTGAACTACTCGCAAAGAGCGGTGATCACAGTGTTATTCAGATTTGTACTGTTGTCTGTGATGATCCTTTCGGGGATACCATACCGGCATATGAGGTTCTGCTTGATGAAGCGGGCAACCACATTCTTTATAACGGAGGTGAAGGAAGCTGCTTCGACCCACTTGGTAAAGTAATCAATAGCCACCAGGATAAAGCGATGTCCATTGGACGCCGTAGGCTTGATCTCTCCAATCATGTCGATTCCCCACATTGCAAATGGCCAAGGAGCTGTTAGAACGTTGAGAGGAACTAGAGGAATGTGTACCTTGTCAGCATAGACTTGGCATTTGTGACAAGTGCGGGAATATTGATGACAGACAGCTTCCATGGTAGACCAGTAGTAGCCTGCCCTTAGAATCTTCTTAGCCATCGTATGTCCGCTCAAGTGGGTGCCAAATATGCCACTATGTATTTCAGTCATGATCAACTCAGCTTCAACTTTGTCCACACAACAAAGTAGAACACAATCATGGCTGCGCTTATATAGGATACTATTACTCAGGAAGAACTTGGGAGCAAATCTCCTTAAGAACTTTTTGTCGTTGACTGAAGCTCCTTCAGGGTATTCTCGAGTCTTGAGATACCTTTTTATTTCATGAAACCAAGGTTGTTCCACTACTTCTTCAGTATTAATCTCATGACAGTGCGCAGGTTCGTCCATTCGCTCGATGGTGATTTAGGGAGCCTCATTATCCCAGTTGAGTTTAAACATGGAAGACATTGTAGCTAGAGCGTCAGCTAGCTGATTTTCTTCTCACGAAAAGTGCTCGAAGGTAATCTGCTCGAAATGAGGTAACAATGTCAGGACATGTTCTTTGTATGGGATAAGATTAGGATGTTTAGTATCCCACTCTCCTTTGATTTGACTGATAACCAAAGTTGAGTCCCCAAATATGACCAAAGATTTGACTCCCTAGTCAATATCAGCCTTGAGACCAAAGATACAAGCTTCATACTTGGCCACGTTGTTGGTGCAGCTGAAGCAGAGTCTAGCAGTGAAAGGTGTATGGCAACCTTCTGGAGAAATAAGTACCACACCGATACCGTTGCCAAGTGCATTTGAAGCACCATCAAAGTACAGGGTCCATCGGGATCCTTGTTCAAGTCTGTCATACGGCCCACTACCTTCAATGTTGTCCAATGTCATAATGTCCTTGTTAGGGAAGTAGAATCTCATAGATTGGTAATCTTGGACGGCTTGATGAGCTAGATGGCCAGCTAGTACACTCCCCTTTATAGCTTTTTGGGTTGTGTATTGGATATCATACTCTGTCAGGATCATTTTCCATCTAGAGATTCTTCCGGATAAAGCAGGCTTCTCGAAGATGTACTTAATCGGATCCATTTTAGAAATCAGCAAAGTGGTATGTGTCAACATATACTGCCTTAGTCGGCGAGCAGCCCATACCAAAGCGCAACAAGTTTTCTCGAGCAGTGAGTAGCGAGTCTCACAGTCGGTAAACTTTTTGCTAAGGTAATAAATGGCATGCTCTTTTCAGCCAGACTCGTCATGTTGACCCAGTACGCACCCCATTGAATTATCCAAAACAGTCAGATACATGATTAAAGGCCTTCCTTCGACGGGTGGCATCAAGATAGGAGGTTCCAGCAAATACTCCTTGATCTTATCAAAAGCAACTTGACAATCATTATTCCATTCAACCACCTGATCTTTCTTTAACAGCTTGAAGATTGGCTCACAGGTAGATGTTAGGTGAGAGATGAACCTTGTGATATAGTTTAAGCGTCCTAAGAAACCTCTAACCTCCTTCTCAGTGCGGGGGGCAAGCATTTCTTGTATAGCTTTGACTTTAGCAGGATCAACCTCGATGCCTTTGTTACTGACGATGAATCCCAAAAGTTTACCGGACCTAACTCCGAAAGTGCACTTTCTAGGGTTCAGTCTGAGCTTATATTCCTTCAATCTGACAAACAGCTTTTGCAGATGGTCGAGGTGTTCTTCTTCTGTCTGTGAACGGGCTATCATGTCGTCTACGTAGACTTCAATCTCATGATGTATCATGTCATGAAACAAAGCTATTGTGGCTCGCTGATAGGTTACCCCGGCATTCTTCAGTCCGAATGGCATCACTTTATAGCAGAAGGTACCCCACTGCGTAACAAAAGTAGTCTTCTCCATGTCGTCGGGGTCCATTTTGATCTGGTTGTATCCCGAGAATCCATCCATGAATGAAAATACCTTGTGTTGAGCTGTGTTGTCAACCAAGATGTCAATGTGTGGTAGCGGAAAATCATCTTTAGGGCTAGCCCTGTTTAAGTCTCTGTAGTCCACACACATTCGGACTTTTCCGTCCTTCTTAGGCATGGGCACAATGTTAGCAACCCATTGTGGATAGTAAGTAACATCTAGAAAGCCAGCATTGAACTGCTTCATCACCTCAGCTTTGATCTTTTTGGACATGTCGGGCCTCATTCGGCGGACTTTCTGTTTGATTGGTGGACAGTCTTCTCTTGTAGGGAGACGGTGAACCACAATATCTGTATCTAGTCCCGACATATCTTCATAAGACCAGGCGAAGATCTCAACAAACTCATTCAACAGCTGAACTAAGCGCTCCTTGACATTTGGCTCCAGGTTGGCACCCACTTTAACCTCTTTTTTGTCTTCTTTGTTCCCAGATTGATAGTCTCTAACAACTCTTCATGGGGAAGAATAGCCCTTTCTTCTTGTTGCAAAAGTCTAGCTAACTCTTCCAGGCACTTCACAGTCTTCATCACCTTCGTACTCGGCATGATTGACCAAATCTTCAGAGTTACTGAAGGCCAAAGCAGAATAGTCACCCATGGAATCCGGAGTGGATGGGTACCTACATTTTGTGAGTGTGGGTGTGTGTAAGGGATAGCCATCCTTAAACAAAATAAAATGTAAAAGGAAAGAAAATGAACACAACAGTTTATAGATGAAAACGTACATGATTCATTAAAAATGGCATATGAAAATGAAGAATCAAAACCCTTACAAATGGACCTATATGCCCCGGGTAAGGAATAAGGTGAAAAAAGTGTACGAATTGTTTTAATTATTACAGACAAAACAGGAAATGTTCAAAGATAAATTACTGATTGATGAAAGTGATGGGAACGAAGTCTTTCGCCTCCCAGTTGCTTAATCCTCCTTCAATGGTTGGAAAGATCCACTCTTCAAAGTTGCCTTCTTCATCATAATCTTCTAAGGCACGAATCCCATGGTGAGTGATCTTTAACGGTGTCCCTCCAGCTCGGGAGCGACGCACGGATTTCTGGATAGCAGCAGTGAAACCCAATCCGAACTTGTCTGTCTTGTGAGGAAAATCTGGAAGTTGCCCCCACACTGTACTTCCTCCTTCCTTGATTACAGCCTCCGCATCTATAAGGGATGACATCCGGGACACAGGCTTGGTAATGATGGGCACATCAGTCATTGTCTTGGCTACCGCAACCTCAGGAGAAACCTCTTCAAAGTGCTGGAAAGGTGTTTCTATGAATTCACCATCTAACTCTACGTAGCGGAAAGAGTTAAGGTGGCTTATCATGTACTCTTCCTCACCATGAACCATTATGATTTTACCCTGGATTGGGTACTTTAGCATCTGGTGTAGAGAAGAAGTGATTGCCCCAGCGTTGTGGATCCAAGGCCTTCCCAACAAGCATGAATATGAAGGACGTGTAATTGCAAGCTTCTCAAGTCATATTTAAAGCATTTGTTTTGATGAAGACAACATGGATATCAACATTCAAAGGATGTGCAAAAAGCTTATCAACATCATATAAAAGTCTTGAAGATTATAGAAGAATTATTGAAGAATCATCAAATGTCAAAATGGTATAAATAATTCTTAATCTTGAATATAGATGTTCACAAAAATATGCATTCATCAACATATACATATCCCATAATTTTAACATCAAGAGAAACTTTGTTTGAAATGTTTTTCAAAAAGTATTTTTCAAAATAACCCTTTAGGAACCGGTTCCTCCCTAACAGGGAACCGGGTTCCAGACTTACTCAAAAAACATGTCTCTGGTTTTTGTACCAGGAACCGGGTTGTACCAATAGGGGAACCGGTTCCTGCGTGATATTTTTTGAAATCTGACTTATAACGTTCACTAAGAACCGGGTTCTGTCAGTGTCGGAACTGGTTCCTAGCGAACCAGTGCAGCTTTTCTTTTGTTTCTTAAACATTTTTCAAGTGGTATCTTTTCATGAATGCATTGCAACTTTTCATATGAATTGGCATGAATGAAGAGGTTCTTATGACTTTATAAAATGCTGCAGATTTTCTTATTTCAAAAAATAATGCTTCAATTTTCAAATTAACAAATATACTTCTTCAATAAACAATTTTTTATCATTCACATTTGAATTCATACTTTCATGTGTTCATAATTTTGTGAAACTTTCCATATACACTTTCATTATCATTACAAGTTTCATACATACATTGTGAACATTTATATACATTGTTTGAAAATTGTTTATATCTTGAAGAAGAAGATCAATTGAAGATTGATAAAGCTCTCCATATACTTCAAATAAATCATTGTATTACTTAAAGAAATTATTCCCTTACTATCCAGGATTGTTGGAAGTAAGTGTTGTGATTTGAAGAGGATTGTTCTTCATTCACATTAGTGTTTGTTTGGTCTTAAAGGTGTTAAGAACCTTTGATCACCCTATAGGTTAGATAGTAAGCATAGGCTGTACAATCATTCTAACTATAGTGAAATCTCTTTCGTGTTGGAAAGGGGACTGGAGTACTCTCGGATTGTGAGGGGAACCAGGATATATCACCGTGTTCTTTACTTTTCCACATTTATCGCTTTCATCACCATAATCAGGAAAAGATAAAGATATAATCAAAACCTTCAAACACTTAACCAAAAATTACTACCAAGCATTCTCATAAAACCGAATAAATTTTTATAAGACCTAATTCACCCCCCCCCCCCCCCCCCTCTTAGGCACTCTGAGACTTACAATTGGCATCAGAGCAAGTTATAGGTAACTTGTTCCTAAAGATCCAGAATGGCTTCCGCAAATCATCAACCAGTTTTCAGAGATGGTGGTAGTAACAACAAGCCTCCTCTATACTGTGGTGAATATTTTGACTTCTGGAAAATACGCATGAAGGCGCATTTAGAAGCGCAAGGAGAGGAAGTATGGGATGCTGTTGAAAATGGTCCATTTATCCCAATATCAGTAATCAATGGAATTGGTTCTGCAAAGCCCAAAACTGCATGGGACGACGATGATAAAAAGAAAGTTCTCTATGACAAAAAGGCAATAAACCTTCTTCAAGGTGCACTCAGTATGGACGAATTTTTCCGTGTCTCGAACTGCAAAACAGCAAAAGAAATATGGGATACCCTGGTTCAAACTCATGAAGGAACGGCTGAAGTAAAAAGATCAAGGCTAAATACCTTGAGTAAAGAATATGAACTATTTCGAATGCAGCCCGGAGAATCCATTCTTGACTTACAAAAGAGATTTGTGCATTCGACAAACACTTAAATGCTCTTGGTAAAACCTTGACAAATGATGAACTCAACTTGAAAATCCTTAGATCATTGACTAGGGAATGGCAACCAAAGGTAACGACAATCTCGGAAAAGAAGAGTCTCTCCGCAATGACTTCCGCTACATTATTTGGCAAACTTCAAGAATACGAAACGGAACTCGGTAGACTTGAAAAACATGAAAATTTAGAGAAGAAATCCAAAGGCATTGCTTTGAAAGTTGATTCAAAAGAAAGTCAAGATAAAGATGCATCGGAGGAAGATGAAAACTTCTTGCTTCTTGTAAAAAGGTTAGGAAAATATTTTGGTCATAAAAATAATCTTCATAATGCTAACTTTGTCAAAAGGAAGAAATTTTATAATCGTAAAGATAAAGAAGCCTCCACATCAACACAAGATGTCACATGTTATGAATGTGGAAAGCAAGGTCACATAAAGCCGGATTGTCCAAAACTCTCCAAGAAAAATGGATTCAAAGGCAAAAAGGAGTTCAAGAACAAAAAGGCTTATGTTTCATGGGAAAATAATGAGATAAGTTCTTCATCCGATTCGGAAAGCGACGAATGTGCAAATCTAGCATTAATGGCTTCACATCACTCCGACGATGAAGAAGAGGTTAGTAATGAATTTAATCTTTTTGATGATGATGTTCAAGATGCTATTGATGAACTCTTGAAAGAATGCAAAAGTTTATACAAAAAGGTGTCAAATCAAGAAAAAGAACTTCTAATTTGTTTAGAAAAAATTGACACCATGACTAAAGATTTTGATCTTCAAAAACAGAATTTTATTAAAGAAAAAGAAAACTTTGCATGCTCCAAGTGTGAATCAAATGTCTTTCAAATTGTTCAATTGAAAAGAGTCATTGAACGGTATGAAAAAGGACAAATAGGATTGGAAGGATTACTAAGCCAACAACGTTATCCAAATGATAAAAGGGGTCTTGGTTATGTGAATTCTAAGAAACCAAGTAACAATCCCACTATTTTTGTATAGGCTAGTAATAGTTCCAATCCCAAGAAAGTAGAAAAGAAGCAAGTTGTTCATAATCATCAAAAGAAAAAGGCTAATGTATCGAAAAAGAAAACATTTCCTAAGAAGAAATATTATCCTTCTAGATATAGAAGTAACTTTGAACCTACTTGTTTTTATTGTGGTATTAAAGGCCATACACCTAATGCTTGCTATGTTAGAAACTTTAGTATAGCAAGTGGGCATTATGTGTGGGTGAAAAAGGGAACTAACTATGAAGGACCCAAGGAAACTTGGGTACCTAACAAAGAATAATTTGTTTGTGTAGGTATACTTGAAATCCACATCAAATGTTTGGTATCTTGATAGTGGATGTTCAAAGCATATGACAGGAGATGTACACCAATTTCCATATCTAGTACATAAAGCCAAAGAGTATGTCACCTATGGAGACAACACCAAAGGGAAGATTCTTGGCGTTGGAATAGTTGGCACACCTCCATCCATTCAAATTGAGGATGTTCTCTATGTTGAAGGATTAAAGCACAATCTTCTTAGCATAAGTCAACTTTGCGATAGAGGGTTCAAGATCAAATTCAACAAAGATGAATGCCTTATTATGGATGAGGCAACCAATGAGGAAAAACTCAAAGGTATAAGAACTAACAATATTTTTATGATTACTCTAGATGATTTGTCTATGAAGGTACAATGTCTTATGGTAAACAACAATGACGCTTGGTTATGGCACAAGAGGATTGCTCACATTCACATGGAGCACTTGAACAAATTGATTAAGCATGACTTAGTTATTGGTCTACCAAAGATGAAGTTCATCAAAGACAAATTATGTAGCGCTTGCCAAAAGGGCAAACAGACCAAAACAACTTTCAAATCTAAGAATGTGGTGTCTACTACAAGGCCACTATAATTGTTGCACATGGATCTCTTTGGTCCATCAAGAACAAAAAGCTTCGGAGGTAATGTATACGCATTGGTTATTATTGATGATTTTTCTAGATATTCTTGGACTTTGTTTCTTGTGCAGAAAAGTGATGCTTTTAAAGCTTTTAAGAAGTATGCTAAGCAAATCCAAAATGAAAAATCACTAAAGATTGTATCAATAAGAAGTGATCATGGTGGAGAATTCCAAAATGCACAATTTGAAGAATTTTGTGAAGAACATGGTATCTCTCATAATTTTTCAGCACCAAGAACTCCACAACAAAATGGAGTAGTTGAAAGAAAGAATAGGTTTCTAGTGGAACTTGCAAGAACAATGCTTAGTGATACAAATCTTCCTAAATATTTTTGGGCGGATGCGGTTAGTACGGCATGTTATGTTGGAAATCGAGTTATCATTAGACCTATAATAAAGAAGACTCCATATGAACTCTTCAAAGGAAGAAAGCCAAATATTGCTCACTTTCACATTTTTGGATGCAAGTGCTTTGTTCTTAATAATGACAAAGACAATCTCGGTAAGTTTGACGAGAAATCCGACGAAGGTATATTTCTTGGTTATTCTCTTTCTAGTAAAGCATATAGAATTTATAATAAAAGAACTTTAACTATTGAAGAATTTATGCATGTATCTTTTGATGAAACAACCCCTCTAAGGAGGAAGTAGTTGTTTGTGATGATGATGATCCTATAGATTTACCCCCTGAATATCTTTCAATTGATCAAGTTATGAAATCACCGGAAAATCAAGAAAACATTGTACAACAAGATTCAAACACCAATGATCTACCAAAAGAATGGAGAACTCATAGAGACCATCCTATTGATAAAATTATTGGTGACATTAGCCAAGGAGTATCAACAAGATTGAATCTAAAAGATGCTTGCTTAAACATGGCGTTTGTTTCTCAAATTGAACCTACCAAAGTTGATGAAGCCTTAGGAGATGATCAATGGATTATTGCTATGCAAGAAGAATTAAATCAATTCGAGAGAATTCAAGTTTGGGAACTTGTTCCTAGACCAAGTGGTAAACACATCATAGGTACCTGATGGGTGTTTAAGAACAAACTTGATGAGAATGGTCTAATTGTTCGAAACAAAGCAAGGTTGGTTGCCCAAGGCTACAATCAAAAGGAAGGAATCGACTTTGAAGAAACATTTGCTCCGGTTGCAAGGTTAGAAGCTATACTTCTTTTACTTGCTTATGCTTGTTCATTAAATTTTCAGCTTTTTCAAATGGATGTCAAAAGCGCATTCTTGAATGGATACATCAATGAAGAAGTCTATGTCAAACAACCTCCGGGATTTGAAGACTTCAAACATCCTACACATGTCTTTAAGTTGAGAAAGGCTCTTTATGGCTTAAAGCAAGCACCAAGAGCATGGTATGATAGACTTAGTAATTTTTTGTGTGAAAAAGGTTTCGAAAAGGGTAAGGTTGATAAAACCTTGTTCATTAAGAAAATCCATAGTAACACTTTATTGGTTCAAGTCTATGTTGATGATATCATTTTTGGATCGACTAACAAAGAAATGTGTGAGGAATTCTCATTGATGATGCAAGGAGAATTCGAGATGTCTATGATGGGAAAGATGAACTACTTTCTTGGACTACAAATCAAGCAACTAGAAGATGGAATCTTCATCAACCAATCTAAGTATTGCAAAGAATTATTGAAAAAGTTTGATATGGACAATTGTAAAGCAATGAATACTCCAATGGGCTCCGGTACATATGTTGATCAAGATGAATTCGGTACTCCAATTGATATTACAAAGTACAGAGGTATGGTTGGTTCTTTATTGTATTTGACGGCAAGCCGTCCTGACATCATGTTTAGTGTTTGTCTTTGCGCTTGCTTTCAAGCAAATCCAAAGGAATCACACCTCATGGTTATTAAAAGGATCATGAAGTATCTAAAAGGATCAACCAATGTTGGCTTATGGTATCCTAAAGGTAGTATTTGCACTTTAATTGGTTATTCTGACGCGGATTATGCAGGTTGTAAAACTGATCGTAAAAGCACAAGTGGTACTTGTCACATTATTGGAAATGCATTAGTATCATGGTCTTGTAAAAAGCAAGCATGTGTTGCTCTTAGCACGGCCGAAGCAGAATACATAGCAGCAGGTAGTTGTTGTGCACAAATTCTTTGGCTCAAGCAACAACCCTGTGATTACGGACTTGATCTCGGATGCATTCCTCTTTGATGCGACAATACAAGTGCTATCAATATTACAAAGAATCTGGTCATGCATTCAAGAACCAAACATATAGATATTCGACATCATTTTCTCCGTGATCATGTTCTTAAAGGAGATGTCGAAGTCACTTTTGTGGATACTCATAACCAACTCGCAGATATCTTCACTAAACCGCTTTCTCGAGAATCTTTCTTCAAAATCCGAAGAGAACTTGGTATTTTGGATGAAGGTGATATCTAATGTTTCTCTTAAGATGCACGTCTCAATTCTTTTATATGTTTTTATCGTCTTAAATTTTATATGTATTTATTTCACTCTTTTTCCCCATCCTTTTTTATGTTAACAAAGGGGGAGAAGAATATGCATATGTGTTGTTTTGTTTCAACGAAATTGCAGGCCCAAATATCTATTATACTCACTCCAAAATTCAAAGAATCATGGACTTAGGGGGAGCATACAATTTAGGGGGAGCCTTGCATTTTCTCAACATGTTTGCTACACAAAACAACATAAAACATTTCAAGAAATCGTTTTCAAGACTTGGTTGTCATCATCAAAAAGGGGGAGAATGTAATTGCAAGCTTCTCAAGTCATATTTAAAGCATTTGTTTTGATGAAGACAACATGGATATCAACATTCAAAGGATGTGCAAAAAGATTATCAACATCATATAAAAGTCTTGAAGATTATAGAAGAATTATTGAAGAATTATCAAATGTCAAAATGGTATAAATAATTCTTAATCTTGAATATAGATGTTCACAAAAATATGCATTCATCAACATATACATATCTCATAATTTTAACATCAAGAGAAACTTTGTTTAAAATATTTTTCAAAAAGTATTTTTGAAAATAACCCTTTAGGAACCGGTTCCTCCATAACAGGGAACCGGGTTCCAGACTTACTCAAAAAACATGTCCCTGGTTTTTGTACCAGGAACCGGGTTGTACCAATAGGGGAACCGGTTCCTGCGTGATATTTTTTGAAATCAGACTTATAACGTTCACTAAGAACCGGGTTCTGTCAGTGTCGGAACCGGTTCCTAGCGAACCAGTGCAGCTTTTCTTTTGTTTTTTAAACATTTTTCAAGTGGTATCTTTTCATGAATGCATTGCAACTTTTCATATGAATTGGCATGAATGAAGAGGTTCTTATGACTTTATAAAATGCTGCAGATTTTCTTATTTCAAAAAACAATGCTTCAATTTTCAAATTAACAAATATACTTCTTCAATAAACAATTTTTCATCATTCACATTTGAATTCATACTTTCATGTGTTCATAATTTTGTGAAACTTGCCATATACACTTTCATTATCATTACAAGTTTCATACATACATTGTGAACATTTATATACATTGTTTGAAAATTGTTTATATCTTGAAGAAGAAGATCAATTGAAGATTGATAAAGCTCTCCATATACTTCAAATAAATCATTGTATTACTTAAAGAAATTATTCCCTTACTATCCAGGATTGTTGGAAGTAAGTGTTGTGATTTGAAGAGGATTGTTCTTCATTCACATTAGTGTTTGTTTGGTCTTAAAGGTGTTAAGAACCTTTGATCACCCTATAGGTTAGATAGTAAGCATAGGTTGTACAATCATTCTAACTATAGTGAAATCTCTTTCGTGTTGGAAAAGGGACTGGAGTACTCTCAGATTGTAAGGGGAACCAGGATATATCACCGTGTTCTTTACTTTTCCGCATTTATCGCTTTCATCACCATAATCAGGAAAAGATAAAGATATAATCAAAACCTTCAAACACTTAACCAAAAATTACTACCAAGCATTCTCATAAAACCGAATAAATTTTTATAAGACCTAATTCACCCCCCCCCCCCTCTTAGGCACTCTGAGACTTACAGGACGGATGTCCATCACATAAAAAGTAGAGTTGAAAATTTTTGTTCCCAACTTAATTGGGATGTCCACCTCTCCGTGAACCATCCGCTTAGAGCCGTCGAAGGATCTAACAATGATATTATTGGGTTTTAGGGTCAAACCCTCACAGTCTAGCCTGTCCAATGCTTTCTTTGGTAGGACATTTAAATATGAACCGGTATCAACCAGAACATGAGCAAGTGTGGTCCCTCTGCACTCTACCGAGACATGCAGTGCATCATTATGCTTTCTTCCCTTAGCGGTTAGATCAGCGTCAGAGAAACCCAGACCATTGTCGGCTGTAAGGCTGGCTACACACTCTTGAAACTGATATGCAGAAGTTTCTTGAGGCACATGCGCCGTCTTCAGGAATTTGATCAGTGCTTTGGCATGAGCCTCAGAACAGAGCAACAGAGCCAGCATAGAGATTTTTGAAGGGGTTTGCCCCAACTTCTCTATGACATCATAGTCGCTCTTCTTGATTATCTTTAAGATTTCCTCCATTTCCCTATTGGGTGGTCTCGGGGATAACCAAAGCTTGAGCCCTCGTCCTAACGGGCGCTCCTTCGATTCCCTTACCTTTATCAGCAATAACAGCAGAGGGTTCAGCTTCGGGAGTAACAATTTCTTCGATCACTGGACCTTGCACAGATATCTTGATAGGAACAGAAGCACTTGAGGGTCTGAAGACTGCCCGTGGAGGAGCAATCTCCAGAGAGAAGATTCTTCCACTACGAGTTATCTTACTCGTCCCCGCAATATTTCCCATATCAAGAGTTTTTTCATTGGAATTTTCTTCGGCTGATTCGGTCTGCTTGACACCATGGTAGAAGATTTCTCCTCCGTAATTACATGGTATCGTCTTGTTAGACTTATATGGGATAGGCCCCGACATGGTAATCTTCAGCGGTACTACCTTTGGATCAGGCGTAATCTTAATAGGTCTTTTGTAGGTCTTGGAAAGATTGTCGGAAATGGTGATTATAGCAATGTCATTGATTGGAGTAACAGGAGTAATAGGAGTAACGGTATCAACAGGAGTTTTCTGAAAGAGTATTTCTTGAGTATCCATCAGGTGTTGGATGCCTGATTTCAACAGCGGACAGTCGGATTGCAAGGTTGAACAAAAGGAACAATCTTTTTCACAGCCCGGGAAAATCTCGGCTTTCAATAGTTCACCTTAATCATTGACAACAGAGTCATTAATTCATCAACGGCAGTAACATGAAGATCTTCTACAATGGCATGGACGTTATGAACATGTTTTGGCATAGGAGCGGATATCACATTAGGTTTTTCGGGAGCATCAAACTCTACCTCCATGGCATCTATCAAATCTTGGATCTTGTTCTTAAGGTCCCAACAGTTGTTGGTGTCATGCCCCACACTATCCGAATGATATGCACATTTTGCATTCGAATGATAATAGGGAGAAGAGGTATTAGGGTTTTTCGGCGCTTCTTTCAAGTTGGTAAGGTTCAGTTTTAACAGATGAGGGAGAACCTGAGCTGGTGTCATATTGATTCGAGTGAATTATCGTTGTGGCCTTTCCACCCTATTCTGATTAGCCCTAGGTTGACTGCTTCGAGGTTGATCGGTTGAAGAGTTCTGAATCATCACAGCCCCCACTGTTGGTCGGCGCTCCATTCTTCCTTGATTTTTCTGGGAATAAACAGCAGAAGCTTCTTTCTTAGCTGGGAAGGTCTTCTTGATAGCAGTGGAAACAGTTGCATCCTTCTGAATTTTACCACTCTTAATGCCAGTTTCGACCCTTTCACCTGTCAGTATTAATTCAGTGAACCCTGCAGATGAGCTCCCGATTAAGTGATTAAAGAATGGACCTGACAGGGTCCCTAAAAACATGTCAACCAGCTCTCTATCCGACAACGGTGGCTGCACCCTCCCAGCCAAATCTCGCCACTTCTGGGCATACTCCTTAAATCCTTCTTTAGAGGCCATACTCATACCCTGTAGTTGAGTACGAGTAGGAGCTAAATCCGTGTTGTATTGGTATTGTCGGTAGAACGCAACAGCTAAGTCTTTCCAATTATGAACATCAGATCTCTCAAGTTGATAGAACCAGTCCAATTGCGTACCTGACAAGTTATCTTGAAAAAAGTGGACCCATAGATCTTTATCAGAAGAGTGAGGTTGGATCTTTCTGACATAGGACCTCAGGTGCATCTTCGGACGGGACAAACCGTCATATTTAGCAAATGTAGGTACTTTGAACTTGGGAGGAATTACGATCCCGGCAACCAACCCTAGTTCTTCGAAATCCAACCCGGGAACTCTTTGTACTTCCATGGCGGCCAGCCGATCCTTTAGATTCTTATACTTATCATCCGCAGGAGGATATTGCTGCTCAGAGTAATCTTCCTCCTCTTCTTCTTCTTCCTCTTCAGCTTCAGATTTAGAGGGCATTGCAACTCCTTTACCTTTGCTAACCCCTTCATCAGACATCGAGGGGAACTCGAGGACCTTTCTAGCCTGGCTCTCAAACCTTCTCCCCATAGTGGTCACACCAGTCCTTTTCTTATTTTTCTCTTTGTCTTTCTCTTTTTCCAACAGTGCTTTAAGGTCCTCTTGACGCTTTGCCAAGGTCATGAGGAGTTGCTGAAATTGCGAATTTTGTGCTTGCAGATCTTTAACCGTCTTCTCTATATCCATCTTGCTGAAATAAACAGCAGAAAGATAAGGAAACCTGGTGTGAAGACCTGTTTATGCATATGATGAATGATATGTTATTCATGTAATGCATTCAAAGGGTTCAGAAATTCAAATTTGTTGCAAACAAAAAGAACACACGTCATATTAATAAGAAATTTGTTAGTACATAAATGCCCCATGGGCAAAATATTACAAAATTCTTAATGTAAAAAGACATTGCGCATCCTCTTTGGTGCGATGTAAGTGTTGAGAGTCTCCTTTTCATGAAGTCGGCGGGTAAGTTCCAAAAACCTTCTTCTCACTGGCATAGAAGCTGGCTTCAAAAGTATTACGTTCTTCCTTGAGTTGTATCCAACTCCTTTGCAATTCTTCCAATGATGTTGGCATGTCAGGATGTAGGAGGGTGTATGGAACCTCTCCTTCCATAACAGGCTCTTTGATCACAGGGAGAATGTGAGGGTATGGCATCATAAGATTCTGGGCATGGGTTCGTACCCACTTGAGATAAGGCTCAAGGGGGATGGAATTCTTGTGTCCCAGTGTCTTATTATCCACCTTGTTGGGCATCCTCCAAGATCGGATAAACCTTTATCGAAGTCCTTGAGCATCGTTGTCGAAGTCAAAAACCAAGTCAGGAATCAGCATGTCGTGAGGGTCATCCCTTCGAGCATATCTAAATTGTCTCAGAGCTAAACAGGGGTTGTAGGTAATGCCTCCCCTAATGCCAAGTAGTGGGACATTAGGGAATTCTCTACAACGATCAATGATGATGACATTTTATATGAACCGAGAACACCAATGAACATCAGAATGTGTGAGGGTCATCAATCGTTATAACCACCTTAAACCCTGCTCATTCTTCAAAACTGACTGGGGAAGGTGAGAAATAAACCACCTTGCTAGAAGAGGAGTGCAGCACATGAGAACACCTCTTTTCCTCATTGTTCGTGTGTAAAATGAGTGTAGGATGTCCCCAAGCAACGTAGGCACAGGATTCCGCGATATGAAAATCTTGACAGCATTCACATCTATAAGTTGATCAGGGTTTGGGAATAAGACCAACCCATATATGAGGAGTGTTACAATCTCTTCGAAAGCTTGTAGATCTAGAGAATTCCAGCAGTCTTGTGCCTTCTCAAACAGAAACTTTGCCAAGAAACCCTTGACACCACTTATGGTTTCCCAATGTCCTTTGATGTCATATGGTTGCAAGTGTAATGCTTGAGCAACATCTTCAGGCTTTGGTTCTCTTTCCGTACCTTTGTAGGGTAGTTGATGAAGAATAGGAATCCTCAGGAGTTGAGAAAATTCCTCCAAAGTAGGCACTAGTTGGTAATCAGGGAATGTAAAGCAATGGTGTAGGGGGTCAAAGAACTGGAAGAGAACTTTCACCATGTCTTCTTCAATGTTGGAGTTGACCAAGTTGAGAAGTCTACCATGTCTTTCACTGAAAGGAGATTTCTCTGGAATCTTGGAAGTAAGCTCCTTGAGTTGAGGAGGGATTCTCACAAAGTTGACTTGAATTGTTTTCCTGCGAAGAGATTCCATGACCTACAAAACAAGAACAAAGATGAAGATCCAAACCCTTGAAATGGTTAGTGGATGCATATGATGCTTTATGATGTTCATGATGTATGCACAAGCACATGTACAAGCAAATCACACAAGATCCTAGTTTCAGGCTTGCATGAGGCTTCATAGGTAAGTACCCTCTTGAAGTTAGTTGGCTCAACCTGTCCTATATATAGTAACCGGGTTCTAAGGAGCTCAATATCACTGGATTATTTTCTGTGTTCATTGTTTTGGTTTAGCCACTTAACTGGCGACCAAAATATTCCAAGAAAACAACCCTCAATGAGTGTAGTATCGAGTATCTACCAACTTCAGACTGCACCAAAGCCGGTTATCTCACTACCCCTAAAAAGGCCAAGATGGTCAAGTAAGGTTCTAAGAGTTCATTAGTGCTTTATGACATCACTCAGCGGCCCCGTATTCTCTTTGATTGACTCAAAGGCTACCGGTACCCACAAATATGTCGCACTAATATAGCTATTGCTTCAACCATGTCGGTATACCCTGCACAGTTTCCACAACGTATTGCTATTTACCTATGAATGTTTCTCAAATCTGGGTGGAGGATTCAAACCCAAACAATAGAACCAAATGTAAAGCAATCAAAGCAAACAAGATAAGTATGCAAAGGTGATCTAAACCCTAAGGTTACTCCACTTTTAAAGCAATCCCCAGCAGAGTCACCAGTTCTGTGATACGGTGGGAGAACTGACTTGGGATTTTGGGTTTTGTTCGCAAATGTTTCGGTTTAGCAAAAGTCGCCACCCGACTTTTTATTTTATCCTAAGGAAAGGTCAAAAAGCACAGGAAAGACCTTTGAGATGTTTTCTTAGGTTCGGGGAGTAGATTATGAAAAGGGAAGGTGCAAGCACCCTTTTCATCCATGGTTATCCATGGGCTCTTAGTTACTTGTTTAGATCACTTGCTTTTGCTTTTCAATTGTTTGAAATGGTGCTTTGTGTGTGGTTTCAAAAAAAAATTGAAAAGAGGCCATCGTTGTGGCAACCTTTGTAATGATTCTTGTTTGAATGTATACAAAGGTGTTTTTATCTTTTGAAAAGATTTCAAAGTTTTGAAAGTTTGATTTGGGAAATGTTTTGAAATTGTGTTGTGAAGTGTGTTTGAAAATAGCAAGGATGTTTTTGCAAGTTTTGATCAAGTAACTAAGAGTTATCTACCCTATTTTTACTCAAAGATATTTCCTATATGTTTTTAACCCTTTTGACAGTGTTGTTTCACCATTGCATTAGGTGAACAACCTTGTGTTAGGATGTTAAACGGGACAGGCGCGGGTCATTGTATAGACCATGATAGCAATTGTGTTAGGTATTTTTTGAAAATTTTTCAGGGACTTGATCATTTTTTTTTAGGCAACCCAGATAGCGTCATCGAGGGACTATGATCTTTTGTTTTGTTTTTGTTTTGCCAAAGTACCCAACATGCATAACATGGCCCATTTTTGAAGGCAACAAGAGGGTTGTAACCCTAGAGGTGCAAGTGTGTATTGTGTTTGATTTTCATGCATTTTTGTCTTTGATTAGGTCAAGCTACTTGTTGATTTTGATT